>JAJJWW010008412.1:0-415730 GCA_023531295.1 Papaver armeniacum
GGTTGTGAATGTTGATTAAAAGAAAAAGCACAAATCTACCACGATGTGTGAATCCGGTAGGATGGTTGACGTCTTGTACTAACACCTAGTAATCTTGGGTTCGATTCTCTACAAGAACATTTTTCAATTTTTTTTCTTATCTTCAACGTCTCTTATTAGTGTTGTTTTAAAATCATTCACTACCTTTAGGATATGAGTCGTAAATTCTAAAGGTGGTCACTTCTCTCTCAGCAATCCTTTTCACACAACAAGTTCGTGGTTCTCGATTCTCGTCACTACTCTTAGGAACTCGTTGGTCCTAAGAGTTGGACATATTTTACTTTGACAACGCTTTTTGTTGGAAAAAGTTGTAAAACATACTACATTTTACAACTTTTTAATTTACGTAGTTGTCAATCTACAATTGTAGATTACTAATTTTCCCGTAGTGAGTGGCCATGCCTTAGGCCGCTCGACGCCATTTGCCATTGGCCACGCCCCATCCTAAGCCGACCCTATTTCCTTGACCAATCGAGTCGCCTTAAACTCGCCACATGCACGCATAAGCTGTGGGTCGGGCCCATACTCGTCGACCCCCTTTTCCATCGACCAATCAGGTCGCTCTAAAGCCGCCACAATCACACCAGAAGTGTAGCCACGCCCATACTTGGCCGGCCCCTCTCTTTCCTACCGGCCAATTAGGTCTCTTTAAATACGCCACGAGTACTAGAGGTGCGGCCCCGCCTCATGTTTGGCCGACCCCTTTTCTTAACCAATCAAGTCGCTCTAAACTCGCCACCATACATTAAAGGCCAAACGCACCACCTGCCGCGCCACCACCCTGCCGCACTACCATGAGCCACTTTAGCCTTGGCCATGCCGCCAAGCCATAACTTTGGACACGACGCCAAATCTGAGCCTTGGCCACGCCGCCAAACCCTAAATTTGGCCACGGCATCAAATCCTAGCCTTGACCACGCCGCAAAACCCTAGCTTTGGCCATACCACAACGCACACGTGTGTAGCCATTACCACAACGCCATATCGCAACTCATGCCCACCACGAACTAGTGGGATTTCGTGTGCAAACCTAATTTGAATAGAATTTCTCCTTGACAAACCAAATTACGTTTCTGGCGTTGGGATCGACGTGGAAATAGGGCCAATGTTTCCATAGCCATATTTGGGTCTAACACCAATATGCAAGCACTGCCACGCATACGCCACTTTGGCATGCCGCTAGCAAGGCTCGCCGAGGCGCCACTAGGCTAATGGCGCCACTTTGCTACACAACAAAGATATGGCCATAATCAACGGCTACCCTTTCTCATGAGATGCAATCGTCATCCAAGTTGCACCGAACTAACGATTTCTGTGGCAAGTCTCCCGCAATCGGCTGAGTAGCCCATGCCACGCCAGGCCACTTACACCACCGTGCCACTAGCATGCACAAGGTATGCCGTCATGTTGAACACCAAAAACGCCACCGTGACATTACCAGCGCCACCGTAAGGTAGCCATAATTAACGGCTACCCTTCTTCATGAGATGCAATCTCGACCTTCAAGTCACGCCAAACCGACGAACTTCGGTGGAAAGTTTTTACGCGGCCGGCCAAGGCAAGCCTAATAGCATCACATGCTATTTTCCCTATGGCAAGTCTCTTGGACTTTGACTTGCCACACATAGCAACTTGATACACGTTTTCCACGAAACACCCGAGACATCAAACATGTCACAAACTGGGGATACTCATCGTATGTTAGTGCGTGGTTTACAACGTGCGGCGCAAAACGCCCGTTATAAGAAAGTGTCATAAAGTGGGATAATTAGTGCGATGAAATTAATCTGCAAACTAATTCACTCTTCATCATGGAAGCATAATACCTCAAGGCGGTTGCATGTTACTCTATTCTTCCACCACTCAATCGTTTCCATTTCCTACGAGACCATGGTACATTTCAATATGAGTTGTATAAATAGGTTTCTACTATTTACCACAAAAACAAAAAGTTTTGGTCGAGAACAACACAAGATCTAGAAATCACCAAAGAATAGAAGCTTCCATTCCGCAAGCGTTCTACTTTTCGATACAATTCATAAAACGACCCACACCTTCTAATTAACCCATTACGGTCTCAACACTTTCTTCGGCCTCCCTCCCTAAGACCAACTCTTCTCATTCACTTTTTGACCGAAATGAGCCCGTAACGACCATTTCTTGGTTTAGGCTGTGGATTAGTGTGATTGGTCTCTCGAATCAAAAGTACTCCTGATGCATTGTTTAGTGGTTTAGATTTGTTTCTCATCCACACACCCAAAATTACCAAAACCAGCAAACAGATTTTACCCACAAACACCTTTGTTTTTGAATTTTCTCATTAACACTCAAAAGCGAAGCTCTTCTCTGCTCTTTTGTTTTAACATTTTCTTGGAGCAACTTCAAAAACTTGAACTTCCCTCTTACAATTTTCAATCTTTTGAAAAATTCCACATATTTTAGAAACAACAGTTTCAAGTTTTGCATCGCAAAAAATTGTGACCGCCTTTTCATCCGTTTCTCAAACAAAAAATTGAATTGATTTAGAAGAGAAAACTCAAGAGAAGTGAATTTTGTGCGCGGTAAATTTTTTCAAGATGGTGATAATTTATAAAAGGATATGGTCACATTTGAAAAACTAACGTCAGTAGTTGTACATCACATGCCAGTGTGTTGAGATCGCCGCGGTTTTCTTCGTACGCCGCCTGTTAAGTTGGACACGCGTTTGATGATCACCATCCACTACTTTTACCATAGTGCAAAATGCGGTTTCTCGTCACTGGTTAACAGGTTGTATGATTTGTGCATCAAGTGCAGAATCGGCCCTAATGACCTTATAATATACTTATAAGAATCATTGTCCAAACCCTAGTTAGTAATTCTCCGAATCATTAGGATGATTCCGAACGTATCCGAACCGATAGAATCCGAATGATACTTCCGAACTATTTGAACTCCGAACCTAGTTTGGATTATATGGACCTCACGAATGATTAGCGAACGTGTCCGAACTAACCGAATCCGAATGATATTTCAACTGGAACTTGAACCTAGTTCGCGCTCAAACTCGCTCTCCTATAGTAATTGACCAGAGTTCATTGATTGATTTTTGTTTGATTTTGTATATACTTTATATTTAAGTAAATTGATTCAGCTTAAAATTTTCTATTGTAGTTGTTTAATTGATGTTTTATGTGTTAATTTGTTTAAAAGTCTATAAACTAGGTTTATAATACATTTATACGATTAAATTGTTTATCTTATGGTAAATAATCACGCTAAAATGTTTTTTCCATCTTATAAATCATATACAAATAAAATTAGTCTCGTAATAAAGATAATACTTATCAATTTATCATATATTTTAAGCCCGAATTTTAAGTGCCAGGAACTCACATTATAAAGCTAATATGCACGTACGTGTGCCGCTCCGGACTATCGTCTCGAACATAACCGTTGACGGATTCTGATCGAATCGACCTGTCAAGCTCGTATAATTCGCATCGATGCACAGTCCCAACTACTATCCGTACCCGAATTGCTAATCTAGGGTCCAAACCTAGTTAGCAATTCGTGGTACGAGAGGAGTTCGGATCGGCATACGTCTCGAGAATTATACGGATTTGGATAGGTCTGATTCTGATCGAAAACTCCACAATCCGCTCGTTGTTCTGAGTGTAGTTCTGAACGGATACGTACGTGTATAAATCGTTTTAGAAATATGAGTTCTGCACGAAAATTCGACTTACATCAAATTAATAGAAATTATATTTTAAAGTTTGTATGGAGTTGAAAGAATGATTTAAACCAATTTTATTAGTATTATATAGATAATACATTAAGAATAGACAATAACAAGCAAATAGCTCAATGGTTTGAGCCTTAATTAGCAAGTAAGAGGTCATGGGTTCAATCCCCACCAACAACTTCTTTTAATAACTCAAAAAAACACTAAATGGGTTCGAATCGCCGCCTAATGCATCGGATTTGGTTGATTACGCATTTTAATTCGCTAACACGGCCGAATTACTAACTAAATCCAAAGACTCCAAACATGATTCACGTACCTTTCAAATAGAATAAAAAAAACACGATTCACGTGGGCACACGTCGCGGCATACGCGCATCATGTTCACCTCACTTTGTCAAATGCGGACACTTCACCAATTTTGTCGTGCGCGTGCAACCCAGCTTGCAGTAGACAATCAATACATTGGAGAATAGGGTAAGTTAAAAAATGAAACCGTAGTATTTGTTCAAAGTAACAACTTTGAATTCAATCTCCACAATGCTTCTTGATTTTATTTCACAAAAAGAAAATTGCATTTCACATAAGTACTGAAAGAAATTAAACATGTTTTAAGACAACTCAAAGGCCCTACTTTGTTCTTCTGTACTTGATTAAGAACAGGAGACTTCAAAGAGAGGAAAAGAAAAAAACAGCCGCAAAAAACAAATAGATGCCAAATGGGATAATCATAAATCTAAATCTGATACGAGTGGTTAAAAATAACAGTAGCTCTTTATGGACCGTCATATTGAACTACATAAAAACAACTTGGACACATAAAGGGTGGGCCACCCAAAAAAAGAAAGATAGGGGTCCCATTTTTGAGTATTGTTGTGAAGGTGTAGTTCATTTACGCGTTGCGGTCTGCAAAGAATTTTTGTAAAAATAATTACAAGTTCTCCTAATAAATGGTTCAAAAATAAATGAGACAGACTACTGAAATAGACAGTCACGTGCAAGCTTCCCACTAAAATCACTCCTGCTAATCCACGGTACGCAGAGAGCCACATCCTTTCCCGGCATCTGTTTGAGCAGATTTGGTTAGTGTGGTGTTTATTTTGATGTCAGTAAAATGTTATTAATTATTAGTGGGAATGTTATAAACACCCCTATTATTTATGGGCCTATCACAAATTTTCTTATGGTCTTTACAAATATCTCTAATGGCACAATCGAATTTTTATTGAGAACAAAATTTCCATAATTTCTTTTTTTGAACTTTTCTATTTCATTTCTTTTTTAACAAAGTCGAAGAAAATTTTCCATCACCTCAATCGCTTCTCTTACCCACCATCTCCGCTCCATCACCACCACCATTTGGTCGCCTCCACCAAAACCAAAGACCACCACCTCGTTATTTAGGTATTATGGTCATTAGATCTATCAAATTGGTTTGGTTTTGATAGACGAAAAATGAATCGGACAAACCTTCACCACCACCATCTCCATCGCCGCCACCACAACAACAAACTTAAGCTCCGGTCTCGTTGAGATCTCATCTTGGGATTCAATTCATGGTTATAGGTGAGAAGATTTCAAAATTTCTTATATTCGAAGCCTAATAACAAATCTTTTAGATGTTGGTAAAATTAATGATTACGTTTTTAATTTTAGGATCTGGGAAATTTTTCTCAAATATGTAGTATTTAATATCAATCGACATGAAGATTAATTTTTAAACTAGTTTATACTTTTTTTATGATTTTGATTTGATTCAATTCCTATTTCAACAAAATCGATTTCAATAATCTTGATAATTTCTATATGATTTGTGTTTTAAGTGTTCACCATTAATGATTTAGTTTTTTGTTCAATATCATTTGATTTGATTTGTGTTGGTAATAATTCTGCTTAGTAATGCAAATAGCACCATTGCATTTGACTTGTTGTGCTATCTTAATTGATAAGTTCATATCAAATGCATTTAGCACTGTATTTTCCATCTTTCTCAGCTTTGAAAGTTTAGCTTATGATAGTCAAGGGAGGGTGATAGGATGGAATAGCTGGTTCTATATTAGCTTCATGTGCCTTCTGCTTGAAAAACAAATCTATACATCCCTAATTCGGATGAAATTACTTATGTTCATTGTGGTCAGTATGGATTACCGAAACCGAAACAAAAATTCAGTTTCATGCGATGAATAACGTATTTTTGTGAAACTCGAATTTGACTAACCACAGCCATACTTAGAATGGTCATGGGATGATCTAGTATCGTATGATATAACAATTTGCCTTCCACTTTGTTTTCCCAAACTTGTGCAAAGATAATAATTATCGGCCATTCCATGGTAACTAAATACACATACTTTCTCTAAAAATTTGTCCACTAAAATGAGTAATATTGTAGGGAGGTAAAGTCTCTCGAAAATTTGTCTACCGAAATGAGTAATATTTCGGTGATTTAGAATTGTGTTGTTGCTTGTTATAGTTGTTATTCATAGTAAAGTCTCTCTCGATATACTAAAGTAATCGGACATTACGTACTAGCTTTTAATTTAAGGTGTATGGATCTTGTTCCTCAATTAATTAATTCTCTTCTCATGTATTTCATTTTGACAAATATTTTGGTGAAATTGTAGGTAGATTCGGATCTTTTTTACTGTGGTTGAATAAGCCACTTCCATAGGTGTCCTTTGCCAAAGCTTTTGGTGGAGAGGTGCGAATGCCCCTAAAGTCTAATGAATATCCTTTACAATAAATTGAATACTTATGTGTGTGACTAATCCTTTTAAGTTTCCTTCTTATACTTAACTACTTGATTTGGCATGGCGGAATTCAACCCAAAAGCGTAACTTTCTCTCTCTCTCTCAATGTCTCTCTCGTTCAATCTCTAGAATCGTAATTATGTAGATTACATAACTAATTTTCAATCAAATAGGGAGGCGGTAGGAAGTTTCCTTAAGTCGCTATGCTTGTGTCCAGTCATCGACTACTAGACTTATCGACGTCATTTACTAGTATCGTATTTAGCATCCTTTTCTTAATGTGAAATCCCATTAGGTGTGCTATTTTATACCGATATTATAATCTCCATCCTGAATTCCTTTTGGTTTCACTATCTAGAAGCCGAAACTAAAACGCCATTCGATTCATTGTATTTTTAGCTTGCCCTTTTACTACTAAGCTTGGATTTTGAAACAACCTCATCAAGTTGCCTCCCAACTTTGAAACAACTTGACCAAGTTGTTTCCTCAAGTAGGGGACAACTTATGCTAGTTGATTCCTTTTTTTGGAGACAACTTGTATCTGTTGTTTCAGTATTGAATTTCAGTTTTTTATTCTATTATATATGCTTGTTGGTAGTTAATGCGTATTCCACTGTTATTATCTTTAATAAGGATTGTGTTGGTTCTTATTAGTATTGTTATGTTGGGATGCTTTAGTATGTAATATGGGAAGATTCCATCTTCCATGATTTTTATAGAATTCAAACTATATGTGATGTTGTGATGGTTGGCACTTGGGTTTATGCGGATTAATCAATTTTGTACAGGCAATTACATATCATGAAAGCTCCAAGTTACCTCATTGTAGAAATGATCTTTTGCATCTAAAGTGCAGGTAAGTTGAACAAATTCTTTTTAACTTTTAGGATGTAAAGTGCAATGGGTTTATGGTATTGGTGGTTTGGAATTAGGTTTAGATGGTTGATAGATCACAAGCGCTCTGTCGGAAGGTAAAGTAATTGTAACCTGGACAACCTCATCAAGTTGCTTCCAACTTTGAAACAAATTGACCAAGTTGTTTCCGCTATTGAAGACAACTTGAGCTAGTTGCTTCCTTTTTGGAGACAACTTGAGAAAGTTCTTTCACTTTTGGAGGCAACTTGAGCTAGTTGATTCCGTTTTGGAGGCAACTTGGTCATGTATTTGGGTCCATTCATTCATCTGAAATTATCGTATACATATATCTTAAAGTAGTTGTTGTGTTGAGTTGTTGATGATGGTTGTGTTGCTGATGCTCATGCTTTAAAATCAAGAGGATAAATGAATGCTTAGGAAGTTCGGCAGGAACTCAATATGAGTTGTAGTAGCAGAGATGGAGGATATGGTGTTGTCTTGTGGTGGTTTGAATTTTTGGTGTACAATTTTTTTTTTTTTGGAGACAACTTGTGATAGTTGCCTCCATATATAAGACAACTTGCGCTAGTTTCTTTCACTTTTGAAGACAACTTTGTGCTAGTTGCCTTCACTTTTGAAGACAACTTGAGCTAGTTGCCTCAGATTCGGAGACAACTTGAGTTAGTTGGCTCCATTTTGTTTTGCTACTTGTTCTTATACACTATTTATTGGAAACAACTTGAGCTAGTTGCCTCTGGTATGAAGACTATTTATTGGAGACAACTTGAGCTAGTTTCCTCCGATATGGACACAACTTGCTAGTCGACTCCACATAGTAGTGGTGGTTGGCGGCGGTGGTGGTTCGCGGCAGCGGTGGTGTGATTGGCGGCGGTGGTGGTGGAAATTGGTGGTGTTGGTTACTTGGTGGTGGTTGGTGGGCGTTGTGGTGGTTGGCGGTGTGGTGGTTGGTGGTTAAGCGGTGGTGGACAATGGTGGTTGGTGGTGGTGGTTGGTGGTGGTCGTCATTGGTGGTTGGTGGGCGCGGTGGACCGGTGGTGGTGGTGGTTGGCGGTGGACGGTGGTGGCGGGTAGTAGAGGTAGTTGTTTTTTTTTTTTTTGAATAATGGTTAGCTTTTTGTAAATACACTATATAAAAGGGGTATTTTAGTAATGTATTGTTTAGGGTATTTGTAAAGGTCAAAAGGGTATATTTGCAAGGGGCCTCATAGTAGGGATATATAGATAATGTTCCCTCATTAGTCTTGTAGAGTACACGTATCCTACACAAATCTTGTCAATTAGATCATATTTGATTCGAGTCCGATAACAAATGATTAGAATTTGGTAAATTATATGCGATGGCATCTGGGTTGCATGGACGCTCCGATTTTTGACTAAGTCCGCGTCGACAAACTAATATGCGCGTCCCGCGCGCGATCTTATTTGACGCTCCGATGACTCGTGGTTGAAACATTTTTTTCATTTTCATTTAAATTTCTTCCTTTATTTTTACTATTATGAACTAAATAAGGAAAGACAAACATTTAGGTCAATCATTTAAGTCTTTATTAGGGTTTTGTAATTGGAAATGACATCACATATATCCTTGGTTGGGCGTATGTTGTTCTACGAATGCATTTTGATTGTGTCATGTGTTTAATAATGATAATTGCTTGATCTTCGATCCGTATAAACAAATGATCCCTCCTTTTCTTTTGAAATTTATACACATGTAGCATTATTTTCTAATTTTTAGGATCGAAACACTTGACTTTCTTTGCATAAATACATAATTGTATATATAAATAAAATATGTATATACGTGTCCGCATCCTAATTTTTGAGAATTTTGTAGTATCCGCATCCGCGTCTTTGTTGTGTCCATATCTACGCATCCCGTCTGTGCAACCCGAATGGCATTCGTCCGTCATTCTAGACAAAGTCACACTAAAAACCGCCTTTAAATAAGACAACTTCAGGTTAGTACGTAGCTAGCTAATCTATTTATAGTTTATGTGAAATGAGGCTCACGCACTAATAATTAAATACCAGTGGAACAAAAATGCAGCAGCCATAATAAAATATAATTTGAGTACTGATCTATAAAGATGAAATATGCATCTTCTTTTGTATGTATACAGTATACCAACTAGTCTCATATATACTAGCCACTTCATCAAACTTCCTTCTTTAATGGAGATTAAAGCACTACAACAAAAAATGCTATAGATCACACACTAAAACATCATAGTGTATGAACACTTGTGATCTTTTAAGGGCTAAAATTTAAAGACCAATAATATTTTAGTGTTTGTGATCTTAGATATAAAGTTCTATCCATTCATCTCATACATTTTAAAAAGTGTGATCTTATAATTTGAGCATTTGACTGCTCTAACCATTATTTTGTGATCCAAAATATGTCTATTAAGCATTTTTTATAAATTTTAAGAAACATATGCAGTCAGTGTGGCTCGAACTTGCGACCTCAGGTCCAATAGAGGAAAAAAAAGACCGCCCACAAAATTTTGGGGGGTCTAATAGCAAAACCTAACTTATTTTCACCTACTCCTCGAATTCTCAGAACTCGTTTCTCATTTTTTTCACTCTCAAAACTCTCTCCCTAGTCTGCTTCGATTTTTCTTCAATTCGTAGAGAATTCAAGCGAGTTTTTCATAGAAATTGCTAATTTCATTTGGATGCGAGGCATGATTCAATTGGTTCTCCTCTTGTTTGGGTTATATATGTAGTCGATTCGAAAATTAAAGTTGAATTTGAAATTAGGGTTGATTGTTTAGTTTTTTTAATTTTTTATTTCAATAACGTTTTTACGTAGGGTTGATTTTTGAAAAAAAAACTTGAAGAAGAATAAGCAGAAGAAGAATAAGGAGGTGAAGGAGGAATTTCTTAATGAGAAATTTACTTTGAATTAGTTCAAACTAGATCAAGTAGTTACGGATCGTTTTACTTTTGATTATTTTTTTTTTTTGTTTTTTTTTTTTTGGTTTGATTTGAGAAATTTCTTAATGTTGGCGTTATGATGAGGTTTGGTTTTGGTATGATCTGCACTGGTTTTGAGTTAAGTTTGTATATTAGGTTTTGATTGTGATGGAATGGTCTTTTGTTTGATTTGAGTTAATGATTTTGAAGAGTAATATCTTGATTATTAGGGAATTATTTGGAAATTTACTTAATAGAGGTGTGGAATGTTAGGGTTTTGTATAATTTTGGGGATGGGGATGAGATAGTTGGGGTTATGGTTAATTAGTGTGAAAATGAAGGATTGGTTTCCTAATTGGGTTCAAAAAGATATGTAATAAGGATTAGTGTGAAAAATACGAAACAACTGTGCAGCTTGCGCTTGTGAATTAACCAGGTAAGTTTGTTTTCAATTTTTTGTAGTTTCTCGATTTTGGGGTTAGATAGTACCACGTCACGAAAAAAATGCCAAGTAGAATTAGGAGGGGATGCATATATACATACACAACACTATAAATAGTTATTCCTTTAAAGGCAACTACATGTAGATCCTTACTGAGGAAATGAAGATACGAACAATAAATTAATAAATCCAAGATGATTATTGGACTAAAATGCATAATCTGAATTAACCATAAGCTTATTAATGACCATAAACTCTGTAAAGAAATAGGATTTGAATAAGGTTGTATTCAAATTCAATGACATATATTGGATATGATCACTTGGATATTTTATAACCGAGAAAATTTAATGACATATATTGGATATGATCACTTGCCATATCCACTCACAATATTGTCTGTTGTAGCTAGATGTATTTTTTGTTAACAAATTCTACGTAATTAGATAAGTTATTCCTTATTTGTCAGTAAATAGATTAGGATTCCTCATTTATCCCTCTCTTGCACTACTTATCCAAGTTTAGTCTACTTTTTATATGAAGGAATCATACTAGAATTAATACAAATAAACGGTACACCAAAAAATCTTTAGCATTGTGTAGTATCGTCATCATGAGAAGGAAAACATTTGTTTTGAGAGTGATCGGACTTTGTTGGATGGAGTAACACAGATTTTATTTCCAATTCCGGGGAAGACAAGTACATGTAATTTCTAACCGACCAGAGATGATAACCTATCGAAGGATTGCTTTTCTTTTTTTTTTTTTTTTTTGTCGAACATCAAACTTAGACATATATAGTGAGAGGATTTTGTGCCTAGAAGCTCCACTTGCACTTTGGAATGCCTACACATGTTGCAAATGTGGACATACCTCGTGTTGTTTACTTTCCTCCTCTGGGTATTATTTTAGTTTCTTATCTTACGGAGATTTCTTAGTTGGCATTCCCTTTTGTTTCTCTATGGGTTTATATATTATACCCTAATGTTTTCCATTTCTTGGTGATTTTGGGACCCATATATGAGCCGATATGTCTTACGGATTAGATATGCCAAAGTTTAATCTCAGTTATGTGTTACTTTGTACCAGGTGATGAATAAGGAAAACAACCAGGTTGGTTTCCAACAGCTGCTTACGAAACCCGTGAGTTTCCAACCAGGTTGATAAGTCCAGTACTCTGTTTTTAGCATGTAAGCCACAATTCTGATGAGATTGTTGCCAGTGGCAATAGTTACTATGCTCTTTCACTAGTTGCATAAAAACCTTAGTTCTTGTTGGTGTATTTGTATTATAGTTTTTCATGTGACTTTGTTGCATCTATTAGATAGGCCGATGTCTTACAAAAAGATAGACTTTGAGGAGTCATGTCTTTGCTGCGATTGCAACGACCAAAGCTGTGGAAATTTTTCAAAATAACCCATGTGCGTAAGTTTTCCCCTGTAACCTTTTCCACTTATTATGTTAATCCCTCCTCTCGTTCGCACAAAAAAACCTTTCATGTTACTTGACTTTATGGTAGAAGTCTTTGTCTTATAATTTCATGTTAACTTGTCAAATGTATGCTCTTACACTTGTAATCACGATGGTGGTTGCGTGTTTTCCTTTTCTTTGCAGGTCTCTGACTTAGAGGTTTATTTGAAACACTATGTGGTTCACCTCTCTAAATGGCTCGAGAAATAATGCAATTCCAGTATGATGCAATGGAAAACTTCGACATGAATGACATGCCAATCTTTTTCTATCTCCGTTTTTACCTCGACTCATCTTAACTCGTATGTGTGCGGATCTCGGGAGAGTAAGTGTTATCCTTTATCAACTTGTGATAGGAAAACCCCTTTTCTTAGGGAATAACCAAATCCGGGTTTGGGAGTTGTCTCGTTACTTGTGTCTTAATTTAGTTACCAATATGTTGTTCTTTTTCCAACTCTTGATAGATCCTTTTTTCGTTTCCTATGTAGTTCTTTGCAAAACATCATGAGATCAAAAGAATTACAGTTCGATATTAAGGAATTAAGCTCATTTGCACGTATATGTGCCGAAAGTTATTACGTCGTGATCCGGTATGATTCTTGTTGCCATATTTGTACCTTCCCCATTTGCTCGTTATCCCCCGTTCTACTCCACGATTCTCGTATTTACATGCATCCGGTGGAGCAATTAACATTCAAAGAGTTCTTGAACCACCCGTTTCTTTCCACCCACAAATGTGAAGAATCCTCAAGGTAATTAGAACTCCCTTTGCATGTTCTAGTGAATGGGACTATAATTTTGCTAAAGGTATCCTTCTAGATTTCAGTTACAAATTATGAGATCTTCTTTGATGAAAAGTAGGTATGCAGACTCTGAACCAAGTAGGTATCCTAGCAAATTATTCAAAATATCCACCTTTAACTCGAGTTAGGTACTTTAGTATTGTGATGAGCTCTTATCAAAGGCCATTTTTGTACTAGGAATGGGATAAAAGAGTCGATTGTGCTAATGGATGAAGAAGACTTAAGGAGTGGGTTGCGCGCAGTCGAGCTTGGTTTTCCCTTTACTTTTGTTTTTATGCCCGAGGGTGGGAACGATCTCATGCAAATATGTTTTAGGTACTTCTTCTCTATACTATTATTTGTGTTCATTCCCCTTGTCATTAGCTCATAGAATCATTCTAGAGGCATGGACATTATATGTCAAAATGTGAAATTCACCTTCAACACGGTAGCTCCAAGTTTCATAGTGATGATGAGGTAAAATCGAGTTTAACTTGGATTGTATCTTGCTATTCTACTATTCAAAGAAACTCCAGTCTCCGGGATATATGGTTCCATATGAGCATTGTTTTTATTTCAATCTGTGTAAAATATGGGAAAATATGGGAATTCCGAATATGTTGAGTGAATCATTTGCGGGTTGTTTGGTTTTGACTTGTGTAATGACGTTGGATGGAGTTTCCTTTCTGTTCTTTTGGTTGATGATTGAGATTTCCCATTCTTTAACTAATTAGCAACTTGAAATTGCATTTCTGAGTTTATAGTAGAACTTTTATTCATGTAATGAGCTTTATATCGTATGATTGGTCTTTAAATTGATAGACTCGGCGGACTCAATACATGTTGTTTCGATGTAGTAAGACTCTGAGAAATGTGTATTTGATTCGGACATGGAATGAATTGAATTGGAACATTGCTTCCTTTTTATATCACTTTATGGATTTGAGTTACACGTGCGAGAAATGGAATGGAATATACTGTTTGTATAGGGTAGATTTGGGTTGAAAACTTAGAGGAAAGATCACAACTTCTAGATCCTTGTCTTTTAAAAACCTTGTCTTTAGATCTCAACTTTTCAAAACTTTATGTTCTTTGCATAGGGTAAGATCACACTTTTCACTGTAGGAGAGTTGTTATCTATAGACCACCCTTTAGACTATACCGGCAAAGATCATAGACAACTAGTACTTAGACCACCCTTTAGATTATACCGGCACCACCACCAAAACCAGCACCACCACCTACGTTATTTCCGTCATTATGGTCATTAGATCTATCAAATTGGTTTTGTTTTGATAGATGGAAAATGAATCGAGACAAAGCTTCACCACCACCATCTCCATCGCGCCACCACAACAACAACTCGTTATCACCCAGTAGCACCATCACCAAACTTAAGCTCCGATATGTTGAGAGATCTCATCTTGGGATTGATTTATGGTTATTAGGTGAGAATATTTTAAAATTTCTTATAATTGAAGCCTAATAACAAATCTTTTAGATGTGGGTAAAATTAATGATTACGTTTTTAATTTCAGATCTGGGAAATTTTTCTCAAATAGATGTAGTATTTAATATCAATCGACATGAAGATTAATTTTTATAATAGTTTATACTTTTTATGATTTTGATTTTGATTCAATCAATTTCAACAAAATCAGTTTCTATAATCTTGGATAATTTCTATATGATTTGTGTTTTAAGTGTTCACTGGTAATGATTTAGTTTTTTTTGTTCAATATCATTTGATTTGATTTGGTGTTGGTAATAATTCTGCTTGGTAATGCAAATAGCACCATTGCATTTGACTGTGTGCTATCTTAATTCATAAGTTCATATCAAATGCATTTAGCATTGGTTTTCACCATCTTTCTCCAGTTTGAAAGTTTAGCTTATGATAGCTGATGGAGGGTGATAGGATGGAATAGCTGGTTCTATATTATTAGCTCCATAGAGGCCATCTGTTTGAAAAATAAATCTATACATCCTGAATTCCAGATGAAATTACTTATGTTTCTATATGTGGTCATACGGGTTACTGAAACTGAAACTAAAATTCAGTTTCATGCGATGAATAATGTATTTTTGTGAAATCAATTTGACTAACTACTGACCATACTAGAACTGGTCATGGGATGATCTAGTATCGTATGATCTAACATTTGCCTTCCACTTTTTTTTTCCCCAAACTTGAATGACATATTAATTATGTCGGCCATTCCATGGTAACTAAATACACATACTTTCTCTAAAAATTTGTCCACTAAAATGAGTAACATTGCGGGGAAATTTGTCCACTAAATACACATACTTTCTCTACAAAATTTCTCTGAAAATTTGTCTACTGAAATGAGTAATATTTCAGTGATTTAGAATTGTGTTGTTGCTTGTTATAGTGTTGATGTTACAGGTAAAGTCTCTCTCGATATACTAAAGTAATCAGACATTACGTACTAGCTTTTAATTTAATGTGTATGGATCTTGTTCCTCAATTAATTAATTCTCTCTTCATGTATTTTATTTTGATAAATATTTTGGTGAAATTGTAGGTAGATTCGATGTTTTTTTGTGGTTGAATAAGCCACTTCCATAGGTGTCCTTGCTTTGCCAAAGCTTTTGTTGGAGAGGTGTGAATGCCCCTAAAAGTCTAATGAATATCATTTACAATAAATTGAATACTTATGTGTGTGACTAATCATTTTAAGTTTCCTTCTTATACTTAACTACTTGATTTGGCATGGCGGAATTTAACCCAAAGCGTCTCTCTCTCTCTCTCTCTCTCTCTCTCTCTCTCTCTCTCTCTCTCTCTCTCTCTCTCTCTCTCTCTCTCTCTCTCTCTCTCTCTCTCTCTCTCTCTCTCTCTCTCTCTCTCTCTCTCTCTCTCTCTCTCTCTCTCTCTCTCTCTCTCTCATCGTAATTATGTAGATTACATAACTAATTTTCAATCAAATAGGGAGGCGGTAGGAAGTTTCCTTAAGTCGCTATGCTTGAGTCCAGGCATCGACTACTAGACTTACTGACGTCGTTTACTAGTATCTCGTATTTAGCATCCCTTTCTTAATGTGAAATCCCATTAGGTGTGCTATTTTTCTTGATATTATAATCTCCATCTGAATTCCTTTTTGGTTTCACTATCTAAGAAGCCAGAAACTAAAATGCCATTCGCCATTCTTGTATTTTTAGCTTGCCCTTTTACTACTAAGCTTGATTTTGAAACAACCTCATCAAGTTGCCTCCAACTTTGGAAACAATTTGACCAAGTTGTTTCCCTTTGTTAGGGACAACTTGTGCTAGTTGATTCCTTTTTATGGAGACAACTTTATCCGTTGTTTATGTATTGAATTTCAGTTTTTATTCTATTATATATGCTTGTAGGTAGTTAATTAATGCGTATGCCATTTGTTATTATCTTTAATAAGGATTGTGTTGGTTCTTACTAGTATTGTTATGTTGGGATGCTTTAGTATGTAATAGTGGAAGATTTCATCTTCCATGCTTTAGTGGAAGATTGTGTTGGTTCTTACTAGTAATCAAACTATATGTGATGTTGTGCTGGTTGGCACTTGGATTTGTGTGGATTAATCAGTTTTGTACAGGCAATTACATATCATGAAAGCTCCAAGTTACCTCATTGTAGAAATGATCTTTTGCATCTAAAGTGCAGGTAAGTTGAAAAAATTCTTTTTTTAACTTTTAGGAGGTAAAGTGCAATGGGTTTATGGGTATTGGTGGTTTTGGAATTAGGTTTAGTTGTTTGATAGATCACAAGCTGCTCCATCGGGAAGGTAAAGTAATTGTAACCCTCGGGACAACCTCATCAAGTTGCTTCCAACTTTGAAACAACTTGACCAAGTTGCTTCCGCTATTGAAGACAACTTGAGCTAGTTGCTTCCTTTTTATGGAGACAACTTGAGAAAGTTGCTTTCACTTTTGGAGGCAACTTGAGCTAGTTGATTCCATTTTGGAGGCAACCTCGTCATGTATATGGGTCCATTCATTCATCTGAAATTATCGTATACATATATCTTAAAGTAGTTGTTGTGTTGAGTTGCTGATGATGGTTGTGTTGCTGATGCTCATGCTTTAAAGTCAAGAGGATAAATGAATGCTTAGGAAGTTCAGCAGGAACTCAATATGAGTTTTAGTAGCAGAGATGGAGGATATGGTGTTGTCTGGTGGTGGTTTGAATTTTTGGTTGAGCACTGATGGTGTGGCGAATATGTAAGTCCGCTACGGGTTTGTAATTGAAAATGTGCTAATGCAGTAAAGAGATATAAAGCGGGAGATGCTGGTATGTGATTTTTCATATGTATATGGGTTTAAAAACCACTACTATGTTAACTAGCCAGGACAGAAATGATTCCATCTTGAACTATCTTCTATGCTTGTGTGTTGTTGCTGCTTGTGTATCCATTCAGTGAAGAGCACAACAACGAGGATGTGATACTTTCTGGTGGTGGTTCGAATTGTTGGTTGTGCCTTTGAAAAGATATATGAAGTGGAAGGTCTTTGGTATGTGATTTTGATATGTTACTTTGTATTGACGTAACTGTGGTGCAATGGTAGCACAACTGACTATATGTCAGAAGATATGTGTTCGACTCACACTAGGTTCACTTTTTTGTGTACAATTTTTATTTTTTGGAGACAAATTGTGATAGTTGCCTCCATATATAAGACAACTTGCGCTAGTTTCTTTCACTTTTGAAGACAACTTTGTGCTAGTTGCCTTCACTTTTGAAGACAACTTGAGCTAGTTGCCTCAGATTCGGAGACAACTTGAATTAGTTGGCTCCATTTTGTTTTGCAACTTGTTCTTATACAATATTTATTGGAAACAACTTGAGCTAGTTGCCTGGTATGGACACTATTTATTGGAGACAACTTGAGCTAGTTTCCTCCGATATGGACACAACTTCTGCTAGTTGACTCCACATGGTAGTGGTGGTTGGCGGCGGCGATGGTTGGCGACGGCGGTTGTTAGCGGCGACGGTGGGTGGCGGTTATTCTGACGGTGGTGTGATTGTTGGCGGTGGTGGTGGACATTGGTGGTGTTGGTTAGCGGCGGCGGTGGTTGGTGGACAGTTGTGGTGGTTGGCGGTGGTGGTGGTTGTGGTTAGCGGTGGTGGACAATAGTGGTTGGTGGTGGTGGTCGGCGGCGGTGGTGGTAGTTGGTGGTGGTCGTCATTGGTGGTTGGTGGGCGGCGGTGGACAGTGGTGGTGGTGGACAGTGGTGGCGGGTAATAGAGGTAGTTGTTTTTTTTTGGGCTTTTTACAGAAATAGGCCTGTTTTTTTGTGCTTTTCAAATCTAGACCACTTTTTTTATTTATTGCTAGACTAGGCAAGTTTTGACCAAAAGTGTTGGATGGAAAGTTAGCACCGTTAGGTGCACTTAAAATGACAAGACAGTCCTTTGAATCGGTTATTTCGACCCAACCAGATGTAGGTTCTGCTGTGCACCGTTGCATCAATACCGTTGGACTATCAAGTCCAGAACATTTTGTGTTACACTCACTTGGACAAATACCACAACCGCCCCGGGGTTTAAAAGCTACATATGTGTCTTCAGATCTGCACATATTCGTTTGAAATAGAGATAGACATAGAGGTGAAGGCATCACTGTACACCATTGATGAGGTGATGGAGGTGGTGGTGGTGGAGGAGACGGTGATGGTGGAGGAGACGGTGATGGTGGAGGAGGTGGTGCTAGGAAGGGTTAGGAACCGCCTGACCACCTGCTACGCACTCTGCCCTTGTTAACCAACGCCCTTTTTTCCTGCATTTTTCCTCACATGAAGGATTCTTAATGCAAAACCTTCCATCTACACGTTCAACCTTTTCATGGTCTTCACCAGACTGACATATATTGTAATCGTGTGGCCATCCACCGTTAAACTCGGATTCAGGTCGATTAAGAAGGGTTGGCAATGTGGAAGAGGACTCTGATGATGATAATGATCTTCCACAACAACACTTACATCTGATGTCAGTATCACCAGCAACAAGACACCCATAGGAGACAGCCGGAAGTTCCAAGTCCAGACATTGTTTACTGCACCAGTTCTCACAAAATTCAACCTGTTCCCTTGGCAGGATGATTTCTTGAGTCAATGTATACATCCCCAGGAATACAAATATCCCTCTTCCATGCTGCTGCCATCTCTGCAAACATACATATAGTATAGCATGAATAATGACTTGTGGTAGTGAATCAACAATATTTTTATTTTTTTTTTAAAGTTGAATCAACAATATTATTATGCACTTGAAACCCACTATTTATTTATTTCCTGATCATTGCAATCTTTTTTTTTTTTTACTAAGAAGGACGCATATAGCTAAAATTGCAAAGACATGACTAGAAGAACTAGTGATGAACCCTGGAGATCGTCTCCTGATTATCTCCATCTTTAGTCTTTATTAACAAGATCTAGTGAATGTTGGTATATTTTCTGAAAGGGCTTTTTACAGATCGTCTCCACCTTCACGCGCTGTCGATGATAACAATGAAGAACTATCACGGCCGTTGAATTAATCCTCGAGATATCGTGATAGTTAGATCGGACTCTCAGATAGCAACACGTGGAGATCCTATCGAGGCAGGTGGACATCTTATCACATGTGGCCACGACACATACGTGTGAAGGACATTTTGGTAATCTTACCACATCTGTGATATCTCCTCATATGATATTTTGGCGAGATATTGACAAGTCAACGCGATAAATTGACCGAGATGGTTAAATTGGATGGAAACCGTTTAACTTGCCTAGTCTAGCAAGAAATAAAAAAAGTGGCCTAGGAATGAAAGTGAGGGTTCAGACCAGGCCTATTTCTGCATATATTCCTTTTTTTTTTTTGAATAATGGTTAGCTTTTTTGTAAATACACTATATAAAATGGGTATTTTAGTAATGTATTAAGCTTAGGGGTATGTGTAAAGGTCAAAAGGGTATATTTGCAAGGGGCCTCATAGTAGGGGTATATAGATAATGTTCCCTCATTAGTCTTGTAGAGTACACGTATCCTACACAAATCTTGTCAATTAGATCATATTTGATTCGAGTCCGATAACAAATGATTAGAATTTGGTAAATTATATGCGATGGTATCTGGGTTGCACGGACGCTCCGATTTTTGAGTAAGTCCGCGTCTGACATACTAATATGCGCGTCCCGCGCGCGTCTTATTTGGACGCTTCCGATGACTCGTGTTTGAAACATTTTTTTTTTTCATTTTCATTTAAATTTCTTCCTTTATTTTTACTATTATGAACTAAATAAGGAAAGACAAACATTTAGGTCAATCATTTAAGTCTTTATTAGGGTTTTGTAATTGGAAATGACATCACATATATCCTTGGTTGGGCGTATGTTGTTCTACGAATGCATTTTGATTGTGTCATGTGTTTAATAATGATAATTGCTTGATCTTTGATCTGTATACACAAATGATCCCTCATTTTCTTTTGAAATTTATACATATATAGCATTATTTTCTAATTTTTAGGATCGAAACACTTGACTTTGCTGCATAAATACATAATTGTATATATAAATAAAATATGTATATACGTGTCCGCGTCTTAATTTTTTGAAAATTTTGTAGTATCCGCGTCAGCGTCCGCGTCCTGCCGTGTCTGGCGTCTGTGCAACCCAGAATGGCATTCGTCCGTCATTCTAGACAAAGTCACACTAAAACCGCCTTTAAATAAGAACCGCAGGTTAGTAGCTAGCTAATCTATTTATAGTTTATGTGAAATGCGGCTCACGCACTAATAATGAAATACCAGTGGGACAAAAATGCAGCAGCCATAATAAAATATAATTTGAGTACTGATCTATAAAGATGAAATATGCATCTTCTTTTGTATGTATACAGTATACCAACTAGTCTCATACTAGCTACTTCATCAAACTTCCTTCTTTAATGGAGATTAAAAAAAATGAGTACCATATTGTGTTGTTTCCATGGTTAGCTTTTGGTCATGTTATACCATTTCTAGAGTTATCTAAGAGTTTAGCTTCAAAGGGAGATAGCATTCAAATATCTTTCATATCCACCCCAAGTATTATCAAAAGACTACCATCAATCCAGCCACCAAGTTTGAAGAGTCGTATCAATCTCATATCGATTGATTTGCCGTCGGTCGATAACTTACCTGCAGGTTGCGAAGCAACTGTGGATTTGAAAGATGAAGAGCAAACTCAGTATCTTAAGAAAGCGTATGATGAATTACAAGCGCCGGTGGAAATGCTTTTGAACCGGATCAAACCAGATTTAATAATATATGATCTTATCAACTGCTGGATACCGGAAGTAGGAACTAACCTCAATATTCCTACTGCTTTTTTCAGCGTGTATTCAACCCCAATGCTTGCCTATGTTGGACCGCCATCGAGTGACAAAGAACCAAATAGCAATCACCGACGAACCCCTCAAGATTTTGCGCAAGTACCGGGATGGATTTCTTTTCCTTCGACTGTTTCGTATCAATTTCATGAAGCTGTTATTATGAGCAAACATATTAACAATCCAGACATAACTGGACTGTCCACAGGTCAAAGACATGCAAAAGCTGTGGGAGGTTGTAACTTCATTTTAGCTAGAAGCTGTATAGAATTTGATGGAGACTATTTGAATCTACTCGAAGATTTCTACCAGAAACCTGTTATTCCAATTGGTTTGCTACCACCTCCAGCACAGAGTTTGGCGACGAAGGCTTCTGATAATTCAGCTAAGAGTTCTGATTCTGAAATATTTTTTTGGTTAGAAAAACAACAACCAAAATCAGTGGTTTTTGTGGGATTTGGAAGTGAATACAAAATGAGTATAGATGAAATTCATGAGCTAGCATTTGGATTGGAACTTTCCGATTTACCGTTCTTGTGGATACTAAGGAAACCAGAAGGAATCGATGAATCAAGTCTATTACCTTCTGGTTTTGAGGATAGAATCAAAGGCAGAGGCTTTGTGTGCTTAGGATGGATCTCGCAGGTAAAAGTTTTAAGTCATACTGCAATTGGAGGGTGTTTGTTTCACTCTGGATGGGGATCTATTATAGAGACTCTCTTTTTTGGTCATGCTCAAATTCTACTTCCAATGATGCTTGATCAAGGATTAAATGCCAGGTTTCTAGTAGAAAAAGGAATTGGTCACGAAGTTGAAAGAAATGAAGATGGTTCTTTTACTAGAGAGGCAATTGCAAGATCCATAAAGACTGTAATGCTAGAGCCAGAGGGAGAAAAACTTCGATTAAAAGCAATTCAAATGGGTGAAAGCATTTTCTCAAACCATGGTCTTCACGAACAATACATAGTGAAGTTTATTTCACGATTAGATCAGTTGCTAAATTAAGAGTAAAGTCAATCATGGCAGATGCCTCTCTAGTATAGAGTGGTGACATGGCTGGGGTTGATATCCACGACCAATATCAATGCACACTTGTTGTACTTTTGCGTTTCGAAACGGTGTTACACAGTTTGTTAGCAAATAAAGCCTTTGAAGATATCCTGATGTACCAAGTTCTCCCAGACAAAATGAATAAAATTGGTTGTTTTCAGTTGGCAATCAATATATCTTCATTTTCCAAAGCAATAGTTATTAATGATGAGCCATTAATATACACCAGTAATACCACTAAGTTTTCGGACAGCTAACCTGATTTCCATCTCTCTGTACCACCTGCCTGCTTCCAAAATGCAAGACATTCAGCTTTCATTTTGATTTTCCAACTTAGAAACATACACACCAAACAGATAACAAGCTAGAGTACATGAGTAGAATCTCAATTAGATATCCCATTATCATAAATTAGGCATAAGCGAAGTACCAAGGTGAAACACAATATCATAATAAAAACTAAACCAAGATAGTAGTTCAAGAACCAACAAGAATTGCTAAGCTGGTCAATATTTCAGTCTTAATGGGAGGAGATCCACCGCAGTAAGTTGCTTCATCGAAAGAAGATAAATGCGCTCTTGTGATTAGCCAGCCATACACATACAACCCATATCCTTCCGTGGGAGGAAGAGGACTTTCCCCCTATAACATTTGCGAGGAAACCAGATTAAATCAGCATAAAATATCCAAAAATCCAAAACTAGCATTTGGAAAAGAAAAAAATAGATTGTAAAATAGCACTACTGTGCAATCTGTGAGGTTTCTCTGTATCCAGTAACTATTATAAACTTTCTGAAGCTTTATCGCAGCAGCATTAAGTTCACTGACAGGTCTTGGAGAAAAAACTATTGTTGGCTTTACAATGGGAATTATGAGCTGTGAAACGTTTGGTGAAGTGTGCAGGGGTTTGCACTACCAAGAACAAGATTTTAAAAATGAAGCTCAATTTAAAGCTCACTGACTCTTCTTCAGAGGACTTCAGAACAGTTTATGAAGATTTCAACTTTTCAAACATGTTTTGCAGGGTTCGATGAACATGGAAACAAATTCCACTTGATGATCTTTACTAGAAGAGCATTATACATTAAACTATTGCAAATCTAAGCCTCGTCGACTAATTATCTGCGAAGGCAATATTCATTACTATATGAGCAGAATAAAGCAAGGTGTTACCAGTGCTGCAACCTTTAGATGACATAAGCTTATTAATTTTGTGATAATTAGGCTACTATTTATTAACTTAGCAGATAATTGACAAAAAAAAATTGCCGGCTAAACAACCGAAATACAATCTGTGTACAAGGAACAAGTTTCGATGCCGCATTAAGAGAATGCTTGTGGCGGGTACAAGGAACATGTTTTGATGCCACATTGCTGTTGTTGGCGGATTGGAATGGGTCAAGCAGTTTGGCCATGAGAAAATCCGTGTTCATTGGGACTCCAAAAGTGCAGTACAAGCATTCTTGGCCGACTCCAAATATTTAAGCTTATTCACATTTGCATTACCTGTCTCACCCCCACCAAAAATTTTCGAAGGTGGGAATCAAATTTCCTGTGCAAGTTCTCAGGATAACTAAAGCCACCACAAACGACAGCTTCACCAACCAGCTTGAGAGAGGTGGTACTTTGTAGGCATGGATTTTATTCATTGGTTGTGCTAGAACAATACGTGATTACAGTTTAAGAAAAAAAAAATTATTTATAAAATAATTTCCTTGGAAGACAACTTCTTTTTTGATGCAACGGCAAAAGCACACCTAAACCACATAGTCATTGGGAAAGTTGGCCACCTCGCGTCATGTAGGATCCGTTTTTTGTGGTGTTGTCCGTAAAGAATTATTGATTATTCATTAGTCCTCGACAAATCTTGTCAATTAGATCATATTTTACTCTCTCTTTTTTTTTTCCTTCATTAGTCCTCGACAAATCATCTGTTCGAGTTAATCATCTGTTACTCGAACAGATGATTAAAATTGGGAAGGGCAAAAAGATAAATATATATATATATATCCAAAAAGATAAATATATAATATATATATCCAATTACTCGCACCGGGTTTTTTCGCCTAGCTTGATTGGGGTATATCCAGATTAATTGGCTATGCGCAATCAGACAAAATAGGATCATTTTGAAGTAAAAAAGGTGACCCCTTAACCAAATATTTTTAAAATGGCTAATATGCCCTTATTTAATTAACACTAAAAAACTGATTAGGTTAATTAATTGAGTTTAAATTAAAATTTTGAAAATGAAAATCCAGTAGATTAAACCTTTAATCCGTCTTATGAGTTCGATTTCGATAAAAAAAATTGGTTTTCAAAAATGTCAAAGGTCGGCAAGATATACGTTTGAATAAGGTGCCGGCTATAATATAGCCGACATGGTCTTTGTTTGAATAAAATGCCGACCAAGTTTAGCCGGCATGGTCCTTGGATGAAGAAAACGCCGACCGTTTTGTGGCCGGAAGGGTCTTTGAATGAACATTATGCCGACTTTCTTACGGTCGGCATGTAAATATTTCCTATAACGTCGGCTATAATATAGTCGGCATGCTTATAATTTATGACAGAGCCGGCGTATGTGTAGCCGGCATGTTAAGGATTTATAACCCTGCCGACATTTACATATACCAAACTAAAAACAGAATATCGGAAGATCTAATTCACTTTATTCATGCAATTTTAGTTACTACACTGATTGAAACATAAAACCTAACTCCTTGTCGACGGAGGGTTTACATAGAGGTCTACCCACAAAACCTATACAAAAACATCTAAAGCCATCAATCTTCCTCATCCGAAGACGATACATCATCCAAGTATTCCAGGTTATCCTTCGGGATTCTTTCTGCCAAGAAGTGATAGCTTGCATCGAAAGCAAATGCTTCCCTCTTTTCCTCCAAGTAGCGCTTTCACGACTTCATGCTACAAAAACACAAAAACAAACTTACATATGTTAGTGGTGTTTCATTGGAATATAAAACAACATGGTTGCGTAAAAAAAATCACAAAATTGCTTACAAATTCTGCAATAGACAAGGTGAGGGGGGCGAGTGTTAAAAATCCGATGTTGGAGAGCAAAAAAGCAAGTATCGCATTTTCGATTACTAGGTGCCTCTCACGGACTTGTTGAACACTTCTTGCATTCCGATTACCAAACTCGCCGCTAAATTTGTTGTGTACCCTAGCCCAAAAGGTTGTGGAATCCTCCTTTCGGAGGATTGACGTCTAAGTCGATTTTCCCGCATACCATGCTTTGGTGATTGCCAAATCTTCGTTTTGAATCAAATGAAGTCATTGTTGTTTAGCTATTGGGTGAGTTTGATGGATTGTATGATGATATGAGCTTTGGATAGTATATAGAACTATTTGTATGTTGTTTTGTAGAGAGAAGTAGTGTATTAATAGGATTGTACCCAAATTTGGCCGTTATAGTGCCCAAGTACAAGTCAATCAATGAAATTGTATTTGTCAAAAATTTGAATTTTCAATTTGTCGGCGAGATTGTTTTTTTCTCGTATGACGACTACCTGGGCCGGCGAGGTGAGAAGTGTATAACTATTACGCGTTATGATGGTTTTGGGCATCAAGTATTAAATCATTTTCTTTCAATACGCTAGGCAATGTATTTTGAAATTTGACTGCCGGCTATGATATGGTCGACAGGGTATAAATTTAAAACCATGTCGGCATTATGATGGTTTTAGGCATCAGTAAGTCATTTTCTTCTGTCAATACGCCGGCAATGTATTTTGAAATTTGACTGCCAACTATGATATGGTCGGCAAGGTATAAATTTAAAATCGTGTCGGCATTATGATTGTTTTAGGCATCAGAAGAAGGTATTTTCTGTAACAAATTGCCGGCGTGTTCGAAAACATAATACACTGTCGGCTGTATCTTTTCCGGCTTGGTAATGATCTGACTCACTTTGCCGACCTCCCGGTATGCAAGCATTTTCTTTCCAGTGGCCAATGATCGACACTTCAAACCTTGCCGGGCGTAATTTGTTCGGCAATGTAACTTAAAAAAAACATGCCGGCTATTTGTCTTGAAACTTTACGTAGCTAAACAAACCTTTCATTCAACAATTAGAAATCAAACACTTGTTGTCCAAAATAAGAAAACATGTCCCATAAACCTTAAAAAACCATTTGTCCAACCATTAACCTTAACATTTGTGCAACCCAACATAAAGAAATAAACTAGGAAACGATTCATTCACCACGAGCACGACCATGACCACGGCCCCGTTTAGGAACACCAGCACTACTACTACCTTCACCACCACGACCACTACGAGCCCTCTTTTTGTCAGCATTCATCTTGGCTTGTGCTTCCCTCCTGGCCTTTTCTTCCTCTTTACTTGAAAGATCAGCTTGCTTGAACATTTCATAGGCATCCTCATTGTCAAGATTGCTAGCATAGTGAATGTGCTTGGTTTTCTCTTCAATCGACAAAGGCTCTCCTCTTTCTCTCGCGCAAAACAACAGCTTCACAAAGGTCTTCAAATGCCCCTTCTATTTTCAGTTAAACAACAAACAATTAATAGAATTATTCGATAATGTAATCTTAAAACAGTAAGATCTACTCCGAAATACTTACAAGGAAGTTAGGAATTGTTGCTGAGTCATTCGATGCCATCTTCCTCTTACAATCCAATTGTTCACCAGTCATTTCCCTAATCACGCAGGGATCTAGCCCAACCCAAGTACCACGACATGTATCTCTCCCGAGCTTCATGACCTTCGGTCACCTCGTCAAAAAAAGACTTGTATCGACTTTACGGTCAAGTCTTCCATTCCAATGTCCTAGAGCTGTGGGTGGAGCGTAAGCTACGATAATAGTTTTTTGGGACGTGCTGCAGTTCTCCCTTAACACTTTAAAGAACGGCTCAAGACCGAAATGGGGTTCTTCTTGGACATAACCCAATTGTCGCATTACCCGATGTGGATCGTACATTGAAAATCCATGGGAGAACAACAAGGGTCCGTAGTATAATGCAACATCATCTCTCCTTTGGATTAAACCTTGATTTCTAGCATCTCGGTAAGGATCAAATATTACCTCATCCGCAGTCAATTTGGCCAAGGCGATTCGCACGTTAATAAGCAGCTGCGGATATCCTTTTCCTGAGCACCCTTAAAACTGTATCTTTGTGCTCTTGGCTTATCAATCACAAGCTTTTCATTCACTTTGACGTGGGAGTTTGTTTTCACCAAAGTAGGGAAGTGCTCATATATCCAAACCTATGCAAACACAAAGTTTAGTAAGAATCAAACATTACAAGCATTTGGCAAATATAAATGATTTAGACAATACAATTACCTGGAAGAGACATATGTTTCCATTAACTTGCGAAGTGAGTTCCCTTGAAGCCTTTGTCAACTCATTGTTCAAGAAGGCGACCACCGCAGTACCCTAAGAATACTCATGCATCTTATCTAAGGGATCCAAATACCTGGCGTCGACCAAGCTTAGGAACTATCGGGGAAGATACATTTGCCCAGGACGTAGAGCAGATAAGCTGACGCGGTATCATTGATTCGCACCAAGTCCACCCTTCCTTCCTTATCATAGATTTCCTTGGTCCCAGATAATGTATCCCTCAACTTCTTCAGATTAAACTTCTGATAGGGTGTAGAATACACCGTATTTACTATACATTGGTTATGCTTTATCTGTTATTTTTCTTGTAAATTATGTATTTTACGCTTGTTTTGAGTCTTATAGCTACTATGGAGTCGCACGGACGAAAAGAAGAAGAAATCACCCAGTTTGAGCAAAAGGGAGAAATTTATCTTTTTATAGGCAGACACTAAAAGGAGCCCGGTCAAGGTTAAGGGGCAACCCTATTTGAAGGAGTACTAAATACAAATCAGCTGAGGATAAGGGGATGGAAACTTTGGCTAGCCCTTATCCAGAATGTGGTGTGTTGTTAGCACCCAAATCCAACCTAACCCTAGAATCGAGAAGATATCTTCTCTTAATCATTCTTACACACCACATGAAATTGAGAAAAAGCAGCAGCCGCTACTGCTGTAACCGAGAGAGAGAAGTAAACTTGAGAGTTGTTGCTGATCGAGAAATAGATCGAATCGAGAGACAAGGTAGGAATTGGTGGTTGTTCATATGAGTCTATGAAGTTAAGGAGATGGTGGCGGTCTCTGGTGGTGTTAGAATTAATGGAAATTAGGGTTTGTGATGTTGTGAAGATGAATTTATAGGGAAGATGAGATTGAGAGATGATGAGTCGAGATGGCTTCGAATTGATGAAATTAATGGAAGATGCTTTCACTGGAATTCTTACGTAAAGAAGAAATGATGGGTTGGTGGTTGCTGTTGAGAAGAAATCAAGGACTGAGTCGTGTTCCTGTGGAAGTCAAGGGAGAATGAATGGTTGTTGATTCTGAGCAGTGAGAACTGATTTCAGAGAAGAAAGAATGGGTTTTTGGTAATTGTCGAAATTGATCTCAAATTTAGGGTTTTGATGTGGACATGAAGTGATCAACAGATGAGAAGAATCGATAATGGTGGTCGCTGTAATGGGTTCATATGAAGATTGATTGTAAGAAAGGGGATCTGGTTGACGTGATAATGAATGGGTAATGTTCAGATTGCGATTTGGTTCAAGGTTGTTTCAATTGAAGAAGGAATTGGAGATACAGTGAATAGTATTGATGATACAACTGATGAATGCTTGGAACTATGAATGATTCATTAGATGTATGCTAGCTTCTTAACAGGAGAAGACCAAAAAGAGGCCTGAATTTGGCCTGAGAAATGCCCAGAAAACAAAAGAAACTCTGTCGGATTCTCTACTCCAACGAGTTAACTTAGTACCGGCCGATGAGCCGATTCAACCTAATCCAGTTAGACCAATCAGCCGAGTTAGAAGCTAACTCAGTAGCTGACTTCCCTTTCTTTGACCCAGTGGACTAATTGTTTGACCATTTTGACCGTTATCTATGACGGTATCATAACGGAATATTCCGTCGACGGAGAAGTATATCCAGTGACCGGCGGCGAACATTGAGAAAGTCTTGAATTTGGAAATTGAATTATTATGGAATGAGGATTCTATTCCTTGGAAGATTTGGAGAACATTGAAGCCTATAAGTAGAGAACTTCTCTACACACCTTTTTACACACACAACACTTGTGTTTTTGCTTGCTTTTCAAAATTCTTCTTTTAATTATTTGTGTGAACTTGAAAAATTCTCCTTTTAATTATTTGTGTGAATTTCAAAAACATGAGTAGCTAATTTTCTTATTGATTCCTAGTTCTTAATATATGATTTGAGTTTTGTTTTCAATTCTATCTTGAAGTTTTTCACATGATTATTGTTTGTTTTTACTAATAGGAATGTTTATGCATTCATGGTTGATTGATAGATTGCTTGGGTGGCCAACTAAATTGATTTGTTAATTGATCTAAAGCTAGTGAAAGTTAGGGGATAAGTAATCGTTTCTTGACTCTTTACATAAGTAGCAAACACAAAACCTTGCAGAGGGATTCCGTGGAGCAATTGTGTGTGAAAACAACGTTAGCAAGTAGACCTTGATCTAAGAGTCTAACTACTAATATCAACCTAATAAATTCATAAATCTTAATGCGTTTATTTAAAATACATATTGAGTGATCTACTACTAGGTGGTTTGGTAAATAGAATCCGGTAGTCGAGAACTTCCGTATCCGGTGATACAAGGGATTTAGGGGTTTAGCACTGATCTAGCTGCTTTACCTATAGTTGGTGATAATCTGTGACTAATAACATGTGGATAAAAAACATAACTTGAATCATTATTTTGCAACGAAGAAGGATTCCTTGATCTTGTCTCTCTTATTGATTTCAACTTTATATTTGAATTGCTTTTGTTTATTTTCTTTTGCTTTATAAATCCCCCCTTTTTGTTACAATTTTACAACTAAATATCTCTTGCTCCTCGTGGGAACGAACTTAACTACCACCATATTACTTGTTAATTGAGTGGAAAAATATTCACTAATTTTTTGTGGTTACGACACGCATCAACTTCTTGCTTAGATTACCATCCTTCATCCAAAGCATACACTTCGTCTCAACCTGATTCCAACCGAACAAAGTTTTGGTCAATTTGAAGATTTCCTCCCAAGAAATGTTATTATCGAAGCCCTCACTGATTGCTTTTCCATCAACCTCGAGGCCTAGAATTTGATGAGCATCATCGAGAGTTATCGCCATCTCACCGAATGGGAATAACATTGTATCGGTCTCTCCATAGAACCTCTCACAGAATGCAGATACGGTAACTCTATCATACTCAACATTTGAACTCTCCACCGCAGGCCACAACCCGGAGTTTTTAACAATCGTTTGCACCTCGTCACATTCCTTGTCAAGGTCCCAATTTTTAGTCACTGAACATGAACCTTGGCGCCTCAACATACGGATGGCATGCTTGTGATCCTAAATACCAAAAACACAAAATGAAAAGAAATACAAACACTTGATGCAAATTTAAGATAGTTACACACTTAAATGAAAAACAAAGACGGATTGAGATTACTTACGATAGTATTTTGGATTTCACATGCCCATGAGTCTTTGTATCCAAAAAGAACATGTCCACCATCTTCTGGGGTCCCCCGGGGAAGCTCGTTTAGTTTCAATTTAACCTTCAATTCAGAGGGAGGCATGTGGGAATTAACTGGTTTAGTGATAACCCTTTTCTTCTTCCCGGTTGCACTAGTACTTGCATCTTGGGTTTGTTCCCTAACTTCTTCTTCTTCTTCTTCTTGTTCCTCTGCCTCTTCAACAATTTCATCCTGAATATCCTTACCTTGATCTCCATTACCATTACCATCATCATCATCATCATTACCTCCTCCAACATTAGGCATGTCTTGATCACCATCATCATCATCATTGTTACCTCCTCCAGTAGCCGGATTTCTTTCATCACCATCATCATCGTCACCTCTTCTACCAGATGGAATTGATTGGTCTTCATCCGGAGTCTCGTCTGAATCAGTGGGTTCCGATGGTGGCTGATAATCATCATTCGGTATACGGATCTTAGTCGTTCCCTCCACAACCTATGCCCCTCGATGTCTTGAAGTCAAGAGTTTTTCACCAACACGAGGAGGTCTTGAAGGAGGACTAAGAGCTTTCAGAGCTTTCTTGTTTGCCTTTTGCAACCTGAACAAGAACAATTAAGAAAAAATTATAAGCTCGGAAGGCTCAACATATATAACCATTCCGGCGGACTAAGGTCGGAAGGGTCGATATCTAAACAAAGAAGTCGGCTAAACAAGGGTCGGGAGGTTTTATTCTAATAACCTGCCGGTTTTTAACAACTATGACTGGGTTTTCAACTACAAAACTCGGCAACGTCTATAATAAAAACAACACCGTCTAACATAACGCCGGCGTGGTATTATTTACATACCATTTCGACCTTTATAATTCAAGGCATCAGGAGACGCTAAAAAACTGAAATCCCTCCGGCAAGTTAAAAGTTTATAACCGACCCGGCTTTAAAAAAAAAACGCCGGCAAGATTATACATTGAATAACTTCCCGACCCTGTGAAAGCAGTTACAAAAACTAAACCGTCGGCAAGATATTCAACCAACGATCATCCCGGCGGAACACTAAATATGAAATCCCGGCAAGGTCTTGAAACTAAACCTTGCTGGGAAAATAACTGCAAATCAGAATTTTGATTTTTCTGACCTAATTTGACATGCAAACATGAAATCGAAGTACTAGAGTGAGTTTAAGTAGGCCCTTACTTTCTTAATCGCACCATTTCTTCGTTTTGATCGGGTTCAATATCTTCTTCTTCGACGGTTTTTTTATTCACTTTCTTTTGAACCAAACTTGCAATTCCAAGGTTATACTCATTAAGTTTTCTATTAGCATCTTTCATACGAGTTCCCTTCCGCCGTGGTGGTTCCATTGATGAAGATTACTCGGAGTTATCGAATCGATGATGTTAACGAATTAATTGACGAGTTTTGGTGGTGGTGGTGGAAGAGGAGCCGGTGTGGTTATGGAAGAGAAGAAGGAAGATGAAATGAAAATAAAAAAACTTTAGGGTAATAGAATTATAAATGGCAAGGGTAGTATTTGATAGACGCATTTATGTGTCTATTTTCATCTCAATTTTCTATATTGTTAGTACCCGTTTTTGTACTTATTATGGTGTTTTGTGTATTTGTAGGTATTTTTGAAAAATAAACATTTTTGGAAAAATCGGCTCGAAAAGTTGCACCCGGAGGACACTTACTATTCGGACCCCCATTTTGGATAAGGGGTACACACTTGATAAGGGGTAACCCACCGTTATTTGCACCCCACATCTAATATTTGCACCCACAGGGAAACTACTATTGGCATAACAGATTTGGATAAGGGGAGGACATCTTCTCCAAATTCAAATTCAGAAAAGGCAGGAACAATTGAGTTTCACGACAGAAAATAGGGTTTGATTTTCGGGCCAGTTCTAGGGAGATTCAATCACTGTTTTTTCTTTGAATAAATTTTCTTGGGCTAAACAGGAGTTGTGTGGGTGTTTAATCCGATCAAATTGGACCAGAGTATCACCAGTTATTCAAAACAGGGAACACGATATTACGGGATTGCATGGTTGTATTTTTAGAAGAGATTTTGTGCGAGTTAATCGTGCATATTGATTGGGATGAAGTTGAAGAGACAAGGCAGGGATGACTGACGTGTTGGAATCAAAAACAGGGCATGAAATCTTCTTTATATTTGGTAGTTTGTTAAAACAGGAAGGAGTTATCTCTGGTATTTGCTGTTGTATTTGGAAATTATGTGTCGATATCTTCTCTGCTAGATTTGATACGATCCTAGAGAAAGAAGAAAATAATGCCGAGACTTGTGGAAGAGGAATAAGAGATTTCTTGGAGGTTTAATCTTGTTGTTGGGTATAAATAAGAGAGGTTGGTGTTTTAGAAGGGTGTCGAGACTTAGGTTAGAGTTGGGGTACGCTACAGAGGAGAAAGAAAAGCTGCAGAGGTGAATTGCAGAGTTGCAGCAGCAGCAGGTGGAGGAGAAGAAGAAGACGAAGAACAGACAGCCAAAGTCTGTCGCAGAGGACTGTGGCAAATCTACTGCAGAATAGAAGTATCGTATAAAGGCAGTCTTATTTATTCTGTAACGCCTATTCAGCGTTGCAAACTGCCTGAGTTATTAGCTTTATCTTGTTTTTCACACTTTTGAGCTATGAACACCTATTTTGAGCACATGATTAATATGACGAGCTAAACCCTATTGCTGAGGCGACGGAGGAAGCCATTTTTCCAATTATTATGTGGTAATTTCTATTTAACTTAATTTTTGCAATTCTTTTATGATTATTTGCACTGAACTGAAATCGAATATATGATTCTGATTAAGTGGTTGTGTTCTCAATTGATGGGTCATGCTTAGGTTAAGTCTTTTGATGATGCATGCTTTCGATTTACAACTATTGTTTTGAGAATCTACTTGTCTAGGCAAAAATATGAGAATCACTTTAAATGTAAAGAGTTGCATGAATATTGATTAGATTAAGTCACATAAAAATTGGAGTTTGGTGGAATCCTGAGTCTCAGTGCTTTTAAAATCTTGATAACAACTTCAATTTGAGTTTTCTATTGAGTTTGAATCTAAAACAGAATCTTCACAAGTCTGAGTGAACGACATCTTTCTTACCACTTTTCTACAACAATTAAAACTACATCAATTTTTGGCGCCGCCGACGTGGACTGGTTTTTATATTTGTTTTTAGGTTTTTAGTGATTTTTATTCTTTTGTTCAATTTTACGTTTCCTTGGGTATTTGTGTTTTGGTTACAGGTTTGGATATTGGATCGAAAAGAAAGCTGAGCCAAAGATATTGGTGATTAACTAAAGACTTGGAGTCAAAGACAAAGTGAAAAGAAACGAGGAAGAGACAAAGAATTTTATTTTTATTTATTTAGTTTTTTTAGTTTTTTTTTCGAAAACTGTATTAGGGTTTATAATTATTTTTGTAATTTTTCTTTTATTTTTGGACTTTTTGGACATTTTTGGGACTTTGGACATTATTTTTTTTAAACCCTACAGAAGGGTAGTCTTAAATATAAACTGTTTGCAGAGAAGGAGGACAATTACGATATTGTCTTGCACCTTGGGTTCATACACTGACATAGGATTCAGTGGCCCGAGTCAACTATAACCGATTCATCCCCCGTCTGGAACGGGAGGTAAGATTCTGAACACTCGCGAATCCCCTTTCAGCGAGTTACTGTCTTCCTTCGTTTGCATATATGCTGAGGACTTGAATACGGTTGCTTTAATTTTCTAGTAAAGGGCAAGGCCTGGCCATACAAGATAAGGGTTCGGATTTCATCATCGTTCTCTTCTTGCCCGCCTTAGGAACACGTAACTTACGCGAACCTAAGCCTTAAAATTTTGACTAGAACAAGACCGATAGGGTAACGAGCTTAATAGGAAAGTCATTCGAAAAATATTGGTTACTCTTTTAAGTATACTTCGAAGTTCATGATGGTTTCTGTGAGTTGAATGCGTGACTGCGCCGCATTGTAATTCCGGTGAGGCCTTGGGTATCAAAGCTCCACCGAGCTTCCCTCGCCTCTATTCAACTTACTTTGACTTGGATTGATTCCAGAGGGGTTTGCTTAAATTGTAACGAATTCCTTTTCGAAGGATTAGAAGCTGGTCTAGAAACAATCTAAGTGGAGTCATCATGCTTTTTGTTTGCGAGAAATCAATAGGTTTGATTTGGGTGAGTCAGCCTTGTTTTGTGATTGCATAGAATCCCCTTCCTTATTCTTTTGCATGCCGGAACGTAAAAGAGACGCCCTAGGTAGATTTGTTAAAAAGAAACCTAGTAGTTCTAAGCGTAATTACCTCAATTTAGAAAGTCCGATTTTTGAAGAGTCCGTTTTTGAATGTCCGTTTGAGGAGACAATCCCTAATATTCCGATAGTGCCAGAAATGGCAACTTTTAAAGCTTTGTTGAACCCGACTAGGACTACTCGTCCCTCGTGTATCAGGTTAGCTGAAACAAAAGCAAATTATGAACTTAAACCGACCTTACAGCTGCTCCGAATCTTCTTAGGGAAAAAAAATGAAAACCCCAATTTCCATGTTAGGGACTTTGAGGAAATTTGTAGTACCCTAAAGATTAGAAACCTTGATGATGATGCTTTGAAACTTAGGTTATTCCTTTTTTCCCTGAAAGATAAAGCTAAATCGTGGCTATATAGTTTGTCTTCTCGGTTCAATTGAAACATATGAACAACTTACATCTTCCTTTTTGAACAAGTTTTTCCCTAGGCACAAAACATCGTATATTAGGACGCAAATTTGCACGTTTTCTCAACAAGAGGGAGAATCTTTGTATAGGTATTTGGAAAGGTTCAATGATTTATTAGCCCAATGTCCTCATCATGGTTTAGAAAAGGTTAGGTTAGTTCAGATCCATTATGAGGGTTTAGATTATTCCACTACGACCACAGTAGAATCTATGTGTACAGGTGGGTTTGAAAACCAAACAGTTGATGAGGCGATGACATATTTGCATGAAATTGCGGAAAAGACCCAACAATGGGAAAATAGTAGGGTACCCTGATAGACGCATTTATGTGTCTATATTAGTCTCAATTTTCTATAATGTTAGTACTCGATTTTGTGCTAATTTTGTTATTTTATGTCTTTGTAGGTGTTTTTGGAGAAATAAACTTTTGCGGAAAAATTGGCTCGAAAAGTGGTATTTGCGCTCGTGGGAGAAAATTACTATTCGGACCCCACATTTGGATAAGGGGCACCCAGTTGATAAGGGGTATACACCGCTATTTGCACCCCATAGTTACTATTTCCCCCCATGGCTATTTCCACCCCAGTCTGGTTAGGGGGAAACCTTTCTTCACGGTTTGAAAACCAAATTTTGGCGGGAAAATGAAGCTCACGTCTGATGACTATCATGGATTGATTCTGGTCGAGTTTTACTCGGAATTTCTCACTTGATTAGGTTGGTTTGGGCCTGTTTAAGCCAAACAGGATTGGTAAGGAAAGCGGGTTCGAAAATATGGGGAGATACATCGAGTTTGGTAAAAACAGGGAGTAAGCTTATCGTGGGTTTGGTTTTGATATTTTTGGGAAGAATGTGGAAAATAAGGAGAGAATATCTTATATTCGACTCAGATTAATCTATTGAGAGACTTTTGGAAGTTTTACAACTAACAGAGCCGCGGAGAAAATATAAAGAAGAGGAGAAAATCCCGGTGACTTCCGGTGAAAGAAAACCGAGATATTCTCGGATTTACTCGAGGTTTTAGGGGTCCTGTGAGATATATAAGTTGTTCCGAGTCATAACAGAGGAGGTCGAGAGTTTGGGGGACCTAAGGGAGGCTGCAGAGGCAAAAACAATACGATTTGCAGAGTTGCAGCAGCAGCAGGTGGAGAAGAAGAAGAAGAAGACGAAGAACAGACCTCCAAAGTCTGTCGCAGAGGATTGTGGCAAATCTACTGAAAAAACAGAAGTATCGTTTAAGGGCAGTCTTATTTCCTCTGTAACAGTCTTATTTATTCAGCGTTTAAAGGCAGTCTTTTATTCTGTAACACCTCTTTAGCGTTGCGAACTGCCTGATTTATTAGTTTCCTCTTGTTTTTCACCTATTTGAGCTATGAACAACTATTTTGAGCACGTGAATAATATGAGGAGCTAAACCCCAACACTGGGATGACGGAGGAAGCCATATTTCATGCGTGTGGTAATTATATTTAATTCTTTCATGACTTTTTGCATGGATTGTTAATTGTTTTATGGTTTTTATTGAATGGTTGTGATTTCAATTGATGGGTTATACTTAGGTTAAATATTTTGATATCCTATGCTTTAGATATACAGTCGTTGCTTTTCAAAAATCTACCTTGGCAAAGAAACAGAGTCAATATTTTATTTGAGCTATAATTGTTTGGATTAAATATATGAATCGCATGAATGAGTTTATGGTGGAATCACGAGTCTCAGTATCTCTCGATTTTTGTGACATACTTGTGTAAATATTATCTTTGTTTTTTAGAGTTTTCTTAAATCAAACCTTTACAAGCCCGAGTTGAACGAACTTTTACTACCACTTTACAACAACTTCAAAATCACATCAATTTTTGGTGCCGCCGACGCGGACTTGTATTTAGGTTTTAGGTTTTAGAGTTATTTCTATTTTTTTTTTATATATTTTTTTTTTGTTCTCTTTTATACCTTTGGTATTTTTCGATTCTTTTCAGATTTGGAGCGAAGCTACAAGGAAAGAAAAAGTGTTATAAAAGGAAAGCATCGCCGAAGAAGGAAAGAAAAGAGGAATCTGAAAGGAGTGAAGAAGAAGATTTTGTATATAGCTATTTTGTTTTATTTTTAGAAATTGTAAATAGGGTTGTATTTTTGTAATTTTTCTTTTTCTTTTTGGACACTTTTTGGACTTGGACATTATTTTTAAAACCCTAAGGAAGGGTTAAAAATTAAATATAAACTGTTTGCAGGGAAGGACGACAGTTACAATACTGTCTCGGCCCCTTGGGTTCGTACACTGACATCGGAGTCGGTGGCCTGAGTCGACTTCAACGGTTCATCGCCCGTCTGGTACGGGAGGTAAGACTCTATTCACCCACGAATCCCCTGTCAGTGGGTTTAATTTTGTGTGACAACTCACACCCCTGCAAATAGAATGTCGAACTGGTATTCCAATAGCCAATACAACGAATATCCGAATGAGTTTCAAAATGGACGTTACTACTTTGACCATAGTGTGAATAGTGATTGGGAACATCAGACTTTTCAAGGTTATGGCTCATACCATGATGAGCCCAATTACTATCCACACACGCACGGGTCATACGAGCAAAATTCTTATATTTCTCCTTTAGAAGAGTCTCTCAGGAAATTAGAGGAGTCGACACGTAAGTTAGCTAAGATGAATAACTTAGTTTATGATGAAAGAGAACTTTCTTAAGAGGAATCCCTCAAGATGATAGCGGAGACGAACGAAAGAATTGCTCGAAATAATCTAGATTTCCAATACAGTGTTTCCAAAAATACCCTTGAAAATGAGGATAGTTATTTGCATAATCAAGATGACGAGGATAAAATTGGTAACACTACTTGTTTAGATGAGGTTCAACCATTTTCATGTTATTATAATGATGATTATGATGAGGATAGTGTTGATGAAGAATCAGAAATACATAGGCATAGTGATCAGGAATTTGTTACTCCAATTGAACTTTATAATGATAATATTATTTCTAGTTCGAATCCAAATAATTTTAATAATTATTCACCTATTCAAAAGGACGAGGATTTGACTAGAGATACCCCCGTTTTAGACGATGTAGTATTTCCTTATGATTACGAAGTCGATGATGGTTTAGAGGAGCGGGTCTATTTTGAGAATATTGTTTTAGAGTCTAGCGATTTAGAAACATTAGTCTTAGACAAAGAAAATGAACTCGTAGAGATGAGTGAGGATGAACCTGACTTAAAAGAATCAATTTACCATTTTCAGGAATCAGATGACCTTGAAATTAGGTAAGTTGTGACTAGTCTTTCTAGAGACACTGAAAACTCTAAGTTTGGGGGTGATTATCATTCTCCATGTTCCTTAACTCTTAGAAAGGTCCCTCACTTGGGACTTGAAATATGTGCCTCAACCATTTTAAAAGATTATCTTCATACACGTTTTCCTGAACCTAGTGATGTCCATAAGGAAGTTCAGTTGTTAGAAACCCATCCTCTGGTTGACGTGGTTTATCCAGGCTATGATACCCAGATTGACTTTGTTTTCCCACCAAATATTTTTCAACCAATTGTGGGAATGTATGATTTTAAAATGTGTCAGTTATTAAGTTTTGAGACCAAACCTAATTATTTTAGGAGAATAGAAACGACACATTTGCTTAAGATTGACCGCCAGTTTCATCGTGGTCAATTGTGTGAGTCAAAACCGATTGACTTTAAGGATCCACAATTATTCAGTTATTATTATGTGCTTCTAAGTTCTTATTTGAGTTTCTGAGACTTTACAACCCGAGCCGGATCTTAGCTACGAGGAAATCCAACCCATGAAAATATTTTATCTCGAATTCGCTTATAGAACCCAACCACAACTAGATGTAGTTGTCTTAAACAGAAACTAGACAAGGGTGTGTCTTTGTATTTGTTAATTTTCTTGGCATGTTGCAGATTCCTTTTTCTTGTGATAGCTATATTTGGTTTTGATGACCCACAAATATTTCGGCTATTACTTTATGATTTTATGAGGTGACTAATCCTTTCTTAGTCTGGCTGAAGACTTTAAACTTAGCACTTCTTGGGAGGTAACCCAACATTCATGCAACACGGTAATATCTTTCCTTATTTCTTTGCTTTAAGTGGTAACAGTTTCTCCTTGTTCATGCTTTTAATTTTATCTTTAGAACATTGAGGACAATGTTAGATTTAAGTTTGAGGGTATGGGAGAAACTTTTTGATTAGTTGCATTGTTAAACTCCAGAGCCTAGAAATTTATGCTTATTAAGGATGGCACTAACCAATCTAAGTGGATGGAAGTATTTTGGTTGTAGGAGTTGAGGAACCAATCTGATTAGATGGAAACATCTAAAGAGTCTATTCATAAAAGCACGAGCTCAGTGTTAGAATTAAAGAAAAACATGGTAGTTTCGCCATATCTCGTTGAATCCTTTTCACTTCTATTTTTTGTTTGTTTTCTTCAAAATATGTTTGTCTAAGTGATTAGGTGGGGCTCACGATTCAAGTTGTTACCACTGCTAGGGTGAAATAGAGTGATTGAGATACCGGGAAAAAAAAAAGACTAGACCATCAGACCAACCGGAATAAATTCAATAAAGTCGACCACTGGAACCCTTGTATATTGAGTTGACCTAGAGTTAGGATATCGACCACTGGTTCCCTTGTATATGCCAGTGTGTTGATATTAGTCCCACTCAATATCTCACCATTAGGATAGGTTCGTTTTTGGGTGGCCTTGACAGATATGAGAAACACCGTTCACCTTAGTCAACATCAAAACCATCTACGTTTTTCTATATCCATTTCTTACTCTATCCATGTGATTGGTCGACTCCGGTTATGATGTCCAAACTATCCGAGTAGAGCTCGTGACTTATATATGAATTTTAGTATGCTTGAGTGCAAACTCGTGTACAAAGAATTGGAATTTCGCATCGTGGTACTTCCTTCAGAATCAATAAGTATGCCAACCAAGGAGATTCTTTAGTGCCTTCCAAGGTTCTCGCGTAGATAGTTAGGGTCTAGAGTATAAAGGTTTTGTGGGTACACCTCCGGTAAACCCTCCCGAGACTATAACTCGCCACTAGGGCCACCTAGGGTTTAAAGGCTTATTGCATACGCTAAATGCATTCGACGATGCTGCGCCGGTGAGTTAGGATTTTATTTTCTAGATTTGATTTTCTCGAGGACGAGCAAATAATAAGTTTGGGGTATTTGATAGACGCATTTATGTGTCTATATTAGTCTCAATTTTCTGTAATGTTAGTACTCGATTTTGTGCTAATTTTGGTATTTTATGTCTTTGTAGGTGTTTTTGGAGAAATAAACTTTTGCGGGAAAATTGGCTCGAAAAGTGGTATTTGCGCTCGTGGGAGAAAATTACTATTCGGACCCCTTATTTGGATAAGGGGCACCCAGTTTATAAGGGGTATCCACCGCTATTTGCATCCTAGAGTTACTATTTCCCCCCATGGCTATTTCCACCCCAGTCTGGTTAGGGGGAAACCTTTCTTCACGGTTTGAAAACCAAATTTTAATGGAAAATGAAGCTCACGTCGATGACTATCATGGATTGATTCTGGTCGAGTTTTACTCGGAATTTCTCACCCAGTTAGGTTGGTTTGGGCCTGTTTAAGCCAAACAGGATTGGTAAGGAAAGCGGGTTCGAAAATATGGGGAGATACATCGAGTTTGGTAAAAACAGGGAGTAAGCTTATCGTGGGTTTGGTTTTGATATTTTTGGGAAGAATGTGGAAAATAAGGAGAGAATATCTTATATTCGACTCAGATTAATCTGTTGAGAGACTTTTGGAAGTTTTACAACTAACAGAGCCGCGGAGAAAATATAAAGAAGAGGAGAAAATCCCGGTGACTTCGGTGAAAGAAAACCGAGATATTCTCGGATTTACTCGAGGTTTTAGGGGTCCTGTGAGATATATAAGTTGTTCCGAGTCATAACAGAGGAGGTCGAGAGTTTGGGGGACCTAAGGGAGGCTGCAGAGGAAAAAAAATACAATTTGCAGAGTTGCAGCAGCAGCAGGTGGAGAAGAAGAAGACGACGAAGAACAGACCTCCAAAGTCCTCGCCACAGAGGATCGTGGCAAATCTACCGCATATAATGTGTATCGTTTAAGGGAAGTCTTATTTCCTCTCGTGTGATCTTTATTTATTCAGCGTTTAAAGGCAGTCTTTTATTCTGTAACACCTCTTTAGCGTTGCGAACTGCCTGATTTATTAGTTTCCTCTTGTTTTTCACCTATTTGAGCTATGAACAACTATTTTGAGCACGTGAATAATATGAGGAGCTAAACCCCAATACTGGGATGACTAAGGAAGCCATATTTCATGCGTGTGGTAATTATATTTAATTCTTTCATGACTTTTTGCATGGATTGTTAATTGTTTTATGGTTTTTATTGAATGGTTGTGATTTCAATTGATGGGTTATACTTAGGTTAAATCTTTTGATATCCTATGCTTTAGATATACAGTCGTTGCTTTTCAAAAATATACCTTGGCAAAGAAACAGAGTCAATATTTTATTTGAGCTATAATTGTTTGGAATAAATATATGAATCGCATGAATGAGCTTATGGTGGAATCCCGAGTCTCAGTATCTCTCGATTTTTGTGACAAACTTGTGTAAATATTATCTTTGTTTTTTAGAGTTTTCTTAAATCAAACCTTTACAAGCCCGAGTTGAACGAACTTTTACTACCACTTTACAACAACTTCAAAATCACATCATACCCCAGAAAACAATTCTTCTAGTCATAGGAAACGTTAATAGGGTAGAAGGAGGCTATGAATAAGATGCCAAAATTGCAGCAATAGCTAAAAGGTTAGAAGCTTTAGAATTGGGTCACACTAGTAGTTGGGTGGAGCCTTTTTGGGAAGGCCAGAATAATGAAGAGCAAGCCAATGTTGTGTATAATAACACTAGATTCGACGGCCGTCAGAAATTTGACCCATATTCAGAAACCTATAATCCTGGTTGGAAAAACCATCCGAACCTTTCGTGGTCTAAGGGACAGAGTCAAGGTCAGCTTAGTAATTCGAATATTCCCCCAGGTTTTGGTTATAATAAGAACTCTCCAGGCAAGCTCGGTTTTAACCCTTGAGAGAATAAAATGACTAGCTTGGAGGAATCTCTTAGTATATTAAGAAAGAGCTGTGGATATGTTAGCACAGAGCTGTGAAATGTTAGTAAAGAGCCAAGTTAGTTTTGAACAGGAAACCAAGCAGAATTTTCAAACTAATGCTCAGACTCTTTCTAAGTTAGAACTTCAAATAGGTCAAATAGCTAAGACTTCAAGTGAAAGAGATAACGGAAGGTTCCCTAGTCAAATTAATCCCAACCCTAGAGGAGTTCATGAAATAGGTACAAAACCATTACAACAAGCTTAAATTCAATTAGAACCCTTAGGAGTGGTAGAGTAGTAGACAATCGTGTAACCATGCCCGATAGTGAGCATATTTAGTACACCCTCAGACCATCCATAGCCGAGGGACCGATAAAATCTCTGATGATGCCAATTCGGTTCCTGAGAAGCCCTATTTTATGCCTAGAGCCTCATTTCCACAGCTATTAGTACCAACAAAGAGTGTATCCAACTTTAATGACATAATGGAGGAGGTTTTTAAGAAAGTTACCATAAACCTTCCGTTACTAGAAGCAATTAGGCAACTTCCGGCTTATGCCAAATTCCTTAAAGATATGTGTACGCGAAAGCGAAAGCTTAGTGTCCGTAAAAAATCCTTTTTAGCTAGTCATGTAAGTTCAATCATTCGTAACAACACAACTCCTAAGTATAAAGACCGGTGCCCCTATGATTGCTTGCACGATAGGAAAACACAGGGTAGAAAAGCTTTACTTGACTTAGGATCTAGTGTGAACTTACTTTCGTACCATGTGTACTTATAGCTAGGACTTGGTGAATTGAAACATACCAAGATAACACCAGCAAGTTAGCTGGTAGGTCCGTTAAAATTCATCGTGGTGTGATAGAGGATGTTCTTATTGAGGTCGACAAGTTTATTTATCCCGTGGATTTCGTAGTCCTAGATACACAACCTCGTCCCGACCCCGAAGAATCAAATACGGTAATTTTAGGTCGCCCGTTTTTAGCCACGTCTAATGTTGTTATCAACTGTAAGATAGGACTTATGAACTTATCCTTTGGTAATATGACCACTGAACTAAATGTCTTTAATGTTACTAGACAAACTTCTGATGATTTAGAGGAAGTGAATATGATTGGCACTTTAGTTCATGATCTAGTTCAGGGATATTGGGATGACAATTTGTTTGGTGATTCATTGGATGAATTTGATGAGACAATTCTCTTAGGTCAGATAGATGGACAGACTTTAGACCTAGAAGAAGCTCTCGAACATTTTAAGGACTCTATAGACCCAGAAATTAAGGCAATAGTGTTTAGGTCTTGCTAAGAGTAATGATGAACCTAAGTTTGAGGGTAGAGAATTAGAAGAAGCTTTTGAGTATTTTAAATACTCGAGGATCCTAAATTCAAGCTATAGTTAAAGGTCTTACTGAGAGTAGTGATTACCCTAAGTTTGGGGGTAGTGATCGTCAAGTATCCTCATTGGAAGTCCCTAACTTGGGACTCGAGCCCATTGTGTTTAAGGTATTACCTGAGTCTCTACCGACTCCACAACCCGATCCTCCTAATACTATCCAGGAGGAAATCCATCTATTTGAGACTCGTTATTTGGGTAAATCCGTTTATCAAGATACTCATATGAAGCCCAAGTGGGCACCACAGAAAAACCCAGTTGTCTTGCAGGAAACCTTGGATCAGGATGTGCTCTGTCTGTTCATTTTTTTGATTTGGTGCAGTTGTCTCATAATTGTGGCAGTTTTATTTGATTTGGTTGACCCACAATTGTTTCGACTATTGATATATGATTTGAAAAGGTAATTAGCCATTTGTGGTATTTAACGTCTGGCGGAAGACTTTAAACTTAGCACTTCTTGGGAGGTAACCCAACATCCATGCGACACGGTAATATCTTTCCTTCTCTTTTGCTTTAAATGGTAACAGTTTCTCCTTGTTCATGCTTTTAATTTCATCTTTAGAACATTTAGGACAATGTTAGATTTAAGTTTGGGGGTATGGGAGAAACTTTTTAGTTGCGATAAATAAACTCCAGAGCCTAGAAATTTATTCTTATTAAGGATGGCACTAACCAATCTAAGTGGATGGAAGCATTTTGGTTGTAGGAGTTGAGGAACCAATCTGATTAGATGGAAACATCTAAAGAGTCTATTCATAAAAGCATATAGCTCAGGTGTTAGAATTAAAGAAAAAACATGGTAGTTTCGCCATATCTCGTTGAATTCTTTTCGCTTCTATTTTTATTTTGTTTTCTTTAAAATATGTTTCTCTAACTGATTAGGTGGGGCTCACGATTCAAGTTGTTACCACTGCTAGGGTGAAATAGAGTGATTGAGCCAAAAAAAAAAAGTTGAAAAAAAAAAGAGAAATTGAGACCAGACCAACCGGAATAAATTCAATAAAGTCGACCACTGGTACCCTTGTATATGCCAGCTGAATTGACCTAGAGTTAGGATTATTGCCCACTGGTTCCCTTGTATATGCCAGTGTGTTGATATTAGTCTAGACCAGTATCTCAGTCCATTAGGATAGGTTCGTTTTGGCAGTGGCCTTCAGACAGATATGAGAAACACCATTCATCTTAGTCAACATAAAAACCATCTATGTTTTTCTATATCCATCTCTTAATCTATCTATGTGATTGGTTGACTCCGGTTATGATGTACAGAAACTATCTGAGTAGAGCTTTGTGACTTATATATGAATTTTAGTATGCTTGAGTGCAAACTCGTGTACATAAATTGGAATTTCGCATCAGGGTATTCAATAAGTATGCCAACCAAGGAAATTCTTTAGTGCTTTCCAAGGTTCTGCGTAAATAGTTAGGGTCTAGAGTAAAGGTTTTGTGGGTATATCTCTTGTAAACCCTCCCGAGACTATTACTCGTCCACTAGGGCCACCTAGGGGTTTAAAGGCTTGTTGCATACGCTAAATGCAACCGACGATGCCTGCCGATAAAGTGAGTTAGGATTTTATTTTTATTTTTGCTCAAGGACTAGCAAATAATAAGTTTGGGGGTATTTGATAGACGCATTTATGTGTCTATTTTCATCTCGATTTTATATATTGTTAGTACCCATTTTTGTACTTATTATGGTGTTTTGTGTATTGTAGGTATTTTTGAGAAATAAACATTTTTGGAAAAATCGGCTCGAAAAGTTGCAATCGGAGGACACCTACTATTCGGACCCCCATTTTGGAAAAGGGGTACACACTTGATAAGGGGTAACCCACCGTTATTTGCACCACACAACTAATATTTGCACCTACTGGGAAACTACTATCGCGTAATGTAACTGGATAAGGGGAGGTCATCTTCTCCAAATTCAAATTGAAAAGGCGGGAACAATTGAGTTTCACTAAAATAGGGTTTGATTTTCAAGCCAGTTCTAGGGAGATTCAATCACCGCTTTTGCTTTGAATAAATTTTCTTGGGCTAAACAGGAGTTGTGTGGGTGTTTAATCCGATCAAATTGTGCCAGAGTATCACCAGTTATTCAAAACAGGGAACACGATATTACGGGATTGCATGGTTGTATATTTAGAAGAGATTTTGTGCGAGTTAATCGTGCATATGGATTGGGATGAAGTTTAAGCGACAAGGCAGGGATGAGTGACGTGTTGGAATCAAAAAACAGGGCATGAAATCTTCTTTATATTTGGTAGTTTGTTAAAACAGGAAGGAGTTATCTCTGGTATTTCCTGCTGTATTTGGAAATTATGTGTCGATATCTTCTCTGCTGGATTTGATACGATCCTAGAGAAAGAAGAAAATAATGCCGATACTTGTGGAAGAGGAATAAGATATTTCTTGGAGGTTTAATCGTGTTGTTGGGTATAAATAAGAGAGGTTGGTGTTTTAGAAGGGTGTCGAGACTTAGGGTAGAGTTGGGGTACGCTACAGAGGAGAATGAAAATCTGCAGAGGTGAATTGCAGAGTTGCAGCAGCAGCAGGTGGAGGAGAAGAAGAAGACGAAGAACAGACATCCAAAGTCCTGCTGCAGAGGATGTGGCAAATCTACTCGGAATAGAAGTATCATATAAAGGCAGTCTTATTTATTCTGTAACCCCTCTTCAGCGTTGCAAACTGCCTGAGTTATTAGCTTTCTCTTGTTTTTCACACTTTTGAGATATGAACACCTATTTTGAGCATATGATTAATATGAGGAGCTAAAACCCATTGCTGAGGCGACGGAGGAAGCCATTTTTCCAATTATTATGTGGTAATTTCTATTTAACTTAATTTTTGAAATTCTTTTATGATTATTTGCGCTGAACTGAAATCGAATATATGATTCTGATTAAGTGGTTGTGTTCTCAATTGATGGGTCATGCTTAGGTTAAGTCTTTTGATGATCCATGCTTTCGATTTACAACTATTGTTTTGACAATCTGCTTGTATAGGCAAAAATATTAGAATCACTTTAAATGTAAAGAGTTGCATGAATATTGATTAGATTAAATCACATAAAAATTGGAGTTTGGTGGAATCCTGAGTCTCAGTTCTTTTAAAATCTTGATAACAACTTCAATTTGAGTTTGAATCTAAAATCGAATCTTCACAAGTCTGAGTGAACGACATCTTTCTTACCACTTTTCTACAACAATTAAAACCACATCAGTATTGTAACTTCAACCATATTTGACCTCCCCTTAGTAAGGGCACATGTCCACTTAAAATTGGGTATACCTCAATTAATCTGGGTATACCCCAATCTCGTCAGGTTTTTTTGTCTTCCTTTTAACCATTTTTCTGATTTGGGGTGCGCAGTGGTTCACCCCACCTAGTGGCAAAGTATTTTTTATTTAGTGTAGTCCTGTACCGTCTCGATGCATTAAATAAGTGGAAAAGTACAAACAAAAAAAAACGCAGATTTTATTTATTTTTTCCGTTTATTTTCTCAAAAATATGAGAGTTTTTTTTCCCCTTTATGTATTATTTTGGAAGCGAGGGTTTTCTCACCGTTTCAGTAACTTGGTGCGCCCGTATGGATTTGCGACCGTGCTACGCATGCGGGCATTTATTTTCTTTTAACTTGGTATTTGCGGGGTATTACCCTTTCCCATGACGATGCATTTTTGATTTGGTATAGCAGAACAAATACGTCAAATAGGTGGAAAAAAGATAAAAAAAATATGTGCCCAAACTTTTTAATTTATTGATAATTTGCTGTGTTTAAAATCCACACGCAAGTGAAAATCCCTTCAATGACAATCAACGCAAAACTGAACAAAGAAAAGTTGAGGTTTGGATGTTATACACAAAATAATTTGGGTTATTTGGTTTTTGGTACTTATGTTTTGTCCAACATTAGTATTTGGTCTAACATTTGTCCAACTTCGGCTTTGGTACTTGGAAATGACGTTGACTTGCGTTGACCCGTTATGTCTTGACTTCTGTTTAGTAACTATTTTAAAAAATAAAAGAAAATCTATTTAGTTCACACCGTTCACATTACCGTTAACTTTGAGAACCATAATTGATGTTCTTCCCTGAAATAAAACTCCAACCCAACTGCGAATCGAAGAACCCAGATATGATTTAATCCAACCTATTTGAATTCAAACCTCACTACACCAGCTACCACTAAAGAGAAAATAAAAGGATAAACATGGTTAATTTGTGGTTATAAACGATCAATCATTTAGATTGAAACTTCAGAAATAATTAACTGATGGACACCACCATCATCAACCTACAAACACCACCACCACTCAACATAGTTCATCATTCAAAACACCTACCAAGACCCCTGCCACTCAATAGGGTTAATCATCATTCAAAAAATCAAAATTGAGCAACATAGATAAACTCTCTGATTACATTTGATAATGAAAATTCAATAAAATTTTCGGAAATTAAGTAAAACCCTTACAAACCCAATTCACAAACCACAACAACAAGATTCAACAGAGACACAATTTTGGGAAATTAAGTGAAACCAAGACAAAATCACACAAAATGATAAATAAATAACTTATCATCAATAGTTGATTATCTGCTACTGAAATTGGGGAACAAAAACAAATAACAAATAAGATTCAGTGCACCCTTTTGAACCCAAATTAGATTAGTGAATCGACAACAAGAACTAATCATTTTTTCTTCTTTCATCAAAACCCGCGATTGAAACCCTAATAAAACTGAAACCCCTAATTGAACCCATATTGAATTGAATCAATTCTATTATGAACCCAAATTGAAAACCAAAGAAGAATTAAAACCCTAACTGAATACAAATTGCACCATAACTAAATCCTAATCATCTCTGCAGAAACAATTACATAGTCTCGGCTTTTTTTTTCATCAAAATCTCCAAAATTAAAGCTTAGCTTGATACTTTTATGTGATGGGTTTCATCAAAAAGAGAGAGAAATAATTACAGGGGAAGAAAGAGAATAGAGAAATGGTAGTAGTGATAGACAGTTACAGGGAAAGAGAGATTCGTGAAAAACGATATTGGCAAAAACAATATAAACTTGCTGGTTTGGACCGGTGTAACTCGGTATAATAAGTTAAGGACTTGGCTAGTCATTGTTACTAAAGTAGAAGATATTTTGGTAATTACAAATCTATTTAAATTTAAATTTAACCTAACAGAGTCAACGCCGGTCAACGTAAAGTCCAGGTACCAAGGCCTAAGTTGGACAAATGTTAGACCAAACACTAATGTTGGACAAAACATAAGTACCAAAAACCAAATAACCCAAATAATTTTCCTTTTTTCGAAAGGATAAGTTATTCGATTGAAAAGCATACCAACACAACGGAATGATTGTGGAAGAAATTCATAGAAGGAAGATTAGAAAGATTGATTTGGAGGATTTGATTTTTTAACCCTTACCTCCTGTTCTTAGCTCCCGTCAATGTAATTCCTCTTAGATTACAATGGAGAATAGGATTTGCAAAGTATTTTCATGATCAAAGATTTTAATTTGATTCTTGGGGAATCCTTATCATGGTTTGTGTAGATGTAGAAAATCCTACCACTACATCCAAAGGATCTCATGCATGTATAAAGAAGCCAAACAAAGTAGAGATGTAGAAGAACACAAGAGATACGTGGTTCGGCATGATTACCTACGTCCACGGGGTGAAAGGATGGTCTTATTACTATTTTTCCTAAGTTACAAATTGTATGCTTTCTCTATGCTCTTGGTGTACTCTCTTTCCTCACTTCTCACTTACCCCTCTAGCCCTATACATGATTCCTATTTATAGCCATAAAATGGTGATACAACGATATTACAGTGTTGGGCCTAATACATCTTCCTTGATGATCTCTTCGGGTGTCTACCCGATGCTTCATCCGATCTTCCCTTCTACCCGAGTTGAAGCATCTGGCCGAGTGGTGGCTGCATCCGATGTTGCTTGTTAGGTGATGTTGATCGATCTCGCCTTCTAGGTTCTCACGAGTTTGACCGAGTCTTCCTTATCTCTTTACCTACTTTGTCGAGCATTAAATGTCCTCGAACCCGAGGATCGCCACATCGTAACTTTTCTCCCCTTTTGCCTCGATCTCTCGACCCGTCTTCATACCTCTTTTCTCGTGCCTGTGATCCCGGTGGGTTGATTCAGTGCTTTCACTACTTCGCTTTCTTTGGTACGCCCTCGACTGGGATGGCTCCACCTGTCCCTGTGGATTATTCACACCTACAGTTTGTTTAGTAATTAATGAAAGTCGTAAAGATCAAAGTCGTGCCACTCGTTAGGAAATTTTTTCCCATTTGGATCTTAATCTAATAAGATAGAATGTGTGTATTATCCTCGTTACAGGGAAATAGCTATGATTTTACTTAATCCCAAAACAGTAGCGATAAGGAGTAGGGTTGTTCATGGTCGGTTTTGGTTCGGTTTCTAGCCAAACCAAAACCGAAACCAATATTATTGGTTCCTAAAACTCTAAACCAAACCAATCCATTAACCATTGGTTCGGTTTCCAAATGGTTCCAGTTGGTTTCGGTTTGTCCCAGTGGTTTTTGATTAACCAATAATTATGTCAGACCAAAAAAAAAAAAAAAACACAAATTTACAGATAAAAAAATCGTAGTTGCCGATAGTATTGGTTTACACAAATTTACAGATAAAAATAAAATAAAATAAAATATCAAGAATAGTTAAAGCTTACTCTAAATCTACAGATCAAAAGAAGATATATAATATATCTTAATTTAGTTATTGATTTTAAAAAAGAAGGATGACCGGAAGAAAAAGTCGAGTAGCAGCAGCTGTAGTTGGGGGTGGAGAAAGGAGGCGACTGAGAGAAGCAGAAAGAGAAAGAGGGAGAGTATTATAATGAAATATTAGATTTAGTGTTTCAATTTATCCTCTAAATTAATGGGTAGAATCTAATACTTGTAAATCAAATGTAGAAACTAAGTTTAAAATTAATCGGTTTTTCAATGGTTTTTGGTTCGGTTTTAGAGGTCAAACCAAACCAAAACCAACACTATCGGTTTTCCACTTTCTACACCGTAACCAATCCATTAGTAAATGGTTCGGTTTGGTTTCTTCCTAATTGGTCTGGTTTGGTCCGGTTCAAGCGGAAAACCGAAACCATGTTCAGCCCTGATAAGGAGTTTCGTGAGATAAGTGGTCTTCTACTCTTTGCGTACTTACATTGACATACGCGTTTATTGATCTTCTCTTGTTCGGTTCGGCTGTCTATGTTTTAGAGTATCTTTGTGGTCAACTTCCTAGATTGAGGAAGTTTCCCGTTATACGTCCATCGACTTTTGTAAGGGAAAGAAATTTGTATTGATTTTTTTTTTTTCATGGTTTGACGTAAGTATTGTCCACCTAAGACGGTGTTACTAACGTACAGTTAAGTATTTGGTGTAAATACGGTGTAAAAAAATTAATTAGATTAAAACTCTCATGGAAGTGTTATCCACCTTCTTTTTTATCGACGGCGTTACTAATGGACAGTTAAATAACTGATGTAAACAGAGTGTAACCCAATATTTAATATTGGGACCAATAGAGTTATGCCAATAATCGGAGAGTAATGCGACTCACGCACTAATTTTAATAGCAATTGGAAAGATTATGCAGCTGCCATAATAGAATGTACGGATCTTTTACATGTGTACCACCAACTAGACTCATACTTGCTACTAACTCATCAAACTTCCTTCTTCTGCTTCAAAAAAAAAAAGGTTAAACTTTCTTCTTTAATGGAGATCAAAGAAAATCAATACCATATTGTGTTGTTTCCATGGTTAGCATTCGGTCATGTCATACCATTTCTAGAGTTATCAAAGAATTTAGCTTCATATGGAAATGGTGAGATTCATTCCTTTTCCTTCAAGTGTTGCATCTCGATACCATGAAGCTACAGGTATGAATGAAGTGATGAACACTAAAGATGCAACCGAACTTTCAAAGGGTGACAGACATGTAAAAGTTGTGGAAGGTTGTGACTTCGTTTTACTAAAAAGTGTTGAAGAACTTGATGGAGATTATGTGAACCTCCTCAAGGATCTCTTCCGAAAACCGGTTTTATCCATTGGTTTACTACCGCCTCCTGTGCAGGGTTCATCAGTTGGGAACAACTCTGGCGATTCAACCAAGATTTCTAACTCTGAAATGTTCAATTGGCTGGACAAACAACCACCAAAAACTGTTGTTTATGTGTCATTTGGGAGAGAATACAAAATGAGTATAGATGATATTCATGAGCTAGCATTTGGATTGGAATCTTCCCAGCTACCGTTCTTGTGGTTACTAAGGAAGCCAGATGGAATTGATCAATCAAATCTATTACCATCTGGTTTTGAGGATAGAATCAGACGTAGAGGTTTTATGTGCTTTGGATGGATCTCTCAGGTAGAGGTTTTATCTCATACTGCAATTGGAGGGAGTTTGTGTCATTGTGGGTCGAGTTCTATTTCTGAGAATCTCTTCTTCGGACATAGCCAGATTCTAATGCCAATGATCATTGACCAAGGCATAAATGCTAGGTTCTTAGCTGACAAAGGACTCGGTTTCGAAGTTGAAAGAAAGGAAGACGGTTCTTTTACCAGAGATGCAGTGGCAAAAGCAATGAGGATTGTGATGGTAGAACAAGAGGGACAACAACTAAGACAGAAAGCAACTGAGATGAGCAAAAACATTTTCTCAAACCATGATCTTCATGGGGATTACATAGAGAAATTCATTTGTTCATTAGAACAATTGCTACGCAAAGAGTAATGTCAATTTGCACAGACGCATGCTTGTCTAGTATAGAGCGGTGAAGTCACTGGATGTTGATATGCACGACAGTTCATATGGCTTTTCTTTTCTTGCATTCAATTTTCGCAGATTGATGTTGTTTTTTCTTCTTGTTGCCAAGTTCTTAAGCGGGTGAATAGTGTTTATTCTTTACACAATTTTCAACAGACAGTTGTTTTCAAGACTCGCAGGTGCTCTGTGGGGTTATTAGCTTCGCTCTTTTGAAGCTTGACCGAGCAATATTATGTCAAGAACAATTTGTTTACGAAAGCCACCAAAAACTGACAGCTTCACCTACCAGCTTGAGAGAGGAAGAATTTTGTAGACTAGGATTTTTTACGCATTGGTCCACGGAGTCGTCCTAATACTAATTCAGACAATTGGATTTAGATCATACGTGATTACAGTAAATAAATAAAAAAAAAAAACTTTTTCCTTCGTGTAAAATAATTTTCCATGTGCAAACTTCTCTCACAACAACCACAATCATACTTGTAGTTCATCAAAACATGCAGTCTCGAATGGAGATTAAAGAAAATCAACACCATATAGTGTTGTTTTCATGTTTAGCGTTTGGTCATGTTATACCATCTCTCGAGTTATCAAAAAGTTTAGACTTTCATATCCACACCAAGTATCTTAGATTGCCCATACAATGTGGGACTAATAATCTCAACTCATATCAATTCATTTGCTTTCAGTTGATAACTTACCTGCCGGATGTGAAGCAATTGTTGATTTGGAAGATGAAGAACAAACCCAGTATTTTAAGAAAGCTTATGATGAACGCCGGTCGAAATGGTTTTGAACCGGATCAAACCAGATTTGATAATTTTCGATCTTATCAACTGCTGGATGCCTGACGTAGGAGCTAAACTCGATATTCCTACTGCCTTCTACAGTGTGTACTCCACCACAATGCTTGCATTTGCTGGACCGCCATCCGAATATAAAGAATCTACTAGCGGTCGCTGGCTAACTCCTAAGGATTTTGCGCGACTACAAGAATGGATTGCTTTTCCTTCAACTGTTTCATATAAATTCCATTAAGCTGTTATAATTAGCAAGCATTTACACAATCCAGACATAACTGGACTTTCCACGGGTGAAAGACATACAAAAGCTATTTTAGGTTGTAACTTTATTTACACAATTCGGTGACGGGGACAGACATCTGATGATTCAGCTAAGAATTCTAATCTTGAAATGTTCTGTTGGTTAAACAAACAACAACCAAAATCTGTTGTTTTTGTAGGATTTGAAGCCGAGTACTGATGAAAGAACCTTCTCGGATAGAATCAAAGGCCGAGGCTGTGTGTGCTCAGGTTGGATCTCACAGGTAGAAGTTTTAAGTCATACAGCAATTGGAGGGTGTTTGTTTTACTCAGGATGTGGGGATCTATTATTGAGACTCTTTTTTGGTCACGCTCAGATTCAGCTGCCAATGATGCTTGATCAAGAAATTGGTCATTAAGTTGAAAGAAATGAAGTTTGTTCATTTACAAAAGAGATCCATAAAGAATGTGTGCAAATGGGTAAAAGCATTTTTCCGACCACCACCTGTAAGACAGTAGAGTGCGGACTGCACAGTCCACAAATAACCTGCCATTACAGGGGCAGTGATAATCACCACATTTTACAAGCAAAATTAGTAAGTGCATTTTCATACTCAAAAGCGCAATTGCACCTGCAACTGTGTTATTATTTTTCAGTGTGACAACTTGTTTACTTTTCAGAAAGCATTGAGAAGTAAAGCAAGTTGCAAATGATGAAAGTAAAACTCACTATCATCACAACACAACAAGTTACATGATATATGAACAAAGAACTGATCAAAGTAATAAGTTGTGATTAACATTCTCCCTTACAATATCTAAATCATTCACCCCATATATGAAACATAAGAGAAATATGAGTTTTTAAATCCTACAAAATACGATATCCATCCAAAATGGAGAACCCAGATGCTACGTAAGACCGAAAATAAAGAAACACAAAAAACGAAGAACGATGAAACAAGGGTCACAGCCATCAATGGATAAAATCACAACCACGTCTTCAAAACCACAGGTACACCCAACCAAATGTTCTCTCAAAACCTACTACTGGGTTATAGAATACCTTTGTTACTCTTCTAGAGCTTCTTGTTTTTCAATGGACCTCTTGGGATCTTGCTTAGAACCTTTTCGTCAAACACCACATATTGTTTCTTCAACTCGTGCATAGCCTTCTCAGCAAAGGTATCAACTTGGTCTTCATATTTCTCATAGAGCACGGGAACAGTGTGTAGCAACACGAACACTGCGATTTTTTAAATATGAACTCAATGAGCTGAGCAGAATAAGACATAATAACGTGACCAAGAAACTGGTACAGAAATGCAACTACTCTTACCTATGTAGAACAAGGTCAAGAAATTGCACCAAGCTCCCACGATGGATAGAACCCACAATCCAGCAATCACCTAATAGAAAGCAACAACCTTATTCACAAGTTGATACAGACTTGAACAAACTTCTAGATATAATTCTCATGACTACTACAAGTCTACAACACAGTTGAGCTTGGTCCCAAAATAACAGAGTCATTTAAACAAGTTCACATATTCAATAGCATCCACATGGTAGTTCACCAAAATCAGTAAAATGGTGTTGAGATCAATAACAGAGATGCTAATAGAACTAGGGATACAGAGTTAATTTAACCAGAGTAAAAAAATAACTCCAGATAGAATTAACTGTTCCATTAAATGGACAAAGAAGGCACAATGTAGTTCGCAAGTAAGAAGATGCCATAACTAACACAAGTAGAGAGCCCTGCAATACCATTAAACACATAAACCTAACATTGTTGCTATCAGTCTAGGCAAATGCAATAAGAGTCGAATGAACTTACAGCAAGAAACTTCTTCAAATCATGTCCTGAAGCAATCTCGCGCAAGCAAGCTAGAGCCCTGTTAATCTCAATTCTCAAACCAGCAGCAATCTGCAAGAATGGGTCCTCAGGAAGATGGACTTCAGGAATTTTTGGGCGAGACCTGAAAAGAACAATAACAGATTCATAAGACACAAGTCCAGAAAAAAAGAATCCGTTGGAAAATTTGAAAATACTCAATCAATAGACTCACTTTTGGATGAAGGTAGATGCATTTGACCACAAGAACAGAACAGCCAAAGTCAATATAGCACAGTGGCAGACCAAAGTGAGCAAGTGGTATTCCAACAATTCAAATAGAACCCATGCAACAGTAGCTCCACCAAGAACACTAGCTGAAATCTTCTTGTTCCTCCATAAGAAAACATCAGCAGCTGCAGCAGCAGAAAATTCACAACACATTAATCACAACGAAAAATCTAAGCATTCACAAATCTACCAATCAATTCTAAATCAATTCTACTAAATACAGCTACAACAAGCTCGGTAATACCCAAACTCCACCTTCGTAAATCTAATCAGATCCACGAAATCAATCAGATCACCTATAAAGTGAGATACAGATCAACATACTTTCACATGTTTAATAACTTTCATTAAATTGATTGATAAATCCTGATCTTAAGTATACTAAAACACAGAAATCACATCCAGTCAAACCTCGATACGATCACAGACAAGCAAAACAAACTGAACATCTAGGATTTGGCATCAACTTCACATACAAACCCCAATCAAGTGCACCGATCATGAAATTAACAGTAAAACAAATCATTATCCACCTCCAACAACATGCAACAAAGTCCACAAAAACCAGATCAGAAATTATTTCAAATCCAAACAAAATCAAACCAGATCTAGAACTTTAAGCTCAAAATTCAACCTCAAAACACTCAGATCAACCAACAAACAACCAAACAAATCTACTAGGGTTTTAAACTCACAGTCAAAACCCTACAAAAAACCAACAAAAAAATCACAAAAAATCAGTAGTGAGATTCTTACGTTTGCCACCACCAAAGACATGATGAACAGGTTTCTTCCTTCCAAAGAGCCGATTAATAGCAGACTGAACACCTTTGGGAGATGAAGATGTTGGTACTGAGTGATGTTTAACTTCCTTTTCATTATCAGAATCAGATGAAGACGATGATGATGAATCATGTGAATGAATCTTCTCTGATATCTTCTCCATCAAACCCTCTGTATGCTTCGTTTCCTCTCCATGTTCCGCCATTAAATCTCAACTCAAACGCCTTCAAACCCTAACGTCCGTTAAAACCAATTCAAGAAGACGAAGAAGAAGAAAAAAATATCTCTCTCTGTGTGAGTATAAAATTCTCTCTCTCCGTCTCTCGCCTCTCGCTTCTTTATAACAACCACATTTTTAGATCTCTTTGATGAAATCAGGGCCGTTGATTTTACGAACCTAGATTTCGGGATCCGAGCCTGATAGGTTTGGGAAAACGCGGTCTGTCCGTAAAGAGATAAATTGTTCTTTCCAATAATTAACGGGAGGTTAGATTTAACGGCGTGGGATTCAAATTTAACGGCTGGAGTGGCTTTGTGTTTTGAAAGTTGGCGTTAACTTTTGACGGTAGGTCCGGTTTTTGTGACCGACCGAAAAGGAGGACGGTCTGGGAATGACGAATTCAAGTCGTTTTCAGACTTTGTGTGGACACGTGGAGGTGGAAAGTAGACTTGGTGTAGAAGAAAATGAAAAGGTGTTTACCGGTTTTACCGAGAAGGAAGAGAAAGGGGCGAAGGGAACGTGAGGAGTATTGAGTGTAGTTGGGTGTAAGTTAAGCTTCTTTACAACCAGAAAGGTTAAAAGGTCATGCCTATATGGACTGGCAAAATCTATTGGTCCACCGGAGAGATTATTTTTCACTTTTCTATGCACCGGTCCGGGCAATTATTGGCACCAAAGACTAAGTGTGTATTTGTTATTTACATTTCATGAAAAATTCATCTTTGGGCAAATGAAAATAAATTTGGCCACTGGATCCACTAGATTGGTAATATTTTATGGAATTTGGTACCTCTGTGTTAGTAGTGTAAATATCACATTACTCTGAATTCGCATTTCGAGTGAAATGGTAACCCCATTAGCTTGTTGTATTTCATAAAATTAATCTAATTTTTCAAGGTGACAATCAAACATCAGGTATCTAGTTTATCAGATTTATCTAATTTTACTCTAAAATTTGTCTATAAGATGGTAAATTTATTGTATTTCAGTTAACCGAAAAACTTTGTCTGAAAGATAGTAAATCACTCAGAGCTGATATTTACAACACAAGCATAAATTTTCTGATCGATAAATTATGTTGCAAAAAAGTTCGACGACTTTGTTTCCAATAATCACAATATTTTATCGCCAAGCCTAAAATTAGACACAACCATTTTAGTTGTTTAAACATTTTCGATAAGACATCAAATACAAAAAAAAAAGGTCTAAAATATTAGTTGGAGCCTATTTTGCAAGAACACGAAATTGGGGATATAAAAAGGAATTGGGGATATAAGAAAAGGACAAATATTGGATCCAGATATCTTTCGGGGTCACCCCTTATCTAAGTATTTTTTAAAATCCTAATCTACCCCTCACTAATCAAGTTTAGTGGTTAATAATAATTGGTAAAAATCTTAAGTATTTGTTAAATGATTAGTGTGTATTTGTATTTGGGTGAATGAGATGAGAGTAGAAAGATGGAAAAAATTTTTGAGAGGGAACTTTTTTGGTGAAAGTGGAGGATGATTGTGAAGAGAGAATTGATGCTAAGAGGTTGAAAATTTGATTTTTTTTCTTTGAATCCACCGTTGTTACAGCTGAAATAGCTCAGTGCCGGCATTGTATTCAACCTAAACAATTCATAAATTGTTTACGAAACAAAGTCTCGTAACAAAATTTTCTAGTTTTGATCTTCAAAAACTTTTTTTTTGTTCTAATCAGTCTACTTCCGGCACAGTTATCCAATTTTTGAGCATACCGGTACCGCTTCCGGCATAGTATGTTGCTTAAATTTCTATGCCGGCTCATGATGAAAAGTATCCAGAAACTTCAATTTTTTTTTTAACTTGACTACCAGGCATTGATAGATTTCTATCGAGCATCAGGAACTTAGTTACTGGCATTGAATGTTAGTTACCAAGCATCAAGCACCATTTTCCTAAGCATGGTTCTTCACCAATTCCGGCATGGTCTTCATCACTTCCGGCGATGTAAAAAATATTCCGTTTTGAATTTTTATGGTTTTAATCAGTCCATTTCCGGCACAATTAGTTAATTCTCGAGCATGCCGGCACCGGTTTTCCGGCATAGTATGTTGCTTTAATATTTATGCCGGCACATGATGTAAAGGATCTAGAAAGTTGAAAAAAAAATTTCACTTGACTACCGGCATTGATAGATTTCTATGTAGCATGCCGGTATTTAGTAACGGCATTGAATGTTAGTTACCAAGCATGCCGGCACCAGTTTCCGGCATGGTCTTCATCAATTCCGGCATGGTCTTCATCACTTGCAGCATGATCTTCATCACTTCCGAATTAAAAAAAAAATTGTTTCCAAAGTGAGGAGCCGGCAGAGAAGGAGAAGAGAATTTGAAAGAGGGTGGGGAGAGTTTAGAATTTGAAAGGGAATGGGGAATATTTGGGTTTCAAAGCTCTAACCCTGAAAGAGATTAATAAGAAGTGGAGATGGAAATGGGGATATGATTTTGTTTTTTTTTTATTTTAAGTTTTTTGATTTTTATTTTGAAGGGAGGATATTTTAGTATTTTTGCACCCAAAACCACCCCTTAGCAGACACCATGGGTTGGAAGAAGTAATCAATATCCCCCGATTCCCTTTTATATCCCCCAATTTCGTGTTCTTTTGCAAGTAGAAACAGAATAGTTTTCATAAATCAAAAAACATAGTTTATTTGTTCATAAAATATATGTCTCTACTTTTACAACCTGGCTTGATTGGGGTATACCCAGATTAATTGGGGTATACGAAATGAGACAAAATAGGGTCATTTTGAAGTAAAAGAGGTTACCCCTTAACCAAATATTTTCAAAATGGCAAAAATTCCCTTTTATAACTAACACTAAAAAACTTATTAGGCTAATTAATTGAGTTTAGATAAAAATTTTGAAAATGAAAATTCGATGGAGATTAAACCTTTAATCCGTCTTGTGAGTTCGATTAAGATCAAAAATTTGGTTTTCAACAATGTCAAAGGTCGGCAAGGTAGAGGTTTGAATAAGGTCTTGAAGCTATATATGTCCCAGGCATGGTCTTTGTTTGGATAAAATGCCGACCAATTTTAGCCGGCAAGGTATTTAAATGAAGAACATGCCGACTTTATTTTTTTCTTTAACACACAAGAGATGGCTATTGAAAAATATTAGTCGGCAAGGTCTACAAAAAAAAACTCCGCCGGCTATTGAAAATACCATGCCGGCTATATTTGGCCGGCAAGGTATTTAAATGAAGAACATGCCGACTTTATTTTTTTTTACGCACAGGAGAGGGTTATTGAAAAATATTAGTCGAAAAGGTCTACAAAAAAAAACCGCCGGCTGTTGAGAAAAATACCCCGCCGGTTGTTGAGAAAAATACCCCGCCGGCGGTATAAGTCGGCAAGATCTTCAAAAAATACCCTGCCGGCGGTTGAAAAAATTTACAGTTGTCGCCATGGATGTTATGAAAAGTCGGCAAGATATGCATGTTACGACCTTGCCGACCAAAAACACAGAAATCATAATTTTCGATTTCCAACCTAACATAACAATCAATCACACAACACAATGATGGGTTTGAGTTTAAACATCATTTATAGTCTTCTTTTCGCTGGTAGAGTCAACAATTTTTTTGAAAAATCAAAGTTGAAGATTTTTATATAGCTTTGGTTGATGGAAGATGAAGAAGAAGAAGAGAAGATTAAGAGTTGTTTAGTTTTTTAATTTTAGGGTAATGAAATTAAGAAATGAGTTTATTTTTAAGATTTAATTAGTTTAAGAGTATTAAAGTAAAATCACCTTTTTTAATAATGACACATCATGTCCCCTTAAAATTGGGTAAACCCCAATCTCGCCAGGTTTTACAAGTCATTTTGAAATTTTGGTTCTTAAGGGAAGTCTTGATTGTTTTTTTAGCAAGATATTATATGATATTTGGTACGTCGGTACCCAAACACCCCCTAAATTAGCTTACATTGGAGTAGGTAAAAATGATCCAAATCCAAGCATCCAAGTCTTCCAAACATACTTTAGATATTTAAAAGACAACCAAAAATGAACATAGAGGTAGAAAAATCAGTGACAAATTTGCAAGGACACGAGGCATATATGAAAGGGGTAGTTAGGAACAAGGAGTAGGTCTGGGCATGTGTTGTTGATGAGATATCCTGTTTGTTCACGTGGAAGAGCCATACGATATGAGGGGGCGTCACAAATTTGTGTGATGCAGGAAGGAGTGAACCACACATGATGATGGTGATGGGAAATGTTGGTGACTAGCATGTCGTTTTAGTTAGCGGTTAACCCTAAGTTTTGAATGCTCAATAAATAAATTAGTTGGGTGTGCCCGGCATTATTAAACAAAAATTAGCTTTCATTTCTTTTATTATTATTCTTCTGTCTTGGTTTTCTTCTTTAGGAAGCATTTTTGACTGCTAACAAAACATTGTTAAGTATGACGGTGATTCACACCTGTTCAACTATGTCGATTTCTCTAAGTAATTTCTTTTTAATGTTTTGATCAGAAATTTGGCATTAGTCATCACAATTTATAATTTTAAAATAATGCTGTTTGAGCTCCCCACACGCCATTCTAGTTAAGCTAATACTTCCTCCGTACCTATTATATTGGCGGAATTTTTGATTTTTCTTTGTACCAATACATAGGCGGAATCTTATTTTTAAGATGAATTTTCTCACATATACCCTTATTTATTGTACATAGAAAATTGTGTTAGTAATAAGATAAAGGATAAAACAAGAAAAAAACATAAAAAATGATGATTTCAAGGTAATTTTCTTAATCTAAGAATTTGTCATAATAATGAAGGTCAAAACGTAAAAGGTCACTCAATATTAGTATTAGATAATTTTCACGAAAAATACCGAGATCAATTGTGTTGATAATTCAAATTCACCAAATTATTTGAGAAACATCCTAATTCATAGGAGGTTATACTGCTGGCGAGATTTGGGCTCGGATAATTAGTAAACTTGAACCTAGTCCCATATGCATAAAAATTTCCATAATTATCATGTTATGGTGACAACTTAAGAGCCAAAGACCAAAGACCAAACTCTTTTCCAGGTCGGGTAGGAGACAAAGCTCCCGAAAGTTAAACATAATTTTTACGCCGACCTGTCCAAGCCTTACACAACCCGTAGATAAGGTGACAATTCAAGAGCATCGCAATCTTATTTGTAGAAAATTCTAATATGACAAGTTTCGAGCTCAGATAATCCGTATGCATAGTCAACAACATGGAAATTTCATGTTTCAGCATAAAAAAAAAAAAAAAAATCACCACCAGCAAAATCAAAAACAAATTAAGAGTTTTGTGGTTAAGAATGTAGTGGGATGCGGCACAGTACCCCATTTTCAAGAGTTAATGGTCAGAAGATGTGTTTCCCACCACTTGGGTGAGTCATCTAGGCAGCAGGTCTGCCATAATGTGCTTCCCACTACTCATGATATTCCCGGACGAGCGATTAAGAAAAGAAGAGATCAAGGAGTACATGTTTAGGAGTATTTAATTAAGGCGGAATTAGATTAATGAGACGTAATTGTACGTCAATTCTGACACTGTCAAATTCTTGATTTCAATGGAATCTATCACGTTATGGTAGGGTCAGGAACAACCATATGAGGTCTAGATTCTTTGGAAAGTGGAGACAGACGGAATCCTTCAGGACGGAGCTAGGCTACAACTATTTCAGCTAATTGTAATTTGTGGACTCTCTAGCACCTTTTATTGTTTGGGTCTGAATCTAGATCTGGATTAGACTCGGCCGGATGGATAGTTATATTTTGTTGTCTCCAAGAATAAGGTTTGTGGAATGAGAACACTCGTTAAAAGTGAAACAGTTTAATAAAAAATGATCAAATTAGCGCGGTTGGATACACATTCAGAAGTAACTTTTTGATTTATAGAAGTCAAAAACCAAAAAATCAGTTTGGGTGTAGAATTTCAGAATGACTTCCAGAAGAAGAAAAGTCGACTTTTTGTGAAGCAAAAATCTGGACTTCTGACTTCTGCTTCTCGAGAAGCACTTCTGACTTCTACTTCTGCATCCAAACATGCTATAACTAGTTTCACCAAAACTCTTCCAAACAGTCATTCGCACATGATCAAACATCTAGTGGGTCATGTGCCTCTTTCACCTAGCCACTCACTCGATTTGAAAGTGAATGAGTATTTTTTAACATTGTTCCGCGGCCCGTGCTCTTATAACATGTTTCAATGCCATACTTAGAAACCTTTTGCTTCTCCATAAGTAGGAGTCAGTTCCAAAAATTAGAAGCAAAAAAAAATTTGCTTCATAAAGCATTAACTTTTTTTACTTTTAATAGTCATTTTAAAATTGTATCGCCAAACCAACTTCTTACTTTCTAACTTTTAGAAGTCGAAAAGCGACTTCTCAAGGTGTATCCAAACACCCTATAAGAATTTAAAATCTCATGGTCCAAATTTGCTTGTTTGGATAACACTTGGAAGCAAAAAAGTCAGAAGTTAGTTTGGAAATACAATTTCAGAATAACTTCTAGAAGTAAAAAAGTTAGCTTTTTGTGAAGCAAATTGTTTTTGCTCCTTATTTATGAGATTATGAGATTAACTTTTATAAAACATAAGCGCATTTTGGATGCACACTCAGAAGTTATTTTTCGACTTCTAAAAGTCAAAAGTCAATTTGGCATTAATATTTCAGAACGACTTCTAGAAGCAGAAAAGTCAGCTTTTTGTGAAGAAAAATAGTTTTGCTTCTGACTTCTATTTCTGGAGAAGCAGAAGTCAGAAGCAGATTTGTATCCAAACGCGCTAGAAGTCAAAAAGCAAGAAGTTAAGGAAAAAAAGTCGACCTTTTGTGAAACAAAATACCTTTGCTTCTGACTTTTGATTATGGTATCCAAAATGACGACCTGGTATCCAAACACACTTTTGGATGTTTGGATACACGTTGAGAAATTGTTTTTCGACTTCTAAAAGCAAAATAGCCAGAAGCTCGTTTGGCAACTCAATTTATAATGACCTGTAACTTCTGAATTTCTTTATTATTTATTTTGACAAGTTCGCGTCGAGAATTTTTAAATTTTGATACCCTAACAAGCTATAAACGAATTCTAAAATTCACTTCTTTCTTCGCGTGTCCAAACAAGTCATAACCGATTTGTTTATGCTTGAATCGTAAGAGCATATCCTATGGGTAGTCCCCAAATAAAGACTAACTCTTTTCATATGAAAGAGGACTCATTCATATGAATGAGTGAAGCCACTATGGGCAAAAATGAAAGGGAACACTTCTAAGAAACCTACATAGACGGGGCACTTTCCCCGTCAAAAAAAAAAAAAAAACAAACAAACATAAAAAACCCACTTAATACGTGTCTACTATCTAATAGGAGAGAGTACTTAGTTATTTAGAGCATCTCCAACAGAAGGTGCAAAAAATCCTATGTGGCATTTTTATTTGGTCCTTTAATTTATGGGGTCTACACATAGAGTAAATATATGACCTCATATCTAAAAAACCATCTCCAATAGTAGAGATTTTTTTTGAAAAAACAGTGAAAAATATGACGTGGAGGTGGAGCCGGAGGTGTAGATAACACTTTCTTGAACATCTTCATATTTAGTAATTGGTCCCTCCTAGTTTATAGGACCCTACTATTGGAGATGGATTTATGTCAAATGGGGGTCTAAAATCCTATGTGTCACTAAAACAAAAAAAGTTCACCCTCTGTTAGAGATGCTCTTAGGAAACTGCATATTGTGGTCCCGGAAATACATGCCACCGTGACTAGTGCAAGTGTTTAACGGAGACTGAATCTCTCCGAGTGAAAAATACAAACTTCAAACGGGAGACTATCTACCGTTTATGTCTTAAAAAGTTATTAAACGGGAAAGTCTATGCTTTTTTTTTTCTTTACACGGGACACAGTCTCCCGTTTTCTCTTCTTTTTCTGACGGGGGACTATCTCCCGTCTAGTGTTACACTCCCAACCACTCGTTCAGCTGAACGAGTGCATGAACGGGTTTGGGGGAAAAGTGGACTAAAGACTACCCATAGCAGCCTCTAATTAGACCAAATTGGTAGTCACTCTTTCAAAATGAAAGAGTTACACTACCCATAGGATTTGCTCTAAGGAGCACCTTGTAAACCAAAAATGATCACTCAAGCAAAGAAAATCTTGGAGTTTTTTTTTTTGTTTTTTTTAAAGATCCTGAATTTTTCATGGTCAATTTGAAGCGTCTGTGCAAAATTTGATAGATAAATGTAGAACTATTCGTTACAAACACCAAGGTTGAAAGCAAGTGAGCCTAGTGTGCCTAAGATCTTGAGTTTCAAATTTTCTACCGGGCATCTCAAATCCAATGTTTGTTTCTTCCAACGTAGCCAAGTATTGTCGATTGGGTTTACTAACATATCCAAGTAACATTTCAGTAAAATTCTCTCCCATGGGTACCAGTCACTGTAGATTGGTTCAACTAGGCAGCTACTCTTATCCTCTTCCATTGCCAATCTTGATAAGGATCACAATTCACAAACAAAATTATGCTACCTCATTGATAATAAACCCTATTATCACATCTCAAAGCCACTATGCTTTTTTACTTTTTTTTTTTTTTTTGGAGTGTTAAAGCTACTATACATGTTTACACAGAACAAGGGAATTATGATTCGAAGTCATCAATTCAATTTAGAAACGAGAACACAATATGAACACAGTGAGATTAAGATCCAATTACGAACATTTGCTCACTTATAGCGTGCTAATTAACAATTGTGAATTCAAAACAAGTTAAAATTGAGAAAGGATCAAGAAAAAAGTGTACCTTGAGATTCATATCTGAAAGGAAGTATCCAGACTAATCTGAAGCTCAGTGAGATTTCCAAATGCCAGTGAAGAATGACATAATTTCATATTCATTCTTTAGAAATGAATGTTGTAGTAAGAAATGAATAGGAGAAGAATATAAAGAAAGACAAAATTCGTATAGGTGGAATTAGTTGGGTTCTTTTTGTATTTTTCTGATTTACATAACTACCCATTGGTCTTGAAGAAATTTACTGAGGGGAATGAGTGTTAAAGATCAGATCATGAGGGCAGGTCGGTCTTTAAACCAATAATAGTGATATTTTTTTCTAGTGCATTTTTGGAATAATTGTTTTGATGGGAATATACTAGTGTGGGTTTCATATTAAAAATAGGATATGCTTTTTTCGAGCCTTTATCTCTATCAAAGTATCAAAATTCATAAACGTAATTAAGCCCACCAGCAATTGGAGTTATGCTACGTATATTGTGGAATTTGTTTATATTTATGATGCCGAAACGCTTCGGAAACTTTCTTGAATTTTGAATAAACTTTCCAATTCAAATCTTAAAAACTTGTCACGACACCAAGAGATCCTGACTAAATTGGGCCTATGGATTTCTTCATCCACCCAATAAAAAATGATAAGAGGTTTCTAAATATTGTAAAAATACTAAACTAACCCTTAAAGATACCTTAATTATTCTAACACAAATACAAATACAGAATCATAACTTAATTAACAAATACAAAAATCATTAATCAAAACTCAATTTTTTTTTCAATTTCCATCAAAACCAAAACTAAATTTTAATCAATCACAAACAACAATAAATCTTCTTTTGTTGTTTGTAAAAAGAAAACCCAAAAACAGACAATTCATGTGATTGAGTTAAATCCCTTTAAACCATTCCTTCTAAGAGATACTCTACAATGATTTACCTCTAAATCTTAAAAATTCACTCATCAAGTTTTTCAAAATCCACCTTAATCGGTTTATATGTTCAGCATAGTAATCCGATTGTATCTTAATCGTATTTTAATGTGAACCTACATAAACCGATTCTGGGTTGATGTGATGAACATCAACTATAATCGGGTTACATTAATACACATATAAACCGATTCAGGATTCCTATTCGGATCATTTTGGACCATATGTAACCCGGTTGTTTAGTTAAAAATCTTTGTACCCTTTTCTTCCAATAATCGGATTACATTATCCTCCATATAAACCGATTCTGAAAAAGCTGCAACAAACTAACTCCTGAATCGGACTCTATAAATGAATAAGAAGTCCGATTTTGTTACAAATTTCTATAAATGAGCATTTGATCTCTATTCCCTTGTCTATAAACCATTGCTTTGCATCATTCCTTTCTTTCCATTCCAAATCGGTGTAATAATGGGCAGAGGTATCAACACCTACGGGTTTGGGCTGATCTTCGTCGAACGCCGCAACAATCTACAACAAATATCAACAAGTTGATGATTCAAAATCGGTTTATATGTTACAGTCGATTAAACTGATTTTCTACAATCGTTTTATATGTGCAACTATAAAGACCGATTAAAGATTTGTCTAATAAATTTCAAAGTCCACAATCGGTTCACGTCTCGTGTCATATAATCCGATTGTTGTTCACATTTCTCTTGGAACTTTAAGAATCGGATTACATATACACGAAAATAAACAGATTGTCGACTTACGTAATTATTCAAGTAAAGAAATCGGGTTATGAACATCACCAACAAAAACCAATTCTGGTCATGTACCCATCGCGCCAAAAAATTACTACAATCGGTTCATATGGTGATGAACAAAGACCGATTTCTGTAACCAATTTGGGGATTTCACCCAGAATCGGTTTATGTAGTGTTATCGAATAAATCGATTCTGGAAAACGATTTTGAAATTTTGTTCCTTTTTGGGCGATCAAGACGTGCAAATACATGTTTGTAGATCGTTACAACTCATACATGTTTATTAGAAGCATTATCACCTTCTTCTTCTTGACGAATTTGTTCTTGTGCTTGAATAATATCCTCAAGCATTCTTTGGTTGACATCCTCTTCTTCTTTCAACAAATTATCCAATTCGGTAGGATCGAAATCATGATAATCTGATGCACACACTTCTTCATCACTACTAGAGTCTTCATCATCACTATAAAGTTTCATTTTTTCTAAGAAAATCACAAACCCTATTTTTATCTTTTTTCCCTCTACTTCTTCTTTCCCTCTAAACCTTAAAAGAGGAAATGAATTCCTACTCTATTCCTAACACTATAATCAAACTCAAACACTAATTAATTTAACTAATACTAACTTAATTAATCTTCACTAATTTAATAAGGGTATATTAAGTATTAACATTAATAGTGGTTAAGGGGTTTCTAGAAATTACTTGTTAGTGACCCTAATTTATCATGTAGCTATAGGCCCCAATTAAGTGGCATAGGCTCCAATTTAGGAAGGCAAGAGATCGCCCACAACTTGCGTCCAGAATTATCTAAAGAGTTTTGGAGTAGGCATAATGAAAAATGAAAGTATAAGCGGATCCAGGGTTCAATTTCCAACTAATGATCATGCTATGTACTAGACCAAGGTCGATGGGATCGATTCCTAACTAGGATGGATGGGAACTTTATCTCCCTTGATGCAAAACTATTTTCGTTTTGTTCCTTTAATATACATTCTCCGTTTTAGGAAAAGTGATATTTTTAGTTTTTCTATTTGGCAGATTTTCTTGAAATAGTTAGAGTGACTTACAACAAGTACTATGTTATGACGTAACAAACAATAGTATTGAGCATTTATTGTCTAATGGTTAGGAAATTGCCTTACGCGTAAACTTCAAACTCGGGTTTCATTCGGTTTGGAGTTATGGTCTAGAATGTTAGTGTTGTAACTTTTTTCTTGGAGGCTAACTGCAACACAGGAAGAAACTCCTACTTCTAGCTAGTAAGTGGCTCTTTTGATTGACACATTTTCTCTTGTTTTATTAGTTTTGGATTGAAACTGCTACAACAAATCAAATATCCTGGTTAGCGATATACAGACAACCTATATACAAACTTCTCCCTGGCTTCTTTGTACAAAAATTCCTATTTCTTGACTCTTGTCGTACCAATAGCTTCACCTGTACATAGAAAACCACAAAAATGTAGAGTGCAATTTGAGAGAGAGAGAGATTAAACACACAAATACCGATTATTCCTGTAACAAAAAGGGAGTTGCAAAGCGCAGGAAAGTCGTAAAGGAAGCGAGCCTGTAAAGTAACTAGAGTTTGGAAAATAGAGAAAAAACGACTAATGCCGTGCTGGCAGGAGATTAAAGGAACCTTCTGCCTTTGCCAAAGCTTATGTATCCTCAGGCATAAGCAATAAGCACAAGAACGCAAACTAGTGCACACCGGTGAGAAATGGATGGACAAAAGAACCAATCCAACAACACAAACTCAAAAGGGACAAACCAGTAAATAGCTCAAGGCAGCAGACGCAGCCATTACAACCCTACACTACTGGTCTTGACACCTTCAGCTACTTTCTTCACATTTGTGGTATTTAAATATTTTAGTTTTTGCAACAAGAAACCCCATCGAAACCTTGGCAACAAACTCCAGCATCCTTCAGAATATAAATTTATCTTGGACCATGTTGCCGTCAAGCGTTTGTAGTCCAACGGTTAGGATAATTACCCATTCTGTTTACGGGTATTTTAACTTTCGGGTCAAACCCGTTGGTGGGTATTTGATATCTGTTTCTTAGTTGGTATCAGCCAATTTCGATCCTGATTACTTGAAGTTATGGCCGTAGGTGTCGATAAAGCTACTACAATAAAGGAGGTCGCAGCTCAATTGCAGACTCACTCAGATCGCTTACTTACCCTAGAGGAGGCGGTTAAGAACATCTCTTCAGAAGTTCGTTCTCTCTCCAGTGAACTTATTCCTGTTAAAGAATCTCTCAGTGCCATTGCTTTGTTATGTCAACGCATGGGTATTCCTTCAAAATCGATTTCACCAGAGGTACCTGAGACGACTCCTACTCCAAATACTCATGAGTTAATTCCATAGTCTGGTAAATTTTCTGGACATCTAAAATTGATTTTCCAAGATTCGATGGTACGAATCCTCGTGGTTGGAATCGTAAATGTGATAGATATTTTTAGCTTAATTCAATTGATGATGTTCATGTAGTAGATTTGGCTTCTATTCATTTTAATGAAAAGGCAGATTCCTGGTTTTTAGACTATCAAGAGGGTAAGAATTTTATAGCATGGTCTCAATTTTCATCTGATATTTGTTGTCGCTTTGAGGATGTCGCATATGATAATTATGTAGAAAGCTTTAACAAATTATCTAAACTCACCACTGTTGAAGACTATTATGAAAGATATGAATCCTTAAAGGCCTTAATGAAATCTCGAAATCCTAGTCTATCTGAAGATTATTTCACTATGAGCTTTTCAGTGGTTTAAAAGAAGAGATTCGTCTGTACAAATGTTCAAGCTTGCTACTGATACAGATGCTTTTTATTTAGCTAGAATGCAACAAGCCTCTGTTGACTTCCAACATAAAACCTCTAAACCATTCCAAACCTCTTCTACTCACTATTTACCATCTTCTTCCACTTCAAAACCGATATTGTCACCTCTCACCACTACATCTAAACCATCATTTTCAAATTCTAAACCATTTGTCACCCTTCCTGCTATACCTGCTAAATCAGACCCCAGTATACCTCCTATAAAATGACTCACCCCAGCTCAAATGAAGGTGAGAAGAGACAAAGGTCTGTGCTATAACTGTGATGAATTTTATAAAAAAGGTGTGCAAGACTCAACAATTATTCATGTTAGTGGCCTTAGAAGATGTTACTTCTCCTTCTTCTGTTGAAGAACTTGAAGAAGATGTTGCTTCTCCTTCTTCTCCTGAGTTATCTACATTGGTTTCTTTATATGCTCTAACTGGTTTGGTAACTCAGAATACTATCAGAGTACCTGACAAACTTCACTCACATGATATACTCATCCTAGTAGACACATGTAGCACTCACAAATTTGTGGATGCTAAATTAGCTAAAACATTACAACTCCATATTGTATCTACTGGTCATATGTTAGTATAGGCACTCTGCGTCAACATGAAATGAATGTTAAAATACAAAAGCACAAAGACATCATTAAAGGAGGTGCGGCAGTATAGAAATTACCAGATATCCAAGCGCAAATTGAAAACTTGGACTTAACACAGAGGCAACTCCTCGCAAAGACTCGTGACTCAAAGATGGAGAGTCACAAATTTTAGCAACCGCCTCACAGGTAAAAGTTAATACATCATCATTAATGGCAGAAAAAGAGTCAGAGATGATACCGACAACTGCCCCATAGCAGATGTGGACGCGGAGTTCTCAGGGGGAAGCAAGGCTTCATCATAGGAGGAAGTGTTAAGAGGAGCATGAGGAGACGATTTTATCTTTTTAGGGTTCTTGGAGATGGTCTTCTTATCCTTGCCTTTAACCTTCTGACGCACATCACCACCCAAAGAAAGAGAAGCGTCGTCGTCGGAACCTTCAGCGTCTCCAGTCCCCACCTATGCACACAATGAGAGATAAGAAACAGAGGAGAAAATATTGTTAAAATTAAGTAAATAGTATTTCTTACTTCATTATCGTGCGAATGTGACACCTGAGACACATTTCTATTAGCCTTCTTTTTCTGCTTTGCAATCTGAAACCAAATAAAACAATAAGAGAAGCAAAGGACTAAAGTTAAAGGTAAACAGACAAACAAAGTTAAAGGAAGCATAACATATCATCTTTTTCAGGACATTTGAATTCCCAAGGTTTGTAAGTGGCAAGCTTCTCAGGGAGAGGAAACTCATCAGCACCCTTACCAGTGATGTAAGGACCTTCTAGAACGAGAGGATAATCTACCCAATGAGTATCCTTTGAATGACACGCAGAATCATTAGAAGAATTATGAAAATCAATATCCCGCATGATCCTCTTGTCCTCTGCGATACCATCCGCTCTTATCAAACGGATTCCCCAGCGGTATTGGTCATTCTTTACAATAACGACATCATAATGAGTGAAGAAATTCTCCACTATAAAGTCATATTTATTGAAAGGTTTCGCATACTTGGGATAGGAAGATTCCAACCAAGCCGCACGACGAGAGTATTCAACCATTATCCTAATACAATCGTCGCTCAATTGAAACACACCGCGCGAAAATATTGCGTCAGACAGAAGCTCGTAAAAAAGAGGAATTTGAGGGTCATAAAGGGGAATAGGAAGACCAGAAGAAAGTTGGCCAAGAGAAATGATGCTTTTCTGATCACCCCATTGATCAGATGGAAACCATTCAGGTCCAAGTATAGAAGCGGGTTCTAATCCAGGAGGGACTGATAATGAGAAGCCCCTATGTTCAAATTCATCTTTTAACCGTTTAAGAACCATTGTTAGAATGGGAATGGAAGATGAGAACTTAATAAAGACGATCAATATCAGGATGGTCAAGATGATAAAGAATAGAGTTTGGAAACAAAAAAAGGGAGAAGAAAAAAAAATGATTAAAATAAGAACGCGAAAAAGGTGGTAAAGAGCGATCAAAATTGAACAGAAGAAGATGAGCAACAACATCAGATGAAAGTTGCAGAGAAAGAAAACATACAAAGGGAGAAGATAAAAAGAGAGGAGAGAAGGTGTATCACAGTAAATAAAATATTTCATCCCAACTCTCGAGATAATTCTTTCTATCAGTGCACTGATTAAGAATGAACGAATATGAAGAGCCGATTATTAGGGACGTGTCAAACAGCGAGTGGAAGAGTCAACACGTGTAGACGGCTAAGCCCAAATCACGGAAAAATATCGGTCGAGAAGAATACGAAGAGATGAACTGGTGCGTCAAGATAGCAAAGTAGAGTTTCTCATACCGCTCTATCTACCAAAAAAACGATATGAGAAGAGGCAAAATTTGGATACAAAATATCGCGCACTCATTTTAGTATGCGAAGTAACTCCTTTAGTGGTAAGCGAACACGAACGCATACGACATATCCAGAATGACGAACATGATGACGTCACCTAGTCACGAGAAAAGTGTGAAGATACATGCGGCAGTAAAGAAACCGTGCGGTAATGATAAAGTCTATGCGCCATTAACGCGCGTCAGATCCGAAATTAGGGGCTTTATTAGCTATCCTCTACTATGTAAACTCCAATATAAGGAGCCCAACGCCTTTGTAGAAGAGAGAGATCTTTTTGGTGACCTTAGACAAGATATTTAGGAGAGAGAAAGTTCTTTTCTCCCCAAGTTAGAGTTTTCTCATAACTTTGTACTTGTCTTAAGATTTTAATAAAACTTCTTGAGTATTTCATCATGGTTTCTTAGATTATTACATAGATTTTACTAAGGGTGTAGTTGTGAGATTTCTCGCAACTACACTACCTGGATATCCTGCCGGAGTAGGTCTGACATATCTGCTGTTGCGGCTGCTTCTTCTCATGCGAGAGATTAGGGATTTCTCGACAAAGATTGATTTTATGGTTTCTTCAGTCTTTCATGTATATTTATATACTTTTTATGATGGTCACATTATGGATTTTAGTACGTGCTCACCAGGAGCCCGATATTTTTTTTTTTTGGAATTCAAGGATTTTAGCCTTCTTCCATGAAGGGTTTGGAGGAGTTCTTTCTTTGCAATTTGATTAGTTTAAGAAGAGAGAAATGCGAGTCTTATGATGACGGAACATATTAGGATGGTGCTGAGGGTATTTATGAAGTTGTCACACCTGCTTGCTATCAGCAAAATAAGAAAGGAATGCAAATGGTTCCGTTGTTCTTTTTTTTTTTTTTTTTGAGATAAAAAGGATATATATTGAAGAGAAAAATATGTACATGATATTTACAGGAAGTAGCTAATACTTCAAACACAATCTCAAAAACAGGGGAGAACTATCTCATCAACATAATTTCTTCCCAGTGAAACAAAATTTGATTCATAGAGAAACTCCTAAAAATATCGGTGTTTGAGCTCCATAAGTAAATGTCTTGATGCACTGCCACAATCAACTCATCTTTAAATTTTGCCCTTCCACCATGAAATCTGTTATTCCTTTCCAACCACAACTCCCAACACAATGCGAAAGGAATTAAGTGCCACACTATCTTTAATTTCTTCGAAACTCCCTGCAGTTTCCAGCTCTGCAAGCAGCTCGTTAAATCAGCATGCATAACCCACTTCACCTGAACAACATTGGTGAAAAAATCCCATACAAACTTCGCCCAACTACAATGCAAGAATAGGTGATCTTGCGCTTCAAACTGAATTACGCAGAAAAGACACAACAAAGAACTCACTGTCACACCCCTGTGCTGTAACATCCATCTTGTTAGAACAGCTTTATGCATAGCAACCCAAATAAGAAACAACACCTTCAGAGGAGCATATCTACTAACTGCAACATCCGCCAACTCCCAATATTCCTCTGATTCATTCAACTCGTTGTATAAAACCTTCGCTGTGTACCCCCCCTCGATATTATCTTCCTCACCCTGATTTAAATTGACGTTTCTTATGTCATTTCTAATCTCCAAGAGGTCTATACGTTCAGCAAGCAAGTTCTCTAACAAACTCAAAGTTCCAAACCCTAGACTTCATATTTGCCACCGTTTCAAATTTTTGTTTGCTTAATCTGTAAAGCCTATGGTACTTATCCTTGAACTCCCTTTTTTTGTTCCACCAGTCATGCTAAAATATGATACTCTTCCCATTCTTAATTTGTACCGAAACTTCCTCATGAAAATCTACATTGGCTGTAAGAATTCCGTACCATAGACTGGGACCCCTTGGTTCCTTGCTCTGCAAGGGAAGTAAACATGCATGATCTGATCCTATTTTCTCATTCACAATCCTCCTCCACAAAGCTGTCTTCTCCCTCACATATCTCCCATGCCACTTTGCTAATAATGATCTATTAATCTTCCTCAAACTTCTGATCCCTAGACCTCCTTTGCTTTTAGGTTTGCAAATCTTTTTAAAATAAACCCAACTCATCTTTCTACTCCCTTCCTCTTCCCCCCATAATAATTTACGCATGATACTGTTCAACTTATTTTCCACCGAAACCGGCATATGATAAACCGAGAGAAAATAAACTGCAATACTCTCCAGAGAACTTTTGATTAAAGTTACTTTACCTGCCTTGTTGAGAAATCTTCTCTTCCATGGGGCTAGATTTTTCTTCATTCTTTCAATCACAACATCCCATATAGCCACACTCCTATTACCAACACCAATAGGCATACCCAAATATGTGATACGCAGAGACTCTATTTTGCAGCCTAATTTCATTGCTAAATCTTCAACCAAGTCGTCTGCTCCTATACTTGTCATCGAGCTCTTCTCCAAGTTCAATTTTAAACCTGTCAATACCTCAAATATTAGCAAAATAAGAAGAAGTCTTCTAACCTCCATCCTTATAGCATTAATCATAATAATGGTATCATCCGAAAATTGCAGATGGGATATGATTGTTCCACCTTCCACCACCTGAAAACCCCCAATCCTGTTATCTGTTATCGCTTCATTGAGTAACATAGATAGAACTTATACCACCAGTAAGAACAAAAAATGGGACAAAGGGTCTCCTTGTCGAATCCCTTTTGAATGCCTTATCAATCTTGTTGCTTCACCATTCACCAAAATAGAAAATTGTGACCCTGTTACACACTACTCGATCCATTTAATCCACTTTAAGCCAAATCCATTTTTCTTCAAGATATTAAAAAGTGAAGACCAATTGACATTATCGAATGATTTTTCCATGTCGATCTTACATAGAATCCCCGGATTCTTCTGTCTTAATCTGCTGTTTATACACTCGTTCGCAATTAGGATTCCATCAAGAATTTGCTTGTTGTTCATGAATGCACCTTGCACACTGGAAATCAGACTAGGCATAACAATCTTGATTTTCTCTGCTAGAAGCTTTGAAATAATCTTATAGAAGCTACTAATAAGATGTGAAAGTCCATACCTACACGTTATTCATCGAATATAAGAAACAATATAAGTATGGAGACATTGAGTTATTTGCCGAATATGAGGTACTTGCTACCCGTTCTGCTTCAGCATGCCTTTCAAGGAGAAAAAGACGTATGGATTGTGCTTCAAGAAGTTAGTTTGTATTTTAGATTGTGGTGCTCGAAGGATGCCAGCAGAATTTATCAAAACAACGCCAGAGCACATGAAAAATACAATTCAAGGAGGTCACAAAGAAAATTGGGATTCCTTTTTAGATGAAGAATCTGATTTTAGCTATGTAAGCTCCATTCTTGGAGATAATCATATTCAATGGATTCAAATACATCTGTGGGTAATTTTTCGAGATAATTGGGAGGGTCTTGACGGTTATTGCTTGTATTGGTTAGTTGTGTTTTGTTTGTATGGACCATGGAATTCTAATAGTTATATAAGTTGATTTTAATAGGACGCTACATGTAGGAATTTTTGTGAGAACAATTTTTCCTATGAGGTTGCAGCGGACGAAGTCCAGAAAAACCAAGTTGCTTATTTGGATGTATGAAAAGATATGCATTGTTACGACTGTTTGTTAGCTAATGAGGTTGCAGTATGATTGATGTGTTGATTTTCTTTTCACTTTTTACTATGTTGTGGCGTTACATATATTTTTTTCTGGTGTCACGGAAAGAGTATTAAAAATACCCCGTGAATGGATTTGTTTTTTGCTTTGAAACTCTCAAGGAAAATGTTAAGATCCAGGACAGAGGTGTCACATGGTTGAATCGGTCATTGTTAATTACACATGGTTGAATCGGTCATTGTTAATTAGGAGATCAAAAAAGGATAAACATCCTCTTAGTATCGGCCAACCAGGTGGTATGGGGTGACCATACAAATCCTAGAATTGAACTATGGTAAATTTACAGAATTTGCATTTTACTTTGATTGGGCGAAGGTATAGAGTGGAATGAAAAATGTGTCTGGATTAGGGGTGCACATATCCTACCCTTACCCGCCACCCTATCCTACCCGCCAGAATTTTTACCCGTATCCTATCCTACCCGCCATTGACGGGTAGAGTAACGGGTAAACATTATTTTATCTGCCGTCAAATGGGTAGGGTGATGGATAAAATCCAAAATTATCCTACCCTACCCGCTTACCCGCCTCATATACGTAAAAGACCAAATAAACAAAAAAAAAAACTCCGAAACAAAAATTATTTCGCACGTAGATTCACGAATGCATGTAATTCTTATATTTTCCCACTAAGTCTATAAATCCCAGTAAGAAAGGAAAGTGGAGCATCCACAGAGAGATGGACATTATTTTTCCATGCCTCCACCTGACTATCAAGAATCCGAGCTCACTCTAATAACTAGAAATTCATAAGCATACAAACCTTACATACTCAGAACCATAATAACTTAGCTGGAAAATGAAAAGGAAAAACACAAAATGAATTGTACAACCACCAGGTGAGATTCGAGGACCCAAGAACTGAATCAATGATCAACTGTAAGAAAGTGATCCGCAGATCATCTACATGACATAACGTGATGAATTGTGCAGCAGGCTCAAAAGATCTTTCGTCTCTTGCTGTTAGGCGACGAGTCAGGGTTTTTTTTTCCCCATATTCCTCCTCTTCATCATTTAATGCCATACAAATTCCTGTATTATGTTTTCAATAGTTACCTACAAGTTCAAGCAAGGTGAAGTGTGTTATGCTATTACAGTTGGAGTCAAAGGAAACCGTTTTATCCACGAACTGGAAAGAAGTGGGTGTCAAGATTCAAGAAGGTGGAAACAAGTTCTCCAACTGGTATGTAACTGAACAAATGGGAACCGCAAATAGTGTGTGTGACAACTCCAGCACATGATAAGATTCGTCTCAATTTATTACGTGAATCTATATTTTGTCTTTGTTAAGGTTTGTGATTTTGAGTCTTTTGACAAGGTACATGTAAGGAGTTTTTTTGTGTTGCCATCCTGAACTGAATATATAATTTTCCTTTTTCGACAACGGTTACCCCACTACACCATTTTTAGGGATTCGCAACGGAGTCTGGCCGTTGCTGACCGGGCTCGCAACGGCAAAGTGACGTTTCAAAACACGGTGTTGCATTTTTTTGCAATGACATAAGCTCTGTTGCGACTCTTGGTCAGCAACAGAGATTCGCAAAATACTGTGCCGTTGCGACTATGTTTATTCGCAACCAAGGTCCGCCGTTGCTAACCTGTTTCTAATTATAGGAATACCCCTACCCGGAACTAAAATATTATTGGTTCTGGTTCTAATTTACAAGTTCTAGTTCTAACTTAGCAACAGAATACAGACGTTGCTAATTTTTTGCAACAGCAAAAAAAAAGGTCAAGTCTTCATTAACCTGGTCAAAATCCATTCCCCCCACATTTACCCCATGCAGTTACCCAGTTCCCCATATTCAAACATTCCACATATATACAAACCATGACACATTCATTCACTTTCATTTCCACATTCACCATTATGAAAAAAGAATTCTTCAATTGAAGTTAACAACAAGTATGAGTTTTTGATACAAACTATGTCATTCATTTAATGGACATAATACACAGAAACATACTTAATTCCTAAGTTCAGTTTGTAGAAAGTTCTGAAATTTCTAAGTTATGAAAATCCTAAGTTCTTCTAACTTAAATCTCTATAAGGAGATACTACATTATAACTTACAAATCTTGCAGCTGCTAAGGGACCTAATGGCTGCTGCTTTGCTGCTTTTTTCTTCAACCTTTCTGATATCACAACAGAGCATCATTCAATTAACCTGCGAACAAAGCATCACAAATTCTTCCAATCAGATAACCAGTATGCTTATAAATCAATTGAAGTCAAAAACTAATAAAGAAATAATATGGCTGTGCAAGTATAAGTAAGCAAAATCTGTGGAAATGATGAATATGGGGAACTGGATAAGTTTTCATTGTCTCTAATCCTCATTCCAATGACCTAAGTTAAAACAATGATAGATAAAAAGCTTGCGCATATAATTGGTATTCTGTAAAAACATGGAGGCATTTCAAGACACTGCCATCGATGATCGAGCTGGTGAAGGTGTTTGAGCAGGTGAAGGTGTTTGAGCAAGTATAGGTGTTTGAGTGAATAGGAGAAGCCGTGTGACGTTGTGAACAGCTGTTGTTGTTTGAACCTAACCCTATCACTACAGAATACGAATCTTCAAAACTGGGAAAACAAAGAAAGAAGAGAAAAAGATCTGCAAATGTCCTAAAAAGGCAATAGATGAATATAACTCGTCACCCCAATCATCTAGTTACACTAAGAAATCATTTACAAATTTAGAATGACCAAGGGAACAAACTCTACAAAGCATGACCAGAAGAGAGTACTGTGGAATAGTATCGCCTATAATATTGCGTGTATGTGTTCGTGTCAGAACAGGAAAAAGGTCTCAGGAATAGAAATTTTGAAAGACATCATATTTATACTGTTGTTTATGGGTAAAAATCGTTTCGCCGATTTCGGTAAATTCGGTAGGTGAGTGAGAAATTGGTTCAAACCCTAAACAAATGTGCCGCACGTGAGCACTTTATAAATTCGAGAGATCAATCTGTACAAGTCCGGCCTAAACCAAGAAATGGCCGTTCCGGACTTGCTTCGGTCACAAAGTGGAGGAGAAGGGTTGATTTGGGGAGGGAAGCAAAGAAAGGTGTTGAGACCAGAATAGTGCGGGAGAGTAGTATCTCGACTTGTATCAGAAAAAGGAAGCTTCGTAATCTTGCAAGAGATGAAAGCTTTTTTGGAGAGCTTGCAAAGTTGCCTTTTCTGAGAGTGTAGTATTTTTCTCCTGACCGAGACTTGTCATCTGGTGGAAATAGGTAAGACCTATTTATACAAGTCGAAATTGAAACGTACCCTGGCCTCATGAAGGAAGAGAGTAAAGGGTGGAATATTGAGAGGAGGTGGTAACCGCAAGGTGTTTATGGGTGAAAACGTTTTCACCATTATTTCCTCATTTATTTGACCGCTTTATTGCTTTTCACGCTTTCTTAATGTGAGCGTAGTGTACGCTGCAAGCTGTGACCGCAAAACCAAAACCCTGGAAAGCATCCCCCAGTTTGTGTTGATATCTCGAGTGTTGGTTGCACCTTGAGTGCAAGTGGCGCTGCTAGTGGCGCGTGTGGCATGTGCCATTGGCATGTGCGGAATGCCCTTGTTGCGGGTTGTACTTCGAGCGCAAGTGGCAATGCCAGAGCTTCTAGTGGCGTGCGTGGCATGTGCGGAATGCCTTGGTGGTAGGTTGTACGTTGAGTGTAAGTGGCAATGCTAGAGCTGCTAGTGGCGTGCGTGGCATGTGCCAATGGCATGTGCGGAATGCCTTGGTGGTAGGTTGCACGTTGAGTGTAAGTGGCAATGCCAGAGCTGCTAGTGGCGTGTGTGGCATGTGCCAATGGCATGTGCGGAATTCCTTGGTGGTAGGTTGCACGGTTTGCAAGTTAGGCTACCAGCGTGTGTGTTTGGCATGTGCCAATGGCATGTGCGGAATGCCTTGGTGGTAGGTTGCACGGTTTACAAGTTAGGCTACCAGCGTGTGTGTTTGGCATGTGCGGAATGCCTTGGTGGTAGGTTGTACGGTTTGCAAGTTAGGCTACCAGCGTGTGTGTTTGGCATGTGCCAATGGCATGCGTGGCCGTTAGGGCCGTGGCCTTGGTAGGAAAAGCTACCCGGTGAGCATGTTGGCATGTGCCAATGGCATGCGTGGCCGTTAGGGCCGTGGCCTTGGTAGGAAAAACTACCAGCGAGCATGTTGGCATGTGCCAATGGCATGCGTGGTCCGTTAGGGCCGTGGCCTTGGTAGGAAAAGCTACCGCGAGCATGTTGGCATGTGCCAATGGCATGCGTGGCCGTTAGGGCCGTGGCCTTGGTAGGAAAAGCTACCAGCGAGCATGTTGGCATGTGCCAATGGCATGCGTGGCCGACTTGGCCTAGGTTGCATGGTTTGCAAGCCTAGGGCGCTATATTTGGCATGTGCCAATGGCATAGCGGCTTGGAAATATGGCTTGTGGTGCGTGTTGGCATGTGCCAATGGTACGTACGGTCATGTTGACCTAGTTGCACGTCTTGCAAGCCTAGGGCGCTATATTTGGCATGGGCCAATGGCATAGCTTTTTGGAAATATGGCTTGTGGTACGTGTTGCATGTGCCAATGGCACGTACGGCCATGTTGACCTAGTTGCACGTTTTGCAAGCTTAGGGCGCTATATTTGGCATGGGCCAATGGCATAGTGGCTTGGAAATATGGCTTGTGGTACGTGTTGGCATGTGCCAATGGCACGTACGGCCATGTTGACCTAGTTGCACGTTTTGCAAGCCTAGGGCGCTATATTTGGCATGTGCCAATGGCATAGCGGCTTAGTTTGGCATGGTTGCCAATGAGTGCGATATGTAGTTTGGTTTTGGCGTCGCTGCCATGGTGCGCAGTATGCGGCTTGGTTTTGGCGTTGTTTCCATGGTGCGCAGTGTGTGGCTTGGTTTGGCATTGTTGCCATGGTGCGCAGTGTACGGCTTGGTTTGGCATTGTTGCCATGGTGCGCAGATGTGCGGCTTGGTTTGGCATTGTTGCCATGGTGCGCAGCATGTGCGGCTTGGTTTGGCATTGTTGCCATGGTGCGCGAGTGTGCGGCTTGGTTTGGCATTGTTGCCATGGTGCGCAGCATGTGCGGCTTGGTTTGGCATTGTTGCCATGGTGCGTGATGTGCGGCTTGGTTTTGGAATTAGGGTTCTGTGTCGAAAACCCTAATCTGGTATTTTGAAAAAATACCCCTATTAATTATTTACACCTGAGTTAAATGCTCTTAGTTAATGTGTTGCGGATAACACTAGGTCATGGGGTTTTACGATTTTACCCCTTGTTTAAAAACCACCATCAACAACTGTGTGCACTCTTATTTCTCTTTTATTATGTGCTTTCATATTTCAGCATTAATTTATATTTTTACATCCCCATTGTTTCAAGCTACAGAGATCAGATTATCGTATAGTACATTATTATGCCATAAAGTCTATACTACCAAGTTCAACAAATACCTACTGCTGGCTTCTAGGTCGACTGGACGAAGGTTCAAACAACCATCTTGTAATCACATGTGATGGATATTGCACTAAAATAAGAAGTAAAAATATAATGAAGGCTAAATCCAAAGCCATCATTAGCATACATATACTTGGCACAATGAGATATTTACAACAATGCCAGCAAGAGCACCAATCAGGTTGATGGCAATCAGTCTAGTAAAATTTTCCTTCAGTCAAAAAATAAAGAAGAAAAATAATGTACTTTGTAAGCTTTACTTAAGCAAGTGGCAGTTGACAGTTGACAGATGAATATGCACAAGCTAGATACTAGAGGTAGTAAGGGCCACACAACAACATGCACCATAAGTAATATTACAAATGAAACTTTTTTTTTTTTTTTTGAAATGTTGGAATTTATTTATTAAGAAACCGAACTTACATATATGGAATATCATAACAGAGTTTATCTCCTAAGAGTCTAAGAGGTAAAGACTGTGGTAGGGCAATATCCGCTTTTAGTTCAGAGGTTTTTTCCGGTTTTTCCACACTTAGCCTACATAACTTACATAGAAACATGTTGGACAACTTGATTATGGATTTCTCTAGCTTGTTGGTGGTATGAAACTGCCAGGTAGTACGACGCACCCGGCTTCTTCTTGACTCCCATGTCAGCTGCTTGTTGGAGGTGCGGCGATACACTCTACTTCGAGAGTGGTAGAAGGCGAAGGCTAAGACTATTAGCGCTTCTTGAAAGACTACCCATAAGAGTAGCCCATAATTTTTTGGCAACAGTTCCGAGATTTTGTCATCCCTAGTTGGAAAACGAAGTACCCGCCGGAGATAACCAATCCCAATTTCCTCGCAGTCATCATCCCTAGTTGGTAAACTAAGTACCCGCCGGAGATAGTCGTCATGGAGAGAGGGATCACTTGGTACTGAAGCTGAGGATGGCATATGTACATGATGTTGTTGAAGCAAGCTGATGTTGAGACGTTTCCGGAGCCGAGAGGATCTTAAACCTGCAGAGTGAAATGTTGTCTGACTAATTTTCATACCCGCACCTAGAGCTAGTATATCATAGTAACTGGTACACATAATCCCGGACATGTTTACGGGCGTAGTAACCAAAACAGACACAAACACGACACAACTAAATGACATAGTAACTAAAACCACAGACTCGAAGCAACTAAAGGAGTTCAACTTTACTACAGCTGGACTTATACTAAAAATATTAAACCATTTATTTAAAAAACATAAAAGATAAGGTTCCCCCATTTCCAAACAAACTTTGGGCAGAATATTGTAAATTCTGCAACCCGCTTTATCCAACTGACAAAACACAGCTTTTGTCCCCTCACTTATTGCACCAACTGTTTTTACTATTTTGCCCTTGGACTCTTTCTCCCTAATTCCCATTATGTTCCGGTTCCTTTCAAAGATGGAACCATGTCTTGAAACGGTATGGAGTTGAGTTGATACTAGGCTTATGCAGCGGTGTAATAAGATCTTTGGCGTCGTTAATAGTTTTTCCATATACATGGAAGAGTTTACAGCCGGAGGTACGTGGTGATAACTTTCCCATCCAGATATTAAGGACTGTTGCAGTAGAATAACTTCGAATCCGGATCAACACACTCACCGAGTTGCCGATTGTTGCTTCATCGGGATATTGTCTTTTGCACTTTTCTCGAATAATTTAAATTGAATAGGATTGATGATTTTTGTCTCGATGGGGGGTTGGTTTTGAGTTGCAGGTTGAAAATATCCTCTTTTGAAACTTCCGGGATGAAGAATATGTTTGTAGGCTCTTATTTGGTTGTTTCTAGGGCTGTTTTTTGCAACTCATTCAAACCGTTAGAGAGTTTGATTGAATGATTAAAATGGATTAAAAAGGATGCTGGGGGAGGTGTATCAGATGGTGGAGGTGGAGATACCATATGTGGATTTCCCAAAAGAAAGCTGTTGTTGATTGGTCCCCCGGAGCAGATATCTTCCATAGGTTGGAATGATTTTGGCATAGTGGGGGTAAGAACAAAAGATTCTTAAAAACAACAACGGATTGTGAGGTAACTAAGATTCAGAGATAAGTCTAGATGCTAGATAAACCCACATATCTTTGCCCAGTATTGAGAAAACACATCCAGAGGCGAAGTGAACTAAAAAAAATAACAGGTACGATGTTATTGAAACCAAAGGATACTTACAGGAAGGAGAACCAGAGGGAGATTCCAGGAACTCAGCTTAGTTTACGACTTCTGGAAGAGCAGATACATTTACTCGACCTGATACAATCTAAAAAACTAAGAGGTATGAAGAATACGCCTTCCAAATCCATCAACTATCACGCTATCCCGATTCAATCAACATCGAATTGAAAACCCATCTTGATTTAGGTTCCGAATAACTAGTTTGTTAATATGAGAGATCTACCATTGAAGAGGATGGAGGTTGTTTATGGTGAATCGGATAACAACTCTCAATATCCGAGTCGCAGAGCAAAAATCGGAAGAGAGAGAAACTAGTTTCGAATTGCAAATGAAACTTACTTAAATGGTCTTGCTAGAACTCTTTGACCAATAGTACCGAAAGTTCCGAAACTTGAATTCTGGTTGGACATAAACCACGCCAAGACACATGAGTTACAATATTACTTGTCAAGCACCAAGACATCGTGAATCGCTCTGTTGAGCTCGACCACGAAACTGAACACAACTACAAACTATTTTAGGTAAATCGAATCATACAAAACAGGAGCAATTAGGTGTATGTAGTCCCTCTTCAACCACATCGATTGTGAACAACAATTTTACCTACAAAAAAAAAATACAATATGCTGAAATGGATAAATAGGTTTATGTATACTTTTAAGTGAGTGGAACATTAAATGGATAATTTCTTTTTCTTATTGCTTCTGTTTTGAACTACTTCTCCCAGTACCTGGAAAAACACAACCAAATTCATTATAAACAGAGATGTTCAACTATATAGAATAAAACCATTGCCTAGAAACTAAACATAAACTTGACTCACAAACTGAAATCAAAACCAAACCCATGAAAAGGAACTCTAACATTGTCTCTAAAAGAAATAAATTAAGTTCAGATTACCACCTCAATTGGTATTAACACTAGAATTTCACTGTGCTAGCACCTACAGGGGCGATGCTTAAAGTAGGTGTGCGTAGGCAATGAATAAATGTTGGTCTGTGATGCAGGCACCAATACAGGTAGTTGTGCCAACTATTACAACTAAAATAGATATACGTGGTCTTACGGTCAACTACATGCAAGGTTAGTGATAAGTATAATAATTAAAATCATCTTTTAACTACAAATTGAAAGAATTTGAGACATAATTAGAATTGACAGTGCAAGAGATATGGGCAAAGTACCAAGTATACGTAACTTACTTAGCCCTTTAATGCTTAATTTTGAGTATCGATTTTGTAGATTCCAGCCATCTCCATCACCCCAAACTACCGTGGAACAGATATGGATGAGTTTCATTTCCGTTCCTCTTAAAAGGTACTCTGAAGTTGAGTTAGGAACCAAGTTAAATACAAAACAACCTACAGCTTCAAACTTCATTTTTAACTTAAGAAAACGGGAAGAATTATCTACCTTCCAAGTTTACCGCACTTGGAGCCACCACCGCTAATACTCCAAACGCTGTCAAATATGTACCCAAGTACACGAATAAGTTGATAAAACAGTTTTAAAACCACAACACTAACTCTATTTAGATCGGTGTCCCTATTAAATAAGGGAGTTAATTATAACTTGTAATGCTTACTCACCATTTCTCATACCTTGCTGCATACCCAGTGCCTACTACTTCGCTTGTTTCTCTGCACTTCACATCCCTAATGGCGTCACATTAATGTTGTTGATTATGTGTCGCTAATAACTATTTTCCCTGCAAAACATATACAAACATAAATATAACATGAGATTAGAGTAGAACCAAATCAACCTATGGGTTTGTTAACAAAATCAAGAATATCTTGAATGAAAAATGATATGAAGTCTTGGCAGCTTTCTCTAAAAGGCACCAATAATGCTTTTTCATTTATCTAAAAAAGTCTTAACCTTGTATGCATCCTGGTGTTCACCAACCTAAACTAATGGATATGAATAATCCTAAACTAAGAATGCTCGAGAGCAAAGGAATCAAGATCAATTAAATCCAATACGTAAAAACGCATCAGCTAAGTCCTGGCTATCGGTGATTAAAGCATTCAACAAAAGCCTCAAATTAATCTATCCCACTTCCCTTAAACCCTAGTCCTCAACATCAACTGCCAATTTTTTATTACAGAAACCAAAAATCTATGCAAAAAATGAAGAAATTGATATACAACATAGTTGCAGATAAAAAAATCAACTTGTGTAAGAACAAATGATTACAACTTACATGTTCACAATAACAAAATCAAGAGACAGAGACAAGTTCGAGTTTGGTAAAAAATAATTAATCCATTAGAAATTAAACCCAATCGAAACTTTAATTTCAGAAACCATAAACCCTAGAAATTAGTGAAACATTTTTTTTTTTTTTAAATCTATCAAAACCCGAGATCCGTAGTCATAAATCATACAAAAACGAGTATCACCCACCAATCACAAAAACAACAGACGAATCAAATAGATCTGGAGAAAAAAATAAAAAACAATATTTAATTATTACCTCCTCTGTTGGAAGATTCTGAGTCTTCGGTAGACAAAGAGAGAAACAAATCGAGAGAAGTTGATGTTGTTGATGGTGCTGCTGATGATGGTGTCGATTTTCCAAAGAGGTTCTGGGATGAAAGAGAGATGAAGAAATGAGATCTTCAGTTCTTCGGAGAGATGAGGTTTGTGGCGGAGAAAAAATGAGAAGGAAAAACTCGATAAGGCAGGGATATCCGGATATAGGGTAGATATGGCTGACGGGTGGAAAAAAAAAATGAAGTCTTGACCAAAGTTTGACTGGGGCATGTTTATAAAGTCCTAGTGTTCCCGACCACGCATGTGGTTCACACGCTTGAACCCAGCGTAGTTGCGAGTCGCAACCTTATGGGTGAGGTTGCAATATTCGCTACGGCAGTCCTCCATCGCGAAAAAATATCGGTTGCAATTAGAAACAAAAATTTTGCAACCGCACTAGTGCCGTTGCAAACCTGGGTTGCGAATCCCTTAAAATGGTGTAGTGCCCGCTTACCCGCCTCATTTTATATATATAAAACGGTTATACCCGCCACCATATCCTATCCGACTCGCCAATTAATGGGTCGGGTAGGATATTACCCGTTCAATGGCGGGTAGGGTGACGGGTAAAAAATTTCTTACCCGCCTGTTAGCGGGTAGGGTGGCGAAATGGGTCATATCCTACCCACCCTACCCGTTGTGCAGCCCTAGACTCTCGATTCAGGTTTGCCTTTAGTAAATCTGTCTAGAATGAAGAGTTCACTTCAATCTAAGTTCCCATCCTATTTCAAACTCACTAAATCACATCAAAGAGTGAAACAATTATCACATGGTCTGGAAACGAAAAAATTGATTCAAAGAAATAGATTTATTAAGAGGAAAGACTGTACTTTAGTTACAAGAACTACCCGAATGGATTTAAGAGGAAAGAAGGTACAGACTGGAATCATAGTACTTAGGATATATTCTTAAATATCGACCTGGAAGGATTTATAACCCTGGCTTGATTGGGGTATACCCAGATTAATTGAGGTATACCCAATTTCAAGGGGACATGGTGTGTCATTATTAAAAAGGGTGATTTTACTTTAATACCCTTGAACTAATTAAATCTTAAAAATAAACCCATTTCTTAATTTCATTAACCTTAAAATTAAAAAACTAACCAACTCTTAATTTTCTCTTCTTCTTCATCTTCATCTTCCATCAACCAAAGCCATATAAAAATCTTCAACTTTGATTTTCCAAAAAAATTGTTGACTCTACCAAATGAAAAGAAGACTATAAATGATGTTTAAACTCAAACCCATCATTGTGTTGTGTGATTTGATTGTTATATTAGGTTAGAAATCGAAAATTATGATTTTGTTTTTGGTCGGCAAGGTCGTAACATGCATATCTTGCCGACTTTTCATAACAAGACCATGGCGGCGATCGTAAATTTTTCAACAGGCGGGGTATTTTTTGAATACCTTGCCGGCCAAATACGGTAGGAAGGGTATTTTTTAAATACCTTGCCGGCCAAAAACAGCCGGAAGGGTATTTTTTGAATACCTTGCCGGCCACTTTTGGCCGGCATGATCTTCATTAGTCGACCTTGCCGACTTTTCATACTTCTAGAACTGAAAGTGTTGATTTATTCTTTGATTTTGAGTATGATTTCATATAACAGATTTGCAATCCCCTTTTTAGAAGTATTTCGGTTGTGTGCTTCATTTTCGTTGCAAGAGATATTCTCAAAAAAACAAAAAAAAATCATCCCACAAAAGTTCAATCAAAAACAAAATTTCATAACTTAAAATTCATAAGTTTTAATCTATTCAATCAATTTAAACTTAATTAATTAATCTAATCAAAATTTTAGTGTTAATTAAACGAGGGCAATTTTGTTATTTTGAAAATATTTAGTTAAGGGGTGACCTCTTTTACTTCAAAATAACCCTATTTTGTCTCATTGGGTATACCCAATAAGTTTGGGTATACCCCAATCAAGCTAGGTTTATAACTAACAATCATACAAAAACATTTAATAGTTTTAGTAATGGTATCACAAAGAAGCTGTTTCCTTGAGAAAGAAAATGATTTATAATTAATAATTATTCAAGAATTCAAACATTTCACGTGCAGCAGGGCAATTGACGTCTCTATGCACAAGCTACAAAATCAGAACAGTAGAATGAACCGGTAAAATTCTAACTAGGTGTTGAAACCAAAGTTGGTAAAATCATCTTAACACGGACTAATCTAAAACTACAAAATCAATAACCACAACTAATACCTTCAGCTGCTGCCACCATATATCTATCATCTGCGGTGTCCTTGTTTCCTCAACACCCATCATTGGGTTGATAACACATTGCTGTTGTTGGAGAATCCGGAGAATATGGGACTACTTTGTTGAAGGGTGCCACTTTGGATGGTCATACGACCCTAATATCGTTACATCTATGAAGGCTTGGAAGTTTAATTGGGGAGATGAAAGACTTAGTAGAATATGGAACAACATCCCGGTTGCAATATGGTGGTGTATATGGAAAGAACGAAATGCAAGAACCTTCGATAACAAAAAGAAAACTTTGGCAAGCCTCATTAGAGATATCAAATTACAAGCCTTCTTTTGGGCCGAATCGAATACAAATATGTTAGAGCTTACGCAAATATGGTGATTTCTTTATGGGATTCGTTATACCGGTATCCGTAATATGGTTATTTCTTTTTGTATCTTTCTTCTTGGGTAGCCGAATCCCCTTTCGGCTCCCCTTTTTTTGTTCGGTTGTAATCATTGGGTTAAGGTACCCCTAAGTACCTTTTTTTTTTCAATGAATTTTCTATTTGACCGATCAAAAAAAAAAATTCCCATGCCAATGGTAATGTCTATAAATTGTTTGCCTTGCATAGACCAAACTCCCTTGATTTAGCTCAATGTCATAAGAGCAGACATACATATGTCCATGTAGATCGTTTATATAAGTAAACACGAATTCACATTTTGGATCCATGGTTAGTAAAAAATGGCAGTAGCCCCAATAACAATACTTTAGTGAAACCTGTGGTGGTCGTGATTTAGGGCTAATGCAAGTACTTTTTCTCAGCTGCTTTAAACTAATCTTCGTCATTAAGTTAAGGCTTCTCTTAAACATAGCCCATGATTTTATTAACCATAACCCATTTCATTGATAGTCCATAATTTATTTTCAATTTGTTAAGCATAGCCCAAATCATAACCCACAGTATATCCGCAGAGTTACTAGTGATTCATAACTAGTAGGCGAGTTGATTCATAACTAGTACAGTCTAAATATATCGTAGTTTTCCCTCTTCTTGTTGTTCCAACCATGAACCCCTAGATTTTATATTTCACATTTTTAAAATTGAATAATCACTCCACCGAATCCATGTGAGATTGTCATTAATGCGACATTAACAACTGGCAAAGACAAACTATGACATCAGCATCTTCCCATGAAAAAGGATGTTAAGAAGTTGACGAAGCCGTCATCAATCATCATCATGGAATGATTAGTTAACAAATTCAAGATACGTACAACTACGAACTATATTATGAGATATCAGATAAGTTTAGGAGTATATTTGTTGAATATGGGAAACAATCCATACGAATCTTAAATTTTAATTAAGTGCAGACTTGCAGTAACACAGGTGTTGTACATCAAGTGACACAAAGCTTTATTTGGTTTTCCATGGAACCGCTGGCAAGCCTCTAGCGTCAGGGTGAAATAGCTGGTTTCATATTACGGTGCAGCAATAACCAGTTTCACCAACAACAAGAACTACCAATCTGATCATTGAGTTACTCTGATTTACCAAACTCAGTGAACCGAAAACATGGTTTAGGGGCTATGATTAATAACAAAAAAAGGTCAAACTAAAAATTGTAGTCAAACTGCACTGACCAAAATCAAGTGGGCTATGGTTAATAAAAACATGGGTTATATTTAAGAAAAGCCTAAGTTAATATTGCACATCATAACCCATTTCTCTTTCTCATAACCACGAGTACCATTTTTCTTCTTCTTCTTCTTCCTTAAATACCACAACTGCACTCTATTATATTTCAGAGCAGACTGGAAAAACCATAGTAATCCTCCCATCTCGAGCAGATCACAGTACTCACACGAGCAATCTTCTAAAGCCTTTTCAGGGAGTTTAAGGATACGAACGTTTTCTGTACTAGCATCAAGCACAAGTAATTTTCTATTATCTTCTTGTAATTTATTTGAACTAGCACGTAACCTTTTTTCGCATATCCAGTGTAAGCAGTAATTTATAGTAACCAATCTAGAGGAACAATATATCTCCATATCCTCAGGGACTGAAACACAACCCCATCTCATGTCACTAAGAATATGGAACTTGCAATTATAATAACTAACCACTTTATATTTTGATGTTGCTGGGTCATAAGCCAAGAAATCATAAACCTCATATCTCCCAAACCTTTTGGAAATTGCGCCCATATATAACCAGCTAGCAGAAACCAGGTTATAAACGAAATATCTATATCCAATAGATATAAGCAACATACCATTGAAAGAGTGACGAATTCCAATATACAAACCACTAAAATCTCCTTCAGGTAGTCGAAAGGGAATTAACTTCTCTTCCTTCTTATCGAAATCAAAGAAAGCAAAATTATATGTGGTTGTTTCTTTTTTATCACCGATCTTCAGGAAACAATTTTGGCTTTCAAAAGCAATGAAACCTCTTGGAGTACAGGACTTACGGGCCCTACTTTTATACAAAGATACGAATAAAGGATCATGGAACAAGTTAGACCATAGTTTGGATACACACCTAAACCGATGCAAATCCTTAGCAGGAATCCTTGTGAGTATATTGTAGATTATGATGTCATGAGAAAGATAAGCATTATTGCCGCCATAATCATACTTGTATCTCTTTGAAGAATTGCTGTTGCCGTTCATAATAACCATGAGCCAATTTCTATCAAGAAAACACAGAAGTTTAGGACAAATTCACTTACGTGCTTTATACAGAAGAATAGAAAAGTCTCGGTGTTTTATGGGCCTCATTATTGACGGATTCACCCACATGATCACCTCAATCAAAAGAACGATTTTTTGGGGACCAGCTTATTTTTGGGGTCCATTGTTTTATTTTGGGTAAGACATTAGAAGTAAATATAGGTCACCCCTTATCTAGTTCTCTGCTTCTTCACCTTGAAGTTGAAGTTTTCCACATGTGGGATATTTTGGACACAAGAAAGTTGTCTAAATACTCTTAGGATTATACATTGTAGAACCTCCAGGATGAAACAACGGTCCATTACAAGCCGCGACGGTGAGAAATTAATAACCTCAACATCAACATCATCCTCGTCTTCATCGATGCAATGGTGTAAGTTAGGATAACCACATCATCCACTGTTAACTTATCCAATGTATCCCTCAACTCCAACACCTTTTTCTTCTTACCCTTTTCCTGTGAGTTCAAAAATTCGTATTTACCAGCTGTAGGCTTCCCATAAGGCCAAGGAGTGTGAGCATGAGACAATTGCAGTTTAGGGAAGTGGTCGTACACCCAAACCTATGAGAAGAAGCAACAAATAATATACATTCGCAATATGATTAGTAACAATACACATTCATTCACTTATATCTTTAAACACACAAACAATAATTTAACGAGGTACCTGAACACGGGTGTATAAGCTAAGTTGGAAACAAGTCCTCCATGATACGTCTGTAAGCCATTAGGTTGTTGAGTCAAGACTTTTTAGTTCTTTAGTTGTAGGCGGCCTAAGGTGTAGAAGTTTTCTCTGTTTCTTTCGTGGTTGTCGGTCTGTGCCTCTTTGGTCGAGTTGGATAGAGTTCATATTTCATGTACTTTTATCTCCTATGTTTAGAAATTTACTGATTAAAAAAAAATTGTATTGAGAGTTGGAGACTTTCTTTCATATCTTGGAGTTAAGATGTAGGACTAAAATCAGCCGGGTGATTAAAAAAAAATTGGTCGAAAAATAAAATTGATAAAAATTCTGCCGGGAGTTCAAACCGTGTCTATTGTTCGGAATGCAGTTATAACGTCGGAGCTGGCTACTATATAATTCTAACGTAAAAGCTCAGCATATTTGTAAAACTGAAAAATTACTTGCGAGTGGTGTTGAAATCTCAATACACAGAGCAATGAGTTTTCTATCTCTTTAAAGAAAAAAGCCTCTGCCTGTGTCTCGTACCTACTACCTACAATACCAAAACCAACTTGTATTGACTGGCACCGGTTAGAATGGCTTCCAAAAGCCTGACCGGTGGCGTATTCCAAAATATTGCGTTTATGTTTCGTGACTCGTTCTGTAATAAGATACTAGATTTTGCCCGTTGAGTCCCGAAAACCATCCACTATCATTTTTTTTTAAATTTTACGCATATTTTTGATTTCGTGTGATGTGTCTTCGCCTTGCCCCGTCCCGATGCATGTTTTGGATTTTTTATTTGGTGTGCAAGTCCATGCTTATAATTTTTGATTTGGTGTAACTCGGCTTCGCCTCACCCCATTCAGTCCCAATGAATTCTTGGCTCGGCTTCACCTCGCCTCGTCCTGAAGCATGCCAGGTTGATTGAGTATGTCATTCATATCAATTCTAGCACACATCTAAACATTCACCTTCACGCAATCATTTATCTACAACCTTAAATCCCTTAAGCCAACACCAATCTCTTCATCTCAGCTAACACAACTCCTTACTATTTCAACTGTAATACCAATCTCATCACAGCAGCAACATTAAATGATGGGTGAGATAATAGTCAAAAGACGACCATAAACATAATAATGCAGGAAAGATTGGTGTTGATGCTGACCACACATTATCTTTGTTAAACATTTTTGTTTAAAGGATGGGGTTTTGTTTTCCTACTGTTCACCAATAAGACAGAATAATGCTGGTGCTTCCACTGGATTCCTAATCTAAACTTTCTCTAAAACAAATAATTAAGTCTAGTAACCTTAAAGGATAAACACGACTCCCTTGGTGTAACCATTGGACAAAAATGTGAATAGTATGAAATAGCTTAAAAGCGCACTAATAATTCTTTGTTCATCCATAGATGTGTCAGGGAAGCATACTTCCTCGAGATTTTTCATTTACAACACCAATACCATATTCACAACACAAAACAACATAAGAGAGAATAACATGATTTCTTAACATTGCCACATTCGACGACGATAAGCACCAAATGCCCAATTGGAGATAAACTGAAAATACAACAGGAAGGCCAAATGCAAGATAAACTTCATTGCAAAATCCAACTGCAAAATGTGTAGAATAAAACCTCCCCATCTCTCTCATCTGGGGATGATAAACATCAAATCCTCCTCCATGATTCGCCGCTTCTGTTATGCTAAATGAGTTACCAAATTCGTGCAAAGTTCTCCGTCTATTTATTTAATAATCCATGTTTCGGGTACTTGGGGGTTGGTTCCACTTTTGTTACACGATTAGTTAAGACCATTTTCAAGCAATCAGAAATGCAAAAATTGTTGGCTATGAACCAAGAAAACTACAACACTACCGTATTAGTGCTTACCTCGGAAACAAAGGCTACACACTCCTTGAGAAGAACTGGGCTTTTTGCACACAGTAGGTGTGGTACCTCTATATAAGAATACAAATCAGTAAATGTAAGCGAGTAATCTATATATAAAAAAAACAAAAGAACCGTGTTTTAGGGCATACGGGAAAATTTGAGGGCATACAAAATAGTTTTCCCATCTAGGGTGACATTATAAGGGGTGTCTAATGGGTAGTTCAATTACCTATATACCCTTGAATAGTTTAAATCTTTAAATTTCCTTACCCTTAATTTAAAAACCAAAAATCAAAATCAGTTTTAAACTTAAACATCTTCTCTTCTTCTCTAACCGATTTCCTCTCCAAAACCGTCGACAAAAATATTTCAACCGGAAAATCAATCGTCGATTCATGAAAATTTGATTGTTGATCAAAAACAACTATATAATATAAGTCGCACAAAGAAACCGACAGTCGGTAGTCACTCTAAATTTTCTTCTAATCCGCTAATTGAAGAACAAGAATAAGTTGAAGGATTTGAAACATAGTTGAAGAAGAAATTCAACCGAATGAAGAACCATCTCCTAAAATGAGAAATAAAATCTATTTTCTATAAACGCGTCTCTTATTTTATTGTTTTTAGTTGATTGGAAAGGATTATTTCAAAAAAAAAAAAACTAAAGTTTTTTGTGGTTAAAGAATGAAGTTTGGCTGATAAGTGAGACGAATTATCTGCCGAACTGTTCATTGTTCTTCATTATGAAAGTGCTTATGAACAGTTCGGCTCATAATTCATTCCTAAACGACAACCGAACTTTCTAGGTGGTTGTCAGGTTCCAGGTTTGGCTGACTCGATAAGCTTACTTTCAAGCCGAACCTGACGAGTGAAATTTACCCCAGGTGGTTGTCAGGTTCAGCTAACTCGATTAGATTACTTTCAAGCCGAACCTGACAAGTAAAATTTACCCCAGGTGGTTGTCAGGTTCGGCTGGCTCGATTAGATTATTTTCAAGCCGAACATCTCTTTATAAACACTTCGAGAACCTTGATTTGTAGGCTCCAGGTTCGGCTGATTCATGTTGATGAGTTATAAGTCGAACTTCTCTCTGTAGACTCAAGTTTTTGGATCTTATTTTGGCCATAACTTCTTCGTCCAACGTCGAAATGACCTCATTATTTTTGCATTGTTTTTGTCTTTTTATTCTCTTGAGAATGACGACAAGATATCCTTGATTTGAACGAGTTAAATTTGGACCTTGATATTCTCCATTAGTTTGATAGCCAGTTCCACTTCTTTTGGTTGATTCATCCTAAAAAATGTTGCACAATAAAAAACAAACAAAATAAAATATAATATGCAAGAATATATCTATAGAAAGTATTGAATTGACACTCCAAACATGTATATTATGCACCTATCAAAATTCAAAAACATGTCGATTGATTATGAAATACACTCATTAGCCGAACTTCTAACTTGTAAGTTGGCGCGAAATTTACAAAGTAGAAGTTCGGCTAACAAATATTGTGTTTCGAATGAGCCGAACTGTTCATCTTTCTATCATACCAGTTAGGTTCGGCTAGTAACTAATAGCCGACTGTTCATCACAAGTAGGTTGGGCTAATAATTGTAAGCCAAACCCAACACTGGACAACTGAACTTCTAGTAAAAATTCATTTTTTGAATAATTTAACCTACAAAATGGACATTAAACATCATCTAGAAGTGTACATATGTACTATTAACATAAGGTTCCTCATCAACTTATTCATTTTGGGGATTTGGATCATAAAAATCATCATTTTGTGTTTGAGGTTGAGTATGAGATCGAGTTTGTGTAAAATCATTCTCCTAATCCAAATAATCAGCTATATCTGGACGATTAGTGTAATTGATGTGTAATTTTTTGAGCTTTACGAGATGAAAATTTACCTTCTTCATTCATTTTCATAACTTGAATCACAATAATCTCAAGATTTCTCCTTCTTCAAAAACCAAGTTTTTCTTCTTCTCTCAAAATTTCACAGAAACTTTTATAATTTGATTTACATTAACCACTAATCATTAATATTAACCATTAAGATTAATCACTAATGAGTATTATTAACAACTAATCATTAGTATTAACCATTAATACTAAAAGGATGGTTTTGCCATTATCAAAAATATTTGGTTAAGGGGCTTTCAGATTTACTATCTAATGACCCGATTTTTTCTTTACTTGATATGCCCTAAAAGATTTCTATATGCCCTAAAACAGGGTTCAAACAAAAACCAACAATGTAGCTATATAGAAAATTTTATATAAGACTACGAAAGGCCCAAAACTAACAACTTCAGTGGATGTGCTTCGTGGAAAAAGAACATTAAAGCTGAACATGCATCATTTTTATACAAATAGCCAACTTCCTCATCTCATCTTGCAACCCAATGTTGGCACCTTTGGCTTCACTCCTACATTCTTCAGGACCCTAGTTCAAAATCATCATGCCAAAAGAGCAATAACTTCATAAAATTTCATTTTCCAAGATTTGACACAAACCGTCTGCATTACCATCTATGTGAAATCCTAACAATCATATAAAAGAACTTTAATCCATTTAAGACTCCACATTAACTTCTCATTCCTCCTCCCTGTAATCCAAAACAATACCAAATCCCCATCTTGAAATAAAGATCAATTCTTGTATGATCTCCATTCTCTATAACTCAAGACAATTCAGCTATAATTTCCATTTTAACACACCCACTATATCCATTCTCAAATCTTAGTTTATTAATATTCATAAATTCAACTAAAGAACTTTCATAAATTTATTAAGATTACAAAGAAAAACAATTACCTCAATAAGCCTTGCTCAACTGATTTACTTTAACTTAATTTCATAATCCACCATAGGACCAGCAATAATCTCCTAACTCAATTCGACCAGCACTCAATAATTCTTCAATATTATCACTGGTTATCAAAAACCCTAAGATGAGTCCCTAAATCATCTTTCCCCTTACTCGAACTCAAAATCTCAATCCATGTATTAAAGTAACGTAAACCCATCCTTCAGTAACTTCTCTTCTTCGAAATCAAACCCTAGTTTTCCAAATCAAATTCCCTATTGATTTCAAAACCCAAATTTCCTCAATCTGTCGAATAATTGCTCTTCTTCAAAATCAAACCCATAACCTTCCACTTCATATCAGATTCATTATACTTTAATCTCTTCTTATTTAATTCAATCAGTTCATCTTCAATTCACAGAACCCTAATTACTCAATTCTTCCCCTGAAAAGCTACAACATCTAATTAACTTCACCCCGTTCCTCAATCGACTAAACCCACCCCTTAATTCTTCTTGTACATCACTAAATCAACTTGAATCAACTTTGTAAGAAACCCTAAGTCCTTTCTGTGAAACCCCATTTTCAGTTGAGCCTAATTAAATTACCTGACGATCTTCACCACAAGAAACCCCTCCTAGATCTTACTCTTATTCATTCAATCTTCAAACTCTCAGTTTTTGATTCTCAAAGCAATCGCAGAAGAAGAACAGGGGAAAGAGAGAAGAAAAAGAAGTAGGAAGAAGAAAAAGAAAGAAGAGGAGAAGAAGATAATCGAAGGCGGAATTCTTTTAGATTTTAGGTTTAGTTGTTTTAACGGAGGTACTGTCAGAAATTTCTTATGGATGTGTACAACACTTAACGGATGTTAGTAAAGTACAGTTAATTTTTGGTGTAAACCAATCAAGCATAAGTTATTAATTAGGGGTAAATATTCACATAAGTTTTGTATACCTACATTTGCCCTAATGGCGTCACTAACGGCCAGTTAAATATAAGGTGTAAATAGAGTGTAATCTATTTTTTAATGTCCTCTCCAGAATTACTCTGTGTGAAAGCTTTTATCTAATTTAATTTGAGAAGGTGTTATACTCACCGTGCGACGTGGGAGCTCATATGACTTAGTGTTTTAAAGGAGGAGATTTCGGTCATTGGTGGGTGGATCGTATATAGTAAGAAGGCCCATAAGAATATATCTATACTAGAGTAATACCCAATAAATTGTCGTAACCTTCTGTTTCATGAGACACGTGTTTTTTTTTTCTTTTTTTTTTTGCCTATATAAAGCACGTTATTAGTGAATTGCCCTAACCTTCCTATTCATCTCTATCGAATAATGAGTATGCTGCGTGATTCTTCAAAAACATACAACAATGATATTGATATTAGTGGCGGCTATAACATTCATATTCCTCAAGACATCATAATCTACAATTGGTGAGAGATTGAAGAATTTCATATTTTGTACTAGACTGCGACTTGCTTACAAGTCACATTGGTTGATTTTTCTTTATTTTGTATTCTTATTTTTTTATCAATATATATTATTTTTGATGATCAAAAAAAAAATCATCATTGACGACACTAGATAAGAGTTGCAGTACCCCTACGACAACTCTATTTCATGCATTATGGAACGGGGGTATTGTAGAAAGTCCAAGTTTTTCTACAATGGTTGACAAGTGTTGTAAAGAGTGATGTGATTCATGGTTCGACAATATTTTGCCAAAGTTGTGATTCTCTTTCGAATTTTTTTGATAACCTAATACAACTCTTGCTTGTGTTGTAGGACTATCTTGAACAATACAGGTTTGGTATTGTGGAAATATATGTATCAACAGATATTAATGTTATGAATAAGATTTGCACGACACGTGTATTTGCTGTCAAATTATCTTGGGCAACACATAGTTATGTTGTAAAGATACTATTTCACAATATCTACTTTTTGTAGTTGAAAGGTGGAAGACAACATCTATTAGTATTGTCGAAATTTGAACTACAGCTCTTGTTTGGAGTTGTGTGCTGAAAACTATTCAAAAAAAAAAAAAATTAGGGCTGAAACCGAATTGCTGAAAGTAATTCACATTTACATGCCAATGTAGCACGTTTACATTCGTTCAAGTTAACCTGCCAATGCTAAACACACATTCAGAAAATGGCAATGTGAAAAGTAAAGTTTCTTAAACACCCTCCAAAAAGATTATGAAGATTAAGATGTCTATGTGAACACTATTCAACAACATCATCACTAACATACATGAACTCTGAATTCAGCTATAGACATGAATATCATCCACATGAGGAGTAATCACACTCAAAATGTAGGCTCATCGGTTCGAAAAAGTACTTGCAAGTGAATCAGTCCGACAAAGATCCTAAACCTTCATCCTGCTGTTTATGGGTGAAAATCGTTTCCGCCGATTTTGGTAAATTCGGTAGGTGAGTGAGAAACTGGTTTAAACCCTAAACAAATGTGCTGCACGTGAGCACTTTCTAGATTCGAGAGATCAATCTGTACAAGTCCGTCCTAAACCAAGAAATGGTCGTTCCAGACTTGCTTCGGTCACAAAGTGGAGGAGAAGGGTTGATTTGGGGAGGGAAGCAAAGAAAGGTGTTGAGACCAGAATAGTGCAGGAGAGTAGTGTCTCGACTTGTATCATAAAGTGAAAGCTTAGGAAGCTTGCAAGAGATGAAAGCTTTTTGGAGAGCTTGCAAAGTTGCCTTTTCTGAGAGTGTTGTATTTTTCTCCTGACCGAGACTTGTCGTCTGGTGGAAATAAGTAAGACCTATTTATACAAGTCGAGATTGAAACGTACCCTGGCCTTATGAAGGAAGAGAGTAAAGGGTGAAATAATGGGAGGAGGTGGTAACCGCATGGTGTTAATGGGTGAAAACTTTTTCACCATTATTTCCTCATTTATTTGACCGCTTTATTCCTATTCACGCTTTCTTAATGTGAGCGTAGTGTACGCTGCAAGCTGTGACCGCCAAACCAAGACCCCGGAAAGCATCCCCGGTTTGTGTTGATGTCTCGAGTGTTGGTTGCATCTTGAGTGCAAGTGGTGCTGCTAGGGGCGCATGTGGCATGTGCCAATGTCATGTGCGGAATGCCTGTGTTGCGAGTTGCACCTCGAGCACAAGTGGCAATGCAAGAGCTGCTGGTGGCGTGTGTGGCATGTGTGGAATGCCTTGGTGGTAGGTTGTACGTTGAGTGTAAGTGGCAATGCATAGAGCTGCTAGTGGCGTGTGTGGCATGTACGGAATGCCTTGGCGGTAGGTTGCACGGTTTGCAAGTTAGGCTACCAGCGTGGGTTTTGGCATGTGCTAATGGCGCGTACAGCCAAGTTGGCCTAGGTTGCACGGCTTGCAAGTTGGGATACCAGCATCAAGTTGAATCATGGCCCGTGTTTAGAAAAGCTACCAGCGAGCGTGTTGGCATGTGCCAATGGCATGCGTGGCCAATTTGGGTCGCGCCCTGGTAGGAAAAGCTACCAGCGAGCGTGTTGGCATGTGCCAATGGCGTGCGTGGCCAATTTGGGTCGCGCCCGGTAGGGAAAAGCTACCAGCGAGCGTGTTGGCATGTGCCAATGGCGTGCGTGGCCAATTTGGGTCGTGCCTTGGTAGGAAAAGCTACCAGCGAGCGTGTTGGCATGTGCCAATGGCATGTGTGTCCAATTTGGGTCGCGCCCTGGTAGGAAAAGCTACTAGCGAGCGTGTTGGCATGTGCCAATGGCATGCGTGGCCAATTTGGGTCGCGCCCTGGTAGGAAAAGCTACCAGCGAGCATGTTGGCATGTGCCAATGGCATGCGTGGCCAATTTGGGTCGCGCCCTGGTAGAAAAAGCTACCAGCGAGCGTGTTGGCATGTGCCAATGGCATGCGTGGCCAATTTTGGTCGTGCCTTGGTAGAAAAATCTACCCAACGAGCGCGTTGGCATGTGCCAATGGCATGCGTGGCCAATTTGGGTCGTGCCTTGGTAGAAAAAGCTACCAGCGAGCGTGTTGGCATGTGCCAATGGCATGCGTGGCCAATTTGGGTCGTGCCTTGGTAGAAAAAGCTACCAGCGAGCGTGTTGGCATGTGCCAATGGCATGCGTGGCCAATTTGGGTCGTGCCTTGGTAGAAAAAGCTACCAGCGAGCATGTTGGCATGTTCCAATGGCATGCGTGGCCAATTTGGGTCTTTCTGGCATGTGCCAATGGCATGCGTGGCCAATTTGGCCTAGGTTGCATGATTTGCAAGCCTAGGCGTGGGCGCCATTTTGGCATGGCATGGTTAGGGCCAAGGTAAGGGTGCTTGGCTTGGCGTGACGTGACTTGCGTAGCTAGGGCCAAGGCAGAGTGCGTTTGGCATGGCGCGGCTAGCTCGGGCTAAATGTGGCTGGCATGATTTGCCATTGGCACAGAGGTGCGGCTAGCATGGTTGGCATGCTTTGGCGCGTTTGGTGTGGCTGGCATGATTTGCCATTGGCACAGAGGTGCGGCTATCTTGGGCTAGGTGTGGATGGCATGATTTGCCATTGGCACGGAGGTGCGGCTAACATGGTTGGCATGCTTTGGCGCGTTTTGGTGTGGTTGGCATGATTTTCCATTGGCGCAGAGGTGTGGATAGGGCCAAGGTAAGTGTGTTTGGCTTGGCGTGGTGTGATTAGCGTAGCTAGGGCCAAGGCAGGGTGCATTTGGCATGGCGCGGCTAGCTTGGGCTAGGTGTGGCTGGCATGATTTGCCATTGGCACAGAGGGGAATTAGGGTTTTGTTCGTCGTAACCCTAATTTGAAAAAATACCCCCTATTAATTACTGATTACATGCATTAAATGTTCTAATAAATGTGTCATCGGTGACATTAGGTTATTTGGGGTTTTACGATTTTACCCTTTGTTTAAAACCCACCATCAACATTAAGTTCCTTCTTAGCTCGGAACAGGAGCTTTGTTGCGAGGTAAGCATAAGATGGTGACAAACTATCAACAACTAACTGTAAAGAAAATTGAGGAGGCTCGTCTGACCTTTTTATAAATAGGATTTGGAATCCTTGCCTCGGCGATTTTGCGCAAATCGGGAGAAATTTGGCACAATTGGGAAGTTAGTGTCGTGAGAGACAGGAAGTCAGGAGGCATTGAGAAGTTGTTGCGATTTGGGAAGGCGAGCGTGCTAGCTGGTGGGACCGGCGCAAGGAGGAAGGCCGAACGTGCTTGCTGGCGGGGACCGGCGCAAAGTGTGAAGTCGATCGTGCTAGGCCGGCGGGACCGGAGCAAGTGGGAAAGCTGAACGTGCTTGCTGCGCGGGACCGGCGCAAAGTGTGAAGCCGATCGTGCTCTTGGCGGGACCGGCGTAAGATGGGGAAGCCGAGCGTGCTAGCCAGGCGTGACTTGGGCGGTTGTAGGGAAGTTTGGTGAGGCCGGCGCAAGCTTGATGGGACCAGGTGAAAACAAGGAGGGAGTAAGTGTTTCTACAGATAGAAAAGTTTCCTTATTTTGCCTTCCTTCACGCGCGGCTTCAATCAGGGCATCATCTATGCCAAAAATCTGGAAGAGTTACGTCTATCATTACTTCCTTTCCTTCTTTAAGTTTCCGTATTTATACCCAACGTAATTGCATCATCTCCCTCGTTTGAGAAAGGGTTCTTCTTGTTGAATTTTTTCCTCTTCGTCATGTCGCAGAGAGACGAATCATCTTCTAACCAGTCAGATTCTCCAGGTGAAGGCGCGAGGTCTGACTCTTGCAAAAGCACCCCGACTAGGGTTATTCGGGCTAAGAAGATCATCTTAGGTATGTTTTCTTCTTCTTCTCCGTTCGTGTTATCATCTTTTTATATGTGTATAGATATGATGGAACTGGATCATTTTCCCCATCTTTTGCAGTGTATGATGGGACCCTCCAGGGATGGCTGCGCCTTTAAATCTTCGGAGAAGGGCTTCAGACTTAGCGGAGATCGATCTTCTTCTCTTGAGGAGGCATTAGTTGGGATTGAATCTCCATTCCACGAAGCTAGTGAAATCATTAAGGACCTCCCTTCCATCTATCCCCATAAAGAACAGGTGCATGTTCGGACTTTCTTGGGTTCAATGAGCATGGAGGAGGGGCGAGAGAACAAGGAAGAGTCTTGGCATGTTGAGAGGTTTCAGTGCGGCAAAGACTTTCCTCGATCCGGGTATGGGGCGGATCGGACCGTTTCTAGGTTGAAACGACGGAAAAGTGAACGTGTGGTGGTCCTTGAGGAGAGCGCCATGATTCTTGACTCTAATGTGGATGAATCAAAAAACTTTCTCCGAAGTGTTGCTGAGAAAACCTTCGAAGGAGCATATGAAAGAAACGAGATACCCTCTGAAGTTGATGCCAAAGGTGTCGTTGGTAATACCGGAGGGGTCATGGTGGCATATGCTGGACCGGTCGTCGGGGAGGACACTGTTGCCGCTGGGTTTGCTTCGGGATGGGATGTTGAGGTTGCTGCTACTAACACCGTTGAATGGAACCTTTGTTGCCCGAGGGATTGCTGGGGGAAGTGCTTAAAGATAGTCTTACCCGAGGGGACTTGTACTCCGACCTTCGAGGGCTAGTTCTTCCCTTTTGTTATTCCTGTTAGCTGCTTTAGTTCCCCTGGTGTCCCCCTTTTTTTGTTGTTGTAAACTCGTCTTTCCCTTCTTCTTCATCAGTCAACATTTGCTTCATATATATTTTTTGAAAGAGGTTGTGGTATGATGGCTCTGCAATGGTTTTCTGGGTTTATCTGATGTATTTCTCTGATATCTGGAGGATTCGCTTGGAAAGAGATGTATTTATGTTTTTGTTTTTTTTGACAAAAAGGGAATCCCTAGGGAAAAATACAAACGGTATATTCATCTTGGGGAATTACAACTACTAAGAGGAATTGTTAAAGGAAATACTAAAAGGGGGAGTGATTGGGAAGTACATCATTTTAGGGATTGGATTCCTTGAGCCATCGCGAGTGAATTATCACGCCTTCAGGTGTGTCTGCATTGATGAGCTTGCAATATCCTCCCAAAAGGGTATCCGCAACCAGATACAACTCGTCTTCTCCTTCATTGGGAAAATCCATTTTTACTGTCATCTTCCCAACTTGAAACTAGCTTTCCTTAACCACTACATCTCCAATTGAAAACGGGTTCAGACGTCGTGCAACCGTTTGAGTCTTGGATTCGTTGGCTTCAATAGAAGTTTCCAAGCTTCTTGCAAAGTGTTCAAATGGTCCATCTCCCCATTAACATTTTTTGACAGCGTTTGTGCCAGTAATCGCGCCGAGTCCCCATGACGGAATTGGGGAAGGAAAGACTGGTTGCAGAAAAGGTTGCTTGGTCAGACTTACTTGCATTTGAAAACCATGAGCTAGCGCCAACGGGTCCTCTCCGGATGCCTGGGTTCCTTCAATAGCTCGTTGATGCGATAACCCGTGGGATGATTTGTTGGGAATTCCTTCGGGTGTGGACGTCGGCAGAGGGTGTACATCCAATTTTGCTTTGTTGTCGAGCACCCATAAGCGTCCCAATATCATGTCATGATCTAGTTCTTTGACAATGTGGAACTTGCTATGCGTTATAGTGTCTCCCATCTTGATCTCTAGGTTGATGTAGCCATGCGCGTTCAAAGTTTCTTCTCTCAAGCTATTAATCACAGACGGGGAATAGGTAGCGTCTTGTTTTGTAAATCCTGCTGCCTTTAGTGTCTTGAAAGTAATGATGTTGTGGTCGGAGGCCATGTCGATGAGCGTGTCGTCAAATTCGTTACCTCTTAAATGGGACGTGGTCAGCAGTCCCCAGTTCTCCTTTTTGGTTCCGCCTGTTTGGAAAGCTTGGGCCCCTGGCGTGGATTCCGAGAAGAGAAAAAGTCGTTTGCCGGATACAACACGATTGAGAGCTGCGAAAATGTCTTGGTGCTGCACCTTGGAAAGATAGAGAATTTCGCATACATGTTGCATCATGGATTGTACAGTCTTGTGCACGGAGTCCCCAGAGGACCCGCAGTTTCTTATTGGGAGTGGGTTTCGATGCACTCTTTCATCTCCTGGTTGGAGTCCTCCCGCTTCAATCCTTTCTTTGAAAATATGCTTTAGTCTGTTGCAATCGCTGGTCGGGTGGTGAACGAACCTGTGGTAGTGGCAGTACTTGGGGTTCGCCATCTCGGCCTCGGTTGGTAGACGTCCTGGGAGGTGGCGATCGATAATATCATCTTGAACCCAGAGCTTCTAGTAGGTCAATCACCTCCTCGATGGGAAACGGAAATCAAAGGTATTTCCTTCGGTCTCATGATGCCGCATGGGAGTTTTAGTGACGGTCTTTCGTGGTGGGGTTCCGTTGCGCTTGTGGCGCTTCACGTTTTGGTCTGGTGGCTCGTAGTTGGGGCTTTCCTTTTTCCCCTTTCGTTTACTATGTTCACGGAGGATGAGCCGGCATTAAATTGTTTGCTGATGAGGCGTCTATTCCCGCGAGTTTCACGCGTGTCTTGATTCGATTTGGCTTAGCTCTTTCAAGTAATGTTGGTGCCGTTGTTATTACGGATCGTCGGCGGCTTCATGGAGTTGGAGAACATTTGGAAGCGCAAGTTTTCTAGCAGGGCGCGGTAAATTGGAACCATACCATTGATGCATGCGTTCACCAGTTGTTGCTCGGTCACGTTTGGGTCGTGACAGTCGAGTGCTTGAACCCTGAACCTTTTGACGAAATCATTCGGATGTTCGTTATCCCACCGGTACATTCTTTCGAGGTCTGAGAAAGTAACTTGTTCGGACACGAAGAAGTATTTCTTGTAAAACGCAGTGACCATGCTACTCCATATGGGAATGTTGTTCGGTGGGATGTAGTTGTACCATGTATACGCCCTTCCAGTAAGTGATTTTGAGAATTCCCTTAAACGAAGAACGTGATTATATTCATGTTCACCTAGGGATTCCAGGAAACGAGAGACATGCTCATGTTCATTCTCGGTACCATCGTACAGGGTAAATTGAGGAGAAGAGTACCCCCTTGGGAGAGGGATTCTATGCATTTCGGATGGGTAAGGGGGTTGGTGATGATGCACGTCCAACTCATTATTCTTGATTCGGTTGCGGCGAAGTTGTTCCAAATCTTCTCTCGTGACGAAGTTGGGCGGCTGATTTCCTTCCAACGGGATTCTAGCGCGAGTTTCCTCATCCGTGGAGGTGTGCTCCGCCGAGGTGCTGGCGTCGGGCTTGTTGGAGACGTTCCTAAGTGGCTCTGGAGGACGTGACTCACGTGGTAGTCGCTCTGTCAGGGTCTTGAGAAAGATGAGTACCTCCTTCTGCGTTGAAACCATATCCTTCTGGGCTCTGGCGAGCATCTCTTGTCGTTCCATCAAATCAGCGATGGTGACGTAAGGACGACTTCCTATGGTCCCTCCGGTCTCTCGTCCCGTCGGCGCGGTAGTTGGAACCTTAGTTGTGGTCGGAGGCGCCATGCTAGATGAGAAGCATTTAGGTCGTAGCGGCGGCTCTAGCCCCAGTGATTTGGTGGCGTGATACCCGAAGAGATATTTTCGTTGTCATGATTAGAGGGTTGTGCGAGACACTAGAGGAGGCAGCTGCTCTGCCCCAGTGATTGGTGGTGTTACACTTGAGGGAGTGCATTCGATGTTACTGTAGTCAGAAGGTGATGCAACAAAGTTATTGGGAGAGACGCTAACATCAGGGATGCGTTCTGTGCTGGTATTCTCGGCAGCCGCTCCGGACCTGAGTTCCACCATGTTGGGATTTGACGTTCGGGAAACGAAATCAGGAGTCGGAGTTGGTATTGTAACCGATAGATCAATCCTCCCGCTGTGGTCGCCAATTGTTTATGGGTGAAAATCGTTTCCGCCGATTTTGGTAAATTCGGTAGGTGAGTGAGAAACTGGTTTAAACCCTAAACAAATGTGCTGCACGTGAGCACTTTCTAGATTCGAGAGATCAATATGTACAACTCCGGCCTAAACCAAGAAATGACCGTTCCAGACTTGCTTTATAGCCAACTACTCCATTGAAATTATGAAGCCAATAAGCCGTTGTTAGTTTGACCGAATCGATAATCCCATCATCTTTCTTGCTAACATCCTTAAAAGCTCTTGAATTACGTTCTTTCCACCACTCACACCAACAAATAGCTGCTTGTAAAACTTTTCCTTATGCTCTGCAACTGTTCCTGCACCAACAATATTTGCTTTTATCTACAACAACTACTTCTGCAACATCTAATTGTAACCTGTTGTGACCAGTGCATCTCCTGTTTTCGCCTCCTACACCTACTGCTTTTTGCTGCTACTCTCTTGTTGGTCTGCGACATGTAGTCATCTTAGTTATGTCTACTTCTGTTGTTCTGTGTTTGTTTGTAATGAGAGTGTGAGCTGAGAGTTTGCAATCTCAAGTCGTCTGTTTTACAGCCCACTTGAGATTGAGGGAGGGTATTAGCATGAGAGTGAGTGTGTTGTGCACACATGTGATTTGAGAGTTGTGAGTGTGTGCAACACACGAGAGTTATGGGAGTCGAGAGGTATAAACACTATCTGTCCTGTAAACACAAAATTATCTTTCTCTTAATCAATTGATTATCAAACCGTATTCAATAATCATGTAGACATTCAATTTATTGAATGCTATCAGTATGTGTCTTAGTTTCGATTAAAATGGGAAACTACGTGCAAGCAAGAGAAAACATGGCACATATATTCTGTGGAGTTATTCTCAGGATTTTTCAACCATTTTGGGAAGGTCGGTGTGTGTTTAACTTCATTAGAGACGCGTAAGAAACGTGTTGGGAGAGATTAAACACTAGTGGAAAACAGAAGTTCCGCGACCGTCAGGACAAGTCATATATCCGAGTTATACGACCATTTTCAACCGTGTCTGTTGGGGTCTCTGATAAAGCGTAGCTATTTTTAACGACCCTTAGCCGTGTGTCTCAAAATAACGACTGATTTTAAGGGTAACGAGGTACAGACCCTAAGCCGGGAGTCTCAGATTTAGATTATAATATAAAAAAAAAATATTGATTCAGATTTGCTGAAATGCCTGAATGGCTAAATCTAAAATAATCGGACTGAATCAAGGTCAAGTCAAGTCAAAAGGAACTCAAGTCAAAGTCAAGTAAAGTCAAGTCAAGTCAAAGTCAACTCAAACAAAGTCACGTCAAATGGAACTCAAATTAAACTCAAATGAAACCCAAACTAAAATTCAAAATTTAATCTCAAACTTGAGAATTCCACATTCATTCGTTCATTCTATCCATTGGGTTTAAAATTTCACAAAAAAGATGAAATTTTGGTTCTGGACAATACATGTCCAAGCTAGCTAGTAAGTTCTAACTTCTAACAAGATCTTTGAACTAATAGAAAAGTAAGCTAAAAACAACATGTTAAACAACAAAACGATAAGCCTCCTCTGATGACGATGAACTTAGCCAATACTTCATAAATGATACCATGTAGTGTCACTGGTTCACATACGACAAAGAACGTCGTTCCTGCAAAGAAAATCAACAACTTCGTTTAGTTCATAATACACAAAAGAGCAAAATAGGTTACTAGAGATGACAATATTATTAAAAGAAAGTTATGTAATATGTTACAGAATTCAATCAATGAGCTGGACTCCAAACTGCCCTCCAGTAGAAGCATATGTATCTCACTAGTTCACATACGACAAAGAACGTCGTTCCTGCAAAGCAAATCAACAACTTCGTTTAGTTCATAATACATGAGAGCAAAATAAGTTACTAGAGATGACAATATTATTAAAAGAAAGTTATGTAATATGTTACAGAATTCAATCAATGAGATGGACTCCAAACTTCCCTCGTAGTGTCACTGGTTCACATACGACAAAGAACGTCGTTCCTCCAAAGCAAATCAACAACTTCGTTTAGTTCATAATACGACAAAGAACGTCGTTCCTCCAGTAGAAGCATATGTATCTTAACAACTAATAATATTAGCTGGGGTGAAGATGACTATCAAGACATGCAATATTGGCCACAAATAGCAGGAAAGTTATCGCACAACCATGACTAGGAAAGGAAAAGCTTGAAACAAAACAAGAGATTCAGGGAAATCGAAGGCAGATACAAAGAAATGGGTTGAATCCTTTGGAAACTCATGTTTATTCTTTGTAAGTAACAACATCACAGGGGAAGAAGAAGACAATTTCACAAGCAATGTCCCTAATGAGTACGGCTTAACTAGCAATATAAGAAATTAGAAATCAGAATGCATCAGAGTGTTCATTAAAGAGTAAAGACATCCAAGATTATGCATAAGAAATTATAAATCATCAACAGGTTATATATAGTGGAATATAAGAGGTACAAGATTCGTCATGCTATTTGACTCAAATAAGTATCTAATTGTCAAGGTTCTGACTATATGATGCCTTTAAGATGCACAGGAAAACTACTTTGTAAGCAAATCTACAATTCTTTGGTGGTTGAATTATTTACTTCCTCGGTATATCTTTCTAAGGCAAGTAAAAGATAAAACTAAAAATCAAATCACAAAAGGAGGTTCGAGTTTTTTTGTCAACTCACATGTGTGCAGAGGGAGCTACATGATTTCCACCAATGGAATTATAAGGTGTTGGGCAAGTTCATTCGCGTGTATCCCAAATTTTCGCGCCCTTGGAACAAAAACCAGTTGTAGAAAATGAAAGTAAAAGAGCTAACATAACAAATATGGAATCTACTAGAAGAGACATGTAATAAGAAATAGAATGAAATCGTACCTGAGCTTCTCCAGTCCAAAATTTCACGAAAACAAATTTAAATCCTGAGTTCAGACCAAAATAAGTTATAGCCAAAACAAGTGACCAAAAATCCTTTAGAGCGTCAATCCTCTAGCTGTAGTATATGCCTCAAACGCACACAGGACAGTGATAGGACCTACATAAGCAAAATTAAGAATTCGTCAAGTTGAAGGATATGTAATATATTAATGAAAATACAAGCTGCAAAAAGAAACAACTTACTATCTTGAGAATCCATGTCAAGAATTGTAAGATGTAGACAAGCTTAGTATCTCAGAAACTTGGACTAAAATTGGTGCAAGCTACATGGTGACTCTACTATTTTCTGTATCCAAACAACCCAGTCTGCTCAAACGTAAGACTTATCTCTAACGGACACATTCTGCGCTTTTCGCCATTCTTTCCTAGTTTCGTTTGAGTCTAGACTCTAGAGTCCATATCTAGATACTCTTGGTAAACCACCGTGTACAAGGAGATCAGCAAATGAATTTAAATTCCTTCGTTTTCTAAAACTCTTAAACTAAAGGCAACAACTAACTTAGAAATAAGTAAGACACCTATAGAAAGGAAAAAAATGGAAAAAAACATGAAGAAATAACTAAGAGCTGGAAGACCCCTGAACTAGAAGGCAGGTTATTGTTAAAGACACTAGACTATCTATTTCTAGTTTCCTGATTACAGTCCAAGAGCTTATTATCAATTAATAGTAAGGAATTCTAGTTTACTTAACTTAAAGGAAATGCATGAATAAAGTTAAACTACTGAAACCAAAAACTGAATAAAAACCTATACAAGGATACTCTATGTTAACAAACAGAACAAACAATCCATTAAGAAAAGGTTATAAATTCGAGTTTAAGTTTATGACACTCTGCTAATAGAACAGATGAAAAACCATTAAATAAAAAGATATAGGTAGAACTGGATACAAAACAAATTCAAAGATGCTAGAATATAATTAACTACAATAGATCAAATACCTAGCTACTGAACTTACTACCACCAAATTAGGAATCCAAGTACTAACACTAACTAAAGTGAACAAAGTTTGGAGAAAATTTAAAGCCAAGCTAAGTCCAGAGCAGAAAAAAATGCATACACCATCTATTAATTTAAGCAAGTATGAAAATTCTCTGGTGAACTTGAACGATAATCACCAGAATAACTTATTAAAGAAAATTAAAAAAGTGTTGAAGAGAAAATGCCCATGTATGGCCAACCGCAATGTTGCCCACCTCTTTCTAGATTGCAGTCTTAGATGACATCAAAACAGATCCAATTTCGGCACACCGAAGAGGAATGAAGAGCAAAGGGTACATGTTCTCCAAGATCTTCCTCCTGTATTCAATGAGAGCTCGTAAAAATAGCAGCATCCAGAAATACAAGTAATGACAGACACCGTAATATGACAGATGATTCATACATGCACACAAGCTAAATGTGCATAGTTGGTGGAGCAAAATGACTCCATGACAAAAAAGAAAAAAAAACGTGGAGCAGCGTCATGAAACAATTTGTGGAATTGAGTTCAAAGAATCATGACAAAAAAAAAAGAAAGAGATTCAGTGGACTTTCAGTTTATTGTAATGCTTACCACCATATGAGCATGAATAAAAACATCACCGCTCAAGGGATGGGTCATTAAGTGGTCAACTGGATACTCATGTCCCAGTCTTGAAATGATGGAGTCATTTTCATCAATGTCAAACAATAATGAGAAAATGACGATTGATGTTCGAATTCCAACCTATGCAATAGAGGCCACTTGTGTGGCCATGCTTCTATATGCATAAGACGTGGACAAAAATTTCGATGGAAGCAGTCAATTGTGGATCAATCATCTGTCATGTAATAAAGAGAATAAGAAATCAAATCCAATCATTGCATGTAACACCTTCACCCAATTCTTGCTAATCAAAACAGGTTCCTAAAGTATTTCAGTAAATGGAGAATAAGAAATCAAATCAACAACCAACAATTTCTATTTCACTATTAACACAATTTTATGTGATTCTAAATACACGGAGCTAACTCAATTTAAAAGAAAAGGAAGAGAGGAAGAAAATTAGAAGTACCGGTTATGTGCATTCTATGATAACTTAAATCTCCACGGTCTTGCATGCACCCGCAACATCAAACAAGGAGCATTCGGGGAGACAATAGTGTGCACATCAAAGACAACAAAATGAGTTTTTATGAGTTTATCACTTTAAGAAGATACCCTCAGTAGTTAGGGTCTGTTCTTTAATATAAATATTTCAAGGTTAGGCAATCAATTGTGTTTGGGACTTAAATCATACAGACTAGAGCTGGACAGCCGAGTTCCATCAAAGTCCGGAAAATATTAACACCAGCAGTACCACTTTAATTTAAGAAATAATAAGAAAATCAAATCAAAAAAGTACCACAAAACAATTCTTGAATGTTCGACCCAAACCTAATCAACCATAAGAACTAACATCCAAAGTAGTAACCCATAAAGATCGACATTCTCGACGTATAAATTCAACAACTAAGAGAATTTTCCGAAAATGATTCACACCCTTATGTTTGCAAACACATTAGGGATATTTCGAGAAAAAAGTTTGTGATTTTCAAAGTACCATGGAATTAACCATATATATCTACTTCTTCTAAATTCAAACATGACTAAATTCCTTCTCACCTATAAGACTACCACCACTAAATTGAACAATACTCAACATAGAAAAAATATGATCCACATATCAAACCCAAATATACCCAAAACCCAGGATGAAATTTAGGCTCAAAACAATAAACATGATCCAATTCTCTCATCTCTTTAACATGTCAAACCCAACATGTATCAAAGATCCAACATCATATCAAACCAAATTACTCTATCATGCTTATAATCATCTCATCAGCATATCAATCATCTAACTACAAACCCTATAATAAAATTACTCTGTCAGCACACCCATGCTTCAATAATCCCATAACAAAACACCAAATTGCTTCTAAGAAATGCAAATAGAAGTTATACCTGAAGAAGATCTTCAAGAAGTGCAGCTGTACCTAATGAAATTTATGGAAAATCAAATAAAAAAATAATAATTAAAACCCTATCAACAAACAAAAAAATGTAATAGAAAAAAAAATCAGAAAATTAAATTGCAAACCCTAACCTGATGAAGATATTCAAGATTCTGAAATTGATCCAACAGTAGCTCCTCTAAAAAAAACCACTTTAGTTTCTTTCCATGGCACCTAAGAATGCCCAACTGCAGAAAACAGAACTGCAATCAAAATGAAAACAACTCAGAGATCAATTAAAAAAATAAACAGGGGACATCCAATCAGTGAGCTAAAAACATATTGTTGTGAGATGGAAATAAAAACTAATCAAGTTTCTAAACCAACCTTAAAATCAATTCTTCGTTTGAGGGTATTTACTTCAACTTCTGACTGTAGAAACAATTTTAAATCTTCACAGTAACAAAACCAGAACCAGAACCAACAGCTCATATCTCCCTCTCATCTTCAATTCCCAACTCAGCTGCAACTCATCACTAGCGGTCTCACATTAACAAACAGCACCATCTTAGCAGCACCACTAACCAATCAAAAATATCGCTTCCACCTGCAATCTCTTGATTTCTCAATCTCAGACTTCTAAGAACTTCAATTTCTTCTTCATCTTCTCTGATATCTCGTCTCCATCTGAACAACATCAAACCCATCTGACTTCGAATCCAGTGCAACCGTAATCGATTATTGTCATGATATCACTAATTCCATCTTCTAATTCTCAAATTCGTGACGTCAATTTTCTCACCGATTCGCTTCTTCTCTCGGCAATAGCAGAAACCCCTTTTTAATCATTATCTTCTTCAATAATTGCAGCGAACTCATCTCCTTCCAACCCCAAATTCTCTTCATCCGTGTGTCTTCAAGATTCATAGAAAACCCTTTCTCCAATTCCATTCGAAAACCCAAAAACGACCTAAAACAAGCAGATTTAGCAGTAATCATTCATGAGATGATTATCTAATTAGATCTAGTTAGAGATTTTGACAAAACCCCAAAAAATGAAAACAAAACTAACATGGATTGAATTTGCTCCCCAGCAGATTTGAGATCTACAATTGGACTAGTGAGTTGAGGGATTTCAGAAGAAATATCAAGAGAAGGGTTTATGAGCATCTTGGGTTCTGATTTCTCCATTTCCATGAGCTTTTAGGTTAGAGATGTTTTTTTTTTTTCTCAGGTTAGAAAGGGAGACCGAGAGCGGAAGAAGAAAGAGAAAGAAAGAATAGAAATAGGTGAGAGAAAGAAGTATTTATATGCTCCATCAAATAATATAAAATTACCAAATGTGAATCGGTATTGAAGGGTCGCGGGATCGGCAGCAGATTTAAGGCAAAATCTCCCCTCCTTTAAAATGCTAAGTCATATAAGCTCCCACATCGCACGGTGAGTGTGACACCCCCCTCAAATTAAATTAGATAAAAGCTTTGAGGAAGAGCAATTTTGAAGAGGACAAGTGGCGAGACTCTATTAGTCGGTACATTTAAACATGAATTACACTCTGTTTACACCCTATATTTAACCGGCCGTTTATAACGCCGTTAGCGAAAACGTGGGTATACAACACTTCTATCAGCTTTTGTGCCTAAATAATTACTTACACTTGGTTTACACTGAATATTTAACTGGACGTTACTGACGCCGGTTAGGTATACAAAACTTTCTTCAAACTTTAACCCTAACTGAGATACCATTTAGGTCGAGATAAAGGATAATTCCCAGTTTCTTTTCTTTTCTGTTCTTCCCCAGTTTCATCCCACAGCTGCGGAGAAAAGATTTTAAACGAGAACATAGTATCGCTGCTGATCAGATGGAGGGAGTTGGATTTTCTTTTAATATGAAGATGAGCAAGAAAGAAGCTCATTTGATGACTAATCTTTCGCTTTTATCTTTCCGGTTCCCTAACCTTCCCCTACAGAATTAGGCTATCTTATTTAATTGACTAACTATTCTGTTTTGTTCGCTGCAGAGATTAATGTTGTTTGTTTAGGAATCTTTGCAACAAATCAATTTTACCAGGTATTATTCTTTTAATTGTGTTAATGAAGGTTTAAAATTTGATTTTATTTTGTTATTGTGAAGCTCCAACAAAACCCTCCTACAAATTATTTGGATGGGTTCAACAAGTAAATGTTTGAGATGGGTAAATTATTACTCGCTACAAATTATTTAGCGAGTAATATGAGTCTTTGTATGCTTGGGAAAATTGGGAAAATTATCTCAGATAACGAATATCAAGTGTTTGTAATAATGCCTAAACAATCAGTTCTTCACCAAAAGTTGTTGATGTATCCAATAGTTCTATAAGGTGTTGTCATGGGTTCTGTGGTTCAGTTATGGTGGTTATTCTAGGAAGATTAAGAAATGTTCCTAGCAATTAAGACAACCAAGAAAATTGGGTGTGTAATGGACTTGGAACCTGCCAGCAAAGTTGTTTTTAATTTTATAGGTTAGGGGTTACTCCCTTTTTGAAATCATAGATATGGGTTTGTTTGATTTTTAGCACATAATCATGATTTATGATTTATGTTGTCATTTCGACTGATTATAAATATCTAATAATCCCTATACACGCCTACGGATACTTCGCTTTTATATGTGATTTATCAAATTCACATTTTTCATACCCCGATTATGCTGATTTTATTCCAGCATAATTACTCACTTATATGTGGTACTTGATTTGATGCTTTGTTCTTTATGGTCCGCACTTTGATATTTCATTTTAAAAAACATAATTAGGAGGTACATATACGTATCAATATTGTTAAGCTTATGGTCAAGGAAATCGTCTCTGCAGCTTGAGTTCACATCGAAGCTTCTTGAGGTTAGATTCGTCATACTCACTAAATTACGCTCCGTGAAATATATTATGTATCAACCTCATTTCTCTTTGAAAAATTTGCAGGAAACTAGCACTCGGTAATGAGTAAGCAACTGAGGTTTCCTGCTAAACATACCTCATAAAGTGCGAAATTTAGATTGAATTTTTATTTTTCCCGAAGAGAAAGTGTAATACTAACTTTGTAGAGTGAGCATTGAGGAAAAACATATTGCACCAGCGGGTGATTAACTCAGCCATAAGGTTGCCAAGTTTAAATTTGATCTTCCTACACCTACTTCAGTGTTGGGTCTTCCTATTGGACAACATATAGTGTGGCAAGTATAATTTTCTCGCACATGGCCGTTATCCATATTTATTTTGGCCATCTTCTTAAGCTGGATAGTCTAAGTAGTTTTTAGTGTATTTGAGTTCCCCAGTTATTTAGTCACTAGAGTTTCTTTTGTTGGGTTTTGTTCTAATTGGTTGGTTCAGAATGGGTAGGGGATTTGCGAGGTGATTTTTATCCCAACAGGTTATGGTTGAATGGATATGTCTCCAAAGTATATGCATTTCAGTGGTTTAGTCATCAGTATGTTTGTGTATAATTGCGTATAAATTTTTAGACATGTACCGCTAAGAATCTGTTACATATCTTAATGAGTTAACTTATTTTATTCATTTTCCTTTCATTAGCGGAAAAGTAATTTTTTTGTGGTTATTCATGTGTCCTTAATTATTTATATTTTTTGTATTCATTAGCGGATATTGGAGGGGCTTCTTAAATTGCTGAAAATTTGAGAATCCGCTTAGTGCAAAACCAAGTAAGTTCACATCCCACTTAGATTTCGATCTTTATACACGTATATGAACTTTGAAATTGTTAATGATTATGAGGCACTGAGACTAACTAAGCACTGTCTGCATGCATCAAACTATTTGTGGATCTTATGCATGTCCATTTTCATTGATAAAAAAGCGATTATGGGCTACAGGATTTGCATTGCAACCTAACATTGTTAAGTATGGTTTCTGTTCACAAATTTTGGAGGTTTGGGTGCATATTCATTATTCATATGCTTATGCTTTACGATTATAACCAAATAGCAAGTAAGAAACTGCTCTGATACTCCATGATTGCTATTATATTTTAGCATTAATATAAGCATTTTTTTACTATCTAATAATATTTTTTTCATGTCATATATATACCTGCTCTAATCTCCTGTTCTGATTATATATTAAACTCTTGGGTTCATTATGTGGGCAGATGTGTGCATTACCTCTGTTGAGGATAAACTCATGAAGATGTTAAACTCTTGGGTTCATTATTTACTACATATCCAAGATCAGATGCAATACCAAAACCATTGTTGGCTTGGCTACGTAACAAATCAATGACTTTTATCAATTAGAATGCAGTTAGTTAAGACTCTAGCAAGTCCAATCTGGAGAATTCTGAGTGCTACCAGATAATTAAAGAATACGCAACATCTCAGCACCTGCGCGTTGAGCAGCAAGTAAAATACAGATGATAGTGCTGGAGGTTCAACACTCACTAGAGAAACCTACAACGCGTTTGGTCCTGAACTCGCAAAGTAAATGGTATGGAAATAAGCTACTTGGAGGAGGATTCATCTCTGCGTCTACAAAATTAATGAATCCCTTAAATTCTGATGTTTCTTTAATATGGTTTACACAGACCAAAAGTGTAAAACGTATAATGTGGATGCAGTTTTTATTTGAGTAATTATTTCCGGTAATAAACTGTTGTAAAATTGGAAACAAAAATATTTTGATTGGTCAATGAAAATGAACACAAGTTTATATAATTAAGCCAGAAGCCCAGAACTACTAACTGGACCGGTAGTACTTGGAGCAATTTAAAGGAACTACATTCCCGGCAGTCACCCATTTTCTAACGGCTGAGTGCTTGGTTGGGCAAAACCCAATAGAAAATGTCTACTTGGGATGGACAACAACGAATTTCCATGTTTTGTTTATTAGGAAGAGAACTTGGCTAGAGTGTATAACAGGAAAAAACACGGCCACTATCAAATTTCGATGTAATTTTGTTAGGTGTCAAAATATAACACTACATTATATTAAAATCCTAAATGACGGGGCAAGGCGAGGTCGAGCCACACCAAATCAAACTGCATCGCAATGGGGTGGGGCGACCGGGAGAGGTGAATCCCCGCAACACCGAATCAAAAATGCATGTCGGGGCGAGGCGAAGAATATCCACACCAAATCAAAAATCCTAAGCGACAGGACAAGGCGAAACCGAGCCACGCAAAATAAAAAAAGAATCGCGATAGAGTGGGGAGAAGCCTTAAGACACCAAACCAAAAATTCACGACGGGGTGGGCGAAGCCACATCACACCAAATCAAAAATATGGTTAATAGAAAAAGATGCCCGGGTCGAGGAGAAGCCGAGCCACACCAAATCAAAAATCCTAAACATGTATCGGGACGGAGCGAGGCGAAAGCCGAGTCACAAAAATAAAAATTACATCGGGAAGGGGTCGAGGCGGGGCGAAGCCGGGCCACACCAAATAAAAAAATGCATCGTGACGTGGCGGGGTGATGCCCCGCGACACCAAATCAAAAATGCACCACTGGGAGACGCGAAACCACATCACACTAAATCAAAAGTATGGTTAAAATTAAAAAATGATAGTGGATGGTTTTCGGATAGCCCGGTGCGTAGCACGAGCATAAAATCTAGTAGTAATTATTCAGAGACTGCTATCAATCATCTCCGATTTTTTCCTTGTTTTTATCAAATCAGTGACTATGTTTGGTCAGCGGTCCAACTACAATTATTGAGGGTCTCTGATGTGGGTCATAAAAACCCCATTTTCCACTAGTGAAACATCAGCAGAAGCGTGCAGGAGATAAAAATGAGAATTACTTCCCGTGTCTTCTCGAGAATAATAAGGAATTGATTACGGGAATATTTTGAAGATTCGAGATGATGTTGTGTATAAATAAGGTCCTTTGGAGTCATAGAAGGTCTATGGGGAGTTTGGGGTCGAGTTTCGAGTGCTGCTGAGAAGAAATAAGAGTTCGCAGGAAAGGTTTCTGCTGCTGCAGAGACTCAAGAACACGTAGAACAAAAGCCAGCAGAAGACAGTCGCTAAATCTGCTACGAAACAGAACTGTCATTCTTGCGACAATGTTATTCATTGTAACAATTATTCCGCAACTCTTATAAACGTTGCAGTTTTCTGTTTTTATTCTTCTTCTCTCTTTTCTCCATTGTAAACACACTTTTGAGCTATGAATAAATATTTTGAGCGTGTTTTCACCATGTTGAGCTAAACCCCATCACTGGTATGATGGAGGAAGCCAATTCTCATCAATGTGGTAACTTTATTTAATTCTTTTTGTGACTTTTGCATTAATATAATTTGAATTATGATTTTAAATTAATTAGTTGTCATTTAGTTTGATGAGTTGTGCTTATCTTAAGTGTTTTGATAACTCATGACATTTACAATTAATGTTTTATAAAATCTACCTTGGCAAAGATTACGAGTCAAATTGTTGTTTTTGGAGCTATAATTGTCTAAGAATTAATATTGAAACCATAGAATTAGAGTTTGGTGAAATCCTGATTCCCAGTAATCTCTGAATATTGTCATTCTCGTTTATTTTATTTGCCAAATTAATTTTATAATTTAAGTCTAAAATCAACTTCACAAGTCTGAGAATCAAACCCTTTCTTACCACTGTAAAAACTACATAAAATAACCAATCAGATAGCACAGAGGATTACCAGTGAGCATGAGCCACGTATGACGAATGACATGCCGGAAGAAGTGACATCAGTCATGATGTCAGGGCACACCTGTAGTGTTATTACCCAATAGCTCTACCAACAGTTTATACATAGAAAACCACAGAAATGTAGAGTCCAATTTGAGAGAGAGAGGGAGATTAAACACACAAATATTCATTTTATTCCTGCGACATAAAGAGAGTTGCAAAGCGCAAAAAATTCATAAAGGAAGCGAGCCTGTAAAGTAACTAGAGCTTGGAAAATAGAGAAAAAACGACTAATGTCGTGATGGCAGGAGATTAAAAGAACCTCTTGCCATTTCCAAAGCTTGTGTGTCCTCAGGCATCACCCATTTGAATTGCATAAAAACAGAAGAATGCAAATAGTTCACACTGGTGAGAAATGGATGGACAAAAAAACCAATCCAACCGCACAAACTCAAAATGGACAAGCCACCTTCAGCTGCTTTTCACATTTGTGGTATTTCCAATATGTTAGTTTCTGCAACAAGAAACCCCATCGAGACCTTGGCAACAGCCTCCAGCATCCTTCACCATATCACCACCTTGAGAATGCTGCTTGCTTGAGATTCCTCTTTCTAAGCCTTTTCTTGGACTAATTTGCTGTCAAGCGTTTGTAGTCCAACGGTTAGGATAATTGCCTTCCAAGCAATAGACCCGGGTTCGACTCCCGGCAGACGCAATTAGATTCATTTTTTGGTGCCCCTCCTGATGGGCGCAATGAAGTGACGGCCTATAACTTCCCTCTTTTTGTTTTTAATCCTGATTAGTCCTACATCTTAGCTGCAAAAGCAGAAAGACTTTCCATTGATGATCAATGCTCACCATCATGTTAATTTGAGTATTTATATTTTAGAAGAACTTATCAAGAAAAGATTATGCTTGAGAGATAAAAATTAGAGAATTCAAACATTTTACCATTTTAAGTCTCTACGCAAAAGCTAGAACAAAAACAATGATCAAGTAAATTTTGAAACCAAATATTAAATTATCTTAACACGACTACTATAAATCTGCGAAATCATTAACCTTCAGCTACTGTAGAGCTTCCTAGCGTAATATTACTTGCACCACGAATGCCATAGCGGTGACTGTGAGACCATACGGCGATGTTGTTCAAATGGTGCATTTTTGTTTTCCCTGCAATAAATCAAATTCCCTTGGTTTAAATGATCGATGTCATAAGAGAAGACATATGTGTGCCTTTCATGGTCTAAAAAGGTGAACACGATTTTGAGTTTCGGATCCATGACAAGTAAAACAGAACAAGTTGTCCAACCCCCATACTTCAAAACTACCGGGGACGATGGTGATTTAACAGCACTTGGTTTCAGCTGTTGTAAGCTAATCTCTGTCAGTAAGTTAATATTGCACATCATGACCCATTCATCATCGACATAACCACAATTGTCGTTCTTCTTCTTCTTCTTCTTCTTCAAATACCACAACTGCACCTTATTGTAATCCCTTTTATTATAATCCGAAATTGCATGGAAAAGCCATAATGATCCTCCCATTTCAAGCAGACCATGATACTCAGATAAGTTATATGAATCCTTTGCAGGGAGTTGAATTGTAGATATTTTCTCCGTTCTATAGTATCAAGTCTGATTAATTCCTCATCATCTCCGTTCTTCATAATCCAGTGTAAATAACAATTTATGGAAACAGGTCTACAATAAACATCTATCTCAAAATCTTTTAAATGATCAGGCATTGCAACATAGCTCCATTTCATGTCGCTAAGGATATGAAACTTTCTATTAGAATATGAAACTACTTTGTATTTTGGTATGATCGGATCATAAGCCAAAAATACATGGAGAATACCCAACATTCTTTCCTCACTGCCCATATACAACCAACTAGCGGTAACCAGGTTATAAACAAAATATTGATATCCAAAAGACATAAGCAACATACCACCCAAACAATGGTGAATACAAATCCATAAAGCACACAAGGGACCGTCCAAATCTTCTTCGGGTGGTCTAAAGGGAATTAGTTTTTCTTCCTTCTTGTCAATATCAACAAAAACAAAATTATATGTAGTCGTTTGTTTTTCTTCATCGAAATGTTGTTCGAGGGAGATGAAACCTCTTGGACTACTAGTCCTAGTTTTATACAAAGATGTAAACAAAGGATCATCAAATAAGTTATACCATGGTTTGCATATGCACTTAAAACGATGCAAATCCTTACCGGGAATCCTTGTGAGTATATCGATTATGATCTCATGAGGTAGATGAATGTTATGGCCGCCATTATCACCTTTGGGTCGCTTGGAAGAACCGTGCAGCATACTCATTGTATATATAATTTGAGGCCGAAATACTAGCTCCAGAATGAAAGTTAGGCCAAAAGCTTGAATTCTAGAGCTCCTGGCCCCCAGCCAATAGGAATCGAGAATTTACGTTGCAAAATAGAATGGGTAGGTGATGAGTGCTGAATCACTTTCAAGATACAAAACCTCACAAAACCCTAATATCTTCATCTTCTCTTCCGCCTCTCCGCCACCACCAACTCATGTTTCACCACCGTTTTCTTTTGAAGCTCCTGTTCATAAGCCTATGTCGATTCTCTCTCCCCCTCTTTTTCCTTTTTTATTCCTTATTTGGTGATTAACACGGTTTTATTTGGTTGATTTGGATGATTATTGTGTTTCAGAAACCAATTGTACCAAAGCAAAGATACTTAAAACATGGACGGGTTTTTAGCAGGCTTTAGAGAATCAATCACTTGAAGAAGATAAAACATAAGTCTTGGGTGCTATCAACGACAATGGTGACAAAGTTTGCAATATCAAGGTAAAAAAGGTCAAACTCAATAATCTCAATTTTCTGTCTAGAATTTATTGTTTTATAATTTATCTGTAGTTCATCAAGAATGGGTTTTATCTTAGATGGATAATTCACCAAGAATGGGTTTTATCTTGGATTGATCTCTGTCTAGGTTTTGAGTCATTTTCGAGTTTTGAAGACACCGAGATAAAATGTTTTGTTATTGACACAAACAGCTCAAACAATGTTTTTGGCCATTCAAATTTTCCTGTCAGCGGTATTACGATGCAAGGGTTTGGAGAAACGATAGGGCAGAGAACAACCATGATCAGACGCAAGAAACCATTACATAAGCATTTACTTCTTATGCAGCATTTACTATATATATATTGCTGTAGCAGTAAACTCAGGTATAATAAGGTATTATAATTATTTTTGGTTAGATTATTAAACTAAAGAGTTCATTATCCATATGTGAATATTCTTTAATACGTTATTCTCTAAGAAACAAAGAGAAGTGGTTGTTAGTTTCCTTCGTAAATAACAGCTAATGTGTTGTTAACAGAGTACATTTTTGAACATCAGGCAAAGGGTTTGTTTGTTTTTGTTATAAATAAGCACAATATATTTTTATTCCCTTAATAACAATGTAATTTACCTAATAAAGAAGGATGTATTCAAAAACAACTAATCAGTATTAATATTATATGAACAGTGAATGATAAGGATCTTGCTAGAGAGAAAAGGAAAATTCGGAAGGAAAAACTTGATGCTAAGAGAACATTACAGCATCGGGCGCTATTTGATGAAGCGATATAGTAGAATCAAGTTCGGACGACAACTCGGATGAGGATGAACTTCCACGGTTTACAGACGTGGAAGTTGAACATTCTATATGTAAGATCCAGTTTGTTCTTTTAACCAACAAATCTAAGTTCATTTCTCTTTTGTGGCCACTTAAAATAGAATGCTAAAAATATTTATGTGGTGTGTGCCGTTTTCACAGCATTGGGTATTAAGAAATCTGATTTTGGAGCACCGGATCGTACTTGCAAGTATTGTGGTGCTATAGTTTGTTGGCTTTTCCCTTCAAGAAAAAAGGTGAAGAGAACTTATTGTTTGTTTCAGTTTCATTAGCTTTTCTCATAGCCAAACATAATCACATTCATATTCATATTCGGGTGTTGGAAAAATTGTGAATAACGTGGGTTTTTTTTTTTTTTTTTTTGATTGCATTTAACAGGGAATTTGACTTATGAAGGGTGGATACAAGGGTTTGTATGCTCATCATACTGTTCTACTGATACCAAAGTCTGTAAACGTGTTCATACCTAATTTGCCATGAAATAAGAGTTGATTAATAGCGCATCTTTCGGTATCAAAGTGTATTTATCTTGATTGTTTCTTAGACAGATAGGTTTCACAGTGTCATGTTAACTTATGTAGGTTGAAAGTGTATGTTTTTCTGTTATATGGTACGCTTGATGCTGCGAAACACAGTCATAATGCTCATTGGTGCATAAGTTGGGTTTGGAAAAGGTAAGTAACATTTGAAAGTTCATAATGTATTATTAAATAACCTTTCCATTAACAACAATTTCGAAAACGATAGTGTTGTTACAAAAATATTTGACGTCGTGCGCTATTACAAGAAAAAGTAGAATTTAGCTACAAGATGCTATTGCCGATTTCATGGAACATTTGAGTTTGCTAACTAACTACGAGTTCACGGCATACTGAAGATCATGGGGTGCTGATATGTTCAAAAATGTAGAGAACCTAACAAAAACCAAAGAACTCCTCATGAATCATTTTTCTCCCCAAAGTTTACTTACTTCTTATCTTTTTTTTTTGTCAAAAAACTAATATTGTATTTGATTTTCACTCCAGGCTGCCATTGATTTATCAACAGAGAGGTGTTGGTATTGGATTACTGCTGAATTTTAATCAACTAATTGACATAAATGTGTCTATACCTGGAGATTTTACTCAAGTTAGTAACTTCAACTAAACTCATAAACAATATATCATACAGAGATTGCTATTTATTTTCTACTAATTTTTCTTTCATGCCATTTTTTAAAACATTTGATTGCAATAGAGGAGTATATGCTAGGGGTAGTCTTTCTGAATAACTAGGTGTCTCACGGCTTCATGGTTTGCTCACAGTGAATTTCGTTGTAATGGATGTCGTAGTTTTTTTTTCTTCTGGTGCTTATTGTTGTGTAGGAATGAGAATAACAACGAGTTTTTCTAATCGGTAGTCCCTTATCCAACATCAGGAATACTATTTATGAGCCTATGATACTATTTATGATAATGGGTTCAGTCACCCCACAGCCTGATAACAGAGAAAATATTTTTTACAATTCAATTTCTAAACAACTCCATATCATATAAAATGTCTAAACATATACACGATGTATTAGTTTGACTGAAATTCTAAAATTTAATAGGGTTCACATTGTTGACATTATTTATGGTATGTGTTGCATCTTTCAAATGAAACTGGGTATGCACCTATGAATATATGAAATCAATTTAAAGTGCTCGACCGAATAGTATGTACATTATCTTCCATCGTACTGTGCTTAATATATCTATACACTTATCAGGGACGTTCATTAGCCTAGAAATAACGTTGTGAGAGAGAAGTGCAGCATCAAAATCGTGGAGAGAAGGAAGCAAAACAATGTCATAGGAGAAAAGCGCAGATGACAGCTACTGGAACATTTTCACTAAGTAAGCAATGTCATCCAATTTTTATAGATGTTTGCTAATAAGAACGGTCTTCTACTTCGTGTTGTTCTTATAAGATCCGAACTAATTGCCTCTTGCAGATTAAGCGAATTTCTAAAGAAAACAGAAGATGAGGATCAAATGAGCAAGGAACAATTTCCAGCAAGTTTTTCTCTTTTGATTAACGATCCCCCAAATTTATGAGGTATTGTTAGGATATCAGTGTTATTTTTTATAAGTTGCTGGTGTCATTTACCTTGGATATTTAGAGTTGTCAACCACACCATGGTAGGCGAAACCTACTTATGGAGCTTCCAGTGGTGGGTTCATTATGTATTTAGAGTTTTAGATGAAAATATTGGCTTCATATCTAATCTGAATTGGCTAATAAATAACGAATTGAGTGTCGTTTCTTTATACTTTGATATCCTCTTGGTAAATATCGTCAGGATGATTTCTGATGTGGGATATATTTTTGTAGTGTTGCAACCATCTGTATTGTTTGTATTTTTCTTTGCAGAAAATACCCGCAATGATCGGTCAAAAGTGAGTATCTGAATTGGAATAAAAGCAAGTGGCAAGCTAAAGAACTTGATAAGATCCTTTCAGAAACGAAAAAGCCAGGCTTAAGAGTAGTAATCATTTTTCATGTATATGACTTATGGAGAATGATCATATTAACATATATCGAACTAAAGGAACGAGGAGGTATGTGCACAAAGAATTCTAGACAAGGGAACGAAATTTTATTTTGCCACTTAAAATGGTTGTTTGGTTCTAATTTAATTTGAGATTGAGTTTCACAAATATGGGCCGCATTGTACTACGTATTCTACACTTTTAATACTATGTCAAAAACTCCCAGATCACTCCATTTTTTATTTTCTTTCTGAAAATATCGGAAGATAAAAGAATGTATACAAAATAATCGGATTTAGAGGATTGACAAGAACCCCAAGTAGCTTTCCTTTTTATGAACACTATTTATATGTCTCCATTAATTAACACAGAATAGTCACATCTTATGGGGTTGCCCGTAAATTTATCCACTTGGAATAAACAACTTTATCCCGTGCAAAGCACGGGCGCCATACTAGTTATTCTATAGAGAAGAAAGAGAAGGTTAGGGCAATTTACTAATAACGTGCTTTAAATAGGCAAAATAACATGTCCCATGAAAGGAAACACCCATTCACAACCTCATATTGGATATCAAAGCTGACATCTTATATTGGTCTCAACCCTGGAAAGTGCTGGACGCAGTGCGATTTGAAGACCTAGTATTCAGGTGGGAGCAATTGGTGAGAGATTGAAGATTTTCATTATTTGTCTTTGGACTGCACATTGTGACTTGCTTACGGGTCACAATGGGTTTTTTATTTCTCGTGTTATTCTTTATTCTTTTATCAATATATATATTTTTGCTGATCAAAAAAAAAAAAAAAACATGTCCCATGAATATCTTTTTATGGGCCTTCTTACTGTATAGGATCCACGGACGATCCACCCACTAATGACCTAGAAAAAAGAAAATGTAGGATATGTGCACCCCTACTGACCGCTGTCGTAAGCGTCAAAAATAAATTACACTTTCTTACTACTCAAAATATAAATATAGCAAGGGCAAGAAAGGATCGATCCCACAGAGAGGTCTAGGTTGTCAAATTGTTTCGGTTCCCTATAAATAACACCGGTAGTTTTGTGATTATAATAAACTAAATAAAAGAAAATAAAGAAATAAGCAAACAAATCAAATCAAGGATAAGAAGATATTGGTCATGGATTTCGTTTTCAATCACAAACATGTTTTCAACACAATAACTAGAATTGATATTTTAATCTCAACTTTTATCAAAGACCCTAGAATACCTTGATCGCAAGTATATCCCGCTAATCTCCTCATGCCATCAACAAACACATTAAAAGATGCGAATATGAATTCTACCTAAAGGAACAACCTAACGTGTAAAAGCACTAATCAAGTTTAATTCCCTAGATGCATTAGGTTCTATGAAATCAGGCCAATCAAAGCAATCGAACGTGGAAAGCGCACTAATCCGATTTAACAAAGGTTATGGTTCACATATGATCATAAGAATATATCACTACAAACTATAATCATATTTATGCTACTTGCAATCCGGAATTATCACTTTTGCGTATAATAATCCTAATCTAGCAATAAAGATGAAAGCAAACTCAATCGATTCGCGACTCGACTAACAAGCATTCAAATCATGTAACAATATTCATAGTGAATCATAAACGATAATATGAGAGAAAACTAATTTATTGAATTAAAACCCATATTTGGAAATCCAACTTATTCCATAACCAATAATAAACTTAGGTACTCATATTCATGGAGTTCATAACAAGAAGAAAGAGAAGTCTCATCTTTCTAAACCCTAGAATAAAAGTAGAGGAAAAAGAATAGAATCAAAGATTTTTTTATAGATAATAAAAGTCTTCTTTTTATATAGCTCCACTCCTTCCAAAACTAGGTTTTGTCTTCAAAGTCCATTAGTTGGAAATTCACCGGCCCCAGAGAGAGAAACCCGTGTAGAAATTCTCATCAAAAACGCTCATGGGAAAAGCGGGATTATGGCGGAATCCTGCAGGAAAAGTCGTCGCAGGAAACTATTTCCGGTGTGACCGGCAAAGTCAAACCGGTCACTTAGGTCAGCGGGCCGGGACCGAGTCATCTCGGGTCAACGAGTCGAGGATCACCGAGTTGGAGCAGTCGGCTCGGGTGAGTCGGGTAACCAAGTCGGCTTCTTAGTGAAAGGTGAGTGGTCCGAGTTGCCTTGGCCCGCCGTGAGCCAGACAGACAGGCGAACTTGTTTTGCACTATCATTGTGCATCACCGGTTCTTGGCCGACCATCTTGCTATCATTGTGCATCACCACTCAAGTCACAGCCATGTTGGCCCTTCATTCCTCCCAAGCTCAATTTCAGATCCAATTCAAACTCCACCTGCAAAATTCTTGTAGCTTAACTCTGTCTCCAGCCTTCTGCAATTCTACCTGCATCCACCAGGTGCTTCCTTCCAGCTCTCAAACTCAGCTCCCTTTTCTACAGTTCAGACCTGCAATAGCACCATCTTGCTGCTACCATCTCAGCACAGCATTTCCATCTCAGGCCACTCTCCCACTTCAGTTCCATTATAGCATAGCACAAACCTGCTGTACCATTGCAACAGCTACTCAGCTACACCCTGTGCTTGCAGACTAAGCTTCCACCAGACCTGTATCTAGCCGAATTCACCGTGCTCAAGCCACTGTCATTTCTCGCATCCCTGTTATCACAACCATACTTCATAGTGCCAACAGCAGCAGCATCTGCAGTACCATCTGAACTGCACCTACATCTCCGCCAGCAAACCATGCACCATTCCCCTGGACTAACCTCAAAAACTCAAAACCACCAGTGCCATTCAATCCATTACCATTGCAAGCCTGAGCTGTTTCCAGGCCATTAGTACCAGCACCAGCTCCACCTGGAACAGCCCTGCAACACACCATAATAAAACAACAGTTCTATTCCTTTCTTGCTCCACAACAGCACCAGCAGAAACACAACCTGTCACATTCATTATGCACCACTACAGGCCACAACAAGCACCAGCTATACCATTGCTTCACTTGAACTCATGCAATCCCCGAGCATCTCGGTGTCATCTCTCAACGAGCCCAGTTCAAATTACCACTCCATTTCGGGCGCAGTTTTGCTCCTTTCCAGCACTAGTGCATAGTTTGCATAATCATCATCACATAGCACCAACAAGACCCATTATACTTCAACTCAGCTGCAATGCCATACATTCACCACTGCAATTCAACGACATCATCACTAGCACAACTAATCACAGGCTGCAACATAAGAATCGCCTCCAACACTCCTCCAATATCAGTGCCACAACCCTCAAGAACTCCACAGCACAGACTCAAGACTACCCAGCCGTTTCCACTGAGTTTTCCCCTGTCACACAACCTAGACATACATCTATTTGTTCTCGAACCACATCAGCTTCTTGCAAATCCCATAAACTTCTAGCCTGCACTGCAGCTCCATCAACTACTACTGCAGCTCATATCCATCAGCCTGCGGCCCTAGTTTCACTCAGTTCGAATCCCATGTCAATTTCATAGACCCATTCATCAGTTCTCTGGTAGAATACCTCAACACCAAATTCGTCTCCATTACATCTCAGTTCAACCCCCTGCTTGCAATCGTTGCAACCATTCACAAGCCCATCCAACCTCAGCCTCATACCCATTCCTTAATCTTCATAGCCATCAACAGAATCAGTAGCAACAACAAACCCTAGTTCCTGAAATTTCAGATCAATCACATCTCCATCTCGATGATTCAAAATAGCTTCAACCCTTAACTTCCTTCTTATCCAACTTCAGATTCGACTCAACCCAAAGTTTCAATTCTTCTCGACAAGCCCTAACTTCAGAAATCAGTTCCGATCACAAATTCTCCACTGCGTCAACATCGTTTCTTTGCTTCGAATCAGTAACACACCAAACTCGATCCACCACAGTAACACTTCCATTTTTCGGCGTAACTCAATCACTGCCTCTATCTCGAACCCTCTCTCAGATTTAATTTTTCTTACAGCAGCAGATACTATCAATAGAGAAAAGGAAAATGATCCTAACTTCTCAATTTCGATTTAGATAACCAGTGAAGTGGGATTGCTATTAGCACCCCAAGAGTGGATACGGGTCACCCAGATGTTGCCCCTTAACCTGTGACTAGGCTCCAGAGAGTGTTTGCCATGAAATAACAGATTTGCCCTTTTTGCTCATATTGGGTGATTTCTCCATCTTTTCGTCTGTGCGACTCCAGAGTACCTATAAGACTCAAAACAAGCGTAAAATACATAATTCACAAGAAAAATAGCAAAGAAAGCGTAACTACTAGATAGTAAATTAGGTGTTTTAGACACCTATCACCTACCTGGGGGTATTAGTCTGTATAGATATATTTTTATGGGCCTTCTTACTGTATAGGATCCACCCACTAATGACCTAAATATCTTATTACTGTATGTACAGAACGAGTCACGAAACATGAACGCAATATTTTGGAATACGCCACCGGTCAGGCTTTTGGAAGCCATTCTAACCGGTGCCAGTCAATACAAGTTGGTTTTGGTATTGTAGGTGTTGAAAGATACCCCATATTTCTCAGCTTATTCTGTTTCCATAGATGTATATCCTACACTTATTAGGTTGTATATTCTGTTATTCTATTTCCTTTTTCTACGTATGTAATCTTGTATAAGAACCGTATGTACCAATCTCTTTTATTATTATTGAATATACAGAAAACCTTCCAATATATCTGTGTCATGACTATCTTTGTCATGGCATCAGAGCCAGAAAAGATCTAAAACCCGTTTCCGCTGTGTTAAGAAGTTATCAAGTCTTTCGTTTCTCCAGCTTGTGTTGAGGTATCCCTATCTATTCTTCAAGTTATCAGTTATCTCTGTTTTACTGTCAAAACCCTAAATAATCTTGTGAGCCGATTTCTTTCTTTTATCATCTTTCATCATGTCTCGAGATGATGTATCACCTATCACTGTGAAACTGGATGGATCCAACTATAATCACTGGTTCTTCCTAATGAGAAGCTTTCTTAAAGGTAAAAACATGTGGAAATATGTAGATGGAAAAGAGAAGAAACCATCATCAGTTGCCACTACCAGCAAGGATCCTAACAAGGACAAGGTAGAAGAAAAGGACCCCATGGAGGAATGGGAAATCAACAACAATAGAGTTCTTACCTGGATCGGGAATACAGTAATCACTTCCATCAGTATGCAACTTGCCAATTTTGAGGAAGCCAAAGAAGCATGGGACTTTCTTGCAAAAAGGTACACACAAGTGAACTTTGCTCAGAGGTATAAGCTAGAGCAGGACATTCGATTGTTGAAACAACAACCAGATCAGACAGTTCCAGATTTTCATTCGGAAATGTCACTCATATGGAATCAGTTAGCACTCATGGAACCTAAATGGACTACAGATGCACAACTATGGGAAAAGTTTAGAGAAGAATCCAGATTGGTTCAACTTCTGATGGCATTGAGAGATGAGTTTGAGTCAATAAGAGCCTCTATTCTACACCGATCTCCTCTCCCATCTGTAGAAGCTGCTCTCTCTGAACTCATTGCGGAAGAGACTCGTAAAAGAATCAAGCCAGATACTGCAGCTGTTTTTGCAGTTCCTTCAAATTTTAGTTCAAACTTTAACTCACAAAGGAGTTTCTCTACTTATCGTGATTTTTCTCAGGTACAGTGCCATAACTGCAAAAACATGGGTCATATAGCCAAAAACTGCACATTGCCATCAAGTGCACCAGTGACAAGCTTTTATCATGGATCAACAACCCAAAGCACAGCACTACCTCCACCAGGTACACCTCAGTGTCGATACTGTAAAGTTTTTGGTCATACTGTTGGAAATTGTACTTCACCGTCATCTAGAAACATGAGGGACAAGAGAAGGTTCAATGGTGGAACAATGCACTACTCCGCAGCTCCAGTTGTGCCAACACCTGCATCAGAACAAGGTCAAGAACAGATGAGTCAAGGGTCAAATGCTCTGTCAACACAAACCAATCTAGCTGACATACAAGAAATGCTTAAGCAAGCACTTTCTATTGGTAACACTCCAACAACTGCTGTGCTTTTTCGGCACCCACATGTATATCTACAACCGAATGGTTCTTAGACTCGGGAGCCTCAAATCATATGACATATAACTCCTCTTCTTTTGAGACCATGAATCCTATTGTGTCACCAAAGATTCATACAGCAGATGGTACTAAGTTATCTGTCACTCATATTGGGAAAGTGAAAGTGTCAAACAAGATTTATGTTTCTAATGTTCTGCTGGTTCCTCATCTCAAGATGAATCTTATATCTATTGGTCAGTTATGTGCACAATGACTTAACATTTTCTTCACTTCTCTTGGTTGTGCTATACAGGATCCCAGGACAGGGAAGCTCGTTAGGATAGGCCGTAGAGTTGGCCGTCTATATTTGCTTGAGTTTCTCATTATTCCTCATCAACTCAAATATCCCGTTGCTGCTGCTGCATCTCTTTCATCATCCACTACTTCACCTTTTATCTCTTGGCACTCTAAATTAGGTCACGTTTCCTTTTCTCGTCTTTCTTATATGGTTAGTAAAGGTCTGTTAGGCAGCGTTCCTCTAGATAAAGAGCCACATTGTATTGCTTGTAAGCTGGGAAAACAATATGCACTGTCGTTTAATAAAAGTATTACAGTTTCTAAAAGTCCTTTTGATCTCATTCATTCTGACGTTTGGGGGAAAGCTCCTATTCCTACTAAGGGGGGTCCTTATATTATGTTATATTCATAGATGATTTCACTCGATATACATGGCTTTATCTATTCAGCTCTAGGTCAGACTTTCTTGCTATATACACTGAATTCTCTAAAATGATCAAGACTCAATTTGGCAAAGTCATTAAAGTTTTTAGGGCTGATCAAGCAGGTGAATACATCTCCACTCCATTCAAGGAAACTCTCAAAGCAGAAGGCACACTTCTTCAATTATCATGCATAGAAACTCCTCAACAAAATGGTGTTGCAGACGCAAACATCGTCATATCATTGAAGCTGCTTTCGTACTCAACTTCTTTCTTATTCTCGTTCCATCCGATTTGGGGTGAATCTGTTCTTCCGCAATCTGTACCATCAATCGTGTTCCTTCTAGTGTCATTGGGGAATTTCACCATATGAGAAGTTATTTGATAGAAAACCAGCATTATTGAATTACATGTCTTTGGTTCTACATGTTTTGTTTTCTTGACCAAAGAGAGAGTAGTAAACTCAGTAAAAAGAATACCATGTGCATGTTCTTAGGTTATGGGGTAGAACAAAAAGGTTTTAGATGTTATGATCCCGAGAGTCGCAAATTGCGTATCTCTCGTCATGCCACATTCTGGGATAACATACCATTTTGGTCCCTTCCTAATGCTAAATCATCTTCCTTAGAGAGTTTTACATATATTAATCCGTTCGATGATACTCCCACCTCAAATTCTCCTCTTGCAACTGATTTATTCACAGATAATTCTTCTTCCACTCACTCCACTTCAGATGAGTCTGCAGGAATGCTTTCTGTAACACTCTATGGTCAATTCCAACGACGCAACTTCAAATGGGAATCCTGTACCTGAAGTGAGAACATTGCCTGTTCGAAATCGACGACTTCCAGCTAAGTATTCAGATTATGATTGTTCTTTAGCAACTATTTTGTCTATTCATGAGCCAAAGAATTACGAGGAGGCTGCTTGCAAGTCCTATGTGGCAAAAGTCTATGGGAGAAGAACTGACATCACATAAAGATGCAGGTACTTGGGAAATGGTATATTTGCCTCCAGGAAAACCCATTGTGGGTAGCAGATGGGTTTACAAAGTTAAGACAAAATCAGATGGCACTTTAGATCGGCCCAAGTCTCGTGTAGTTGCTCAGGGCTATACTCAAGAATATGGTATTGACTATGAAGAGACATTCGCCCCTGTTGCAAAAATGACTACGGTCCGTGCTCTACTAGCTGTGGCTTCAGCTAGACAATGGAATCTTCATCAGATGGATGTCAAGAACGCGTTTCTCCATGGAGATCTTCAAGAGGAGGTCTATATGCGACCACCACACAGGTTAGACCACTGCCGAATCAGGTTTGCAAACTTCGTAAAGCTATATATGGTCTTAAACAAGCACCACGTGCTTGGTTTGAGAAGTTCTCTACAGCTATTCTTCAATATGGTTTCAACCAGAGTCCGTATGATTCAGCTATGTTTGTCAGGAACACAAAGAAGGGAATGGTGCTTCTCTTATTATACGTTGATGATATGGTCATAACAGGAAATGATACAGAAGGTATTCTTGCTCTAAAATCTTACTTGAACTCATGTTTTCAAATGAAGGATCTTGGACATTTGGGGTATTTTCTTGGTATAGAAGTGGATAGATCATCTATTTGGTTGTTTCATATCTCAAGTTAAGTATGCATCTCGAAATTCTTCTCCGATCGGGATTAACCGACAAGTAAAATTGCCGAGACCCCACTTGAGCCGAATGTTAAGCTCAATCACACAGATGGAACAGCTTTGCCTAATCCTACATTGTATCGACAGCTTGTTGGTAGTCTAAATTACTTGACTATCACTAGACCAGACATCAGTTATGCAGTCCATGTGGTGAGTCAATTCATGTCTGCTCCACGCACTTCTCATTTTGCTGCAGTTCTTCGCATCCTTCGATATGTCAAGGGTACACTGTATCAAGGACCGCATTTTTCTTCTTCATCAGATCTTTGTATTCGTGCCTACACCGATTCTGATTGGGCTGGAGATGTTACGAGATAGACGGTCCACAACAAGGATATTGCTTGTTTCTCGGGAAAATCTCGATTTCTTGGCGTAGCAAGAAACGATCGGTGAGTATCTCGCTCTAGTGCGGAAGCTGAGTATCGAGCCATGGCACATACTACTGCTGAAATAATCTGGTTACGATGGCTTCTTGGTGACATGGGAGTTCGTCTGACGGAACCAACTCCACTCTACTGTGATAACAAAGCAGCAGTTCATATTGCTCATAATGATGTGTTCCATGAACGTACAAAGCATATCGAGATAGATTGCCACTTCGTGCATCATCACTTCAAGGATAAAACCATCACACCGCCTTATGTTGATCGGAACTACAACTTGCTGATCTCTTTACAAAGTCTTTACCGTCTCCTCGAATGCAATTCTTGACAAGCAATCTCAAGATGTGTACTTTTGCACCATCTTGAGATTGAGAGGGGGTGTTGAAAGATACCCCATATTTCTCAGCTTATTCTGTTTCCATAGATGTATATCCTACATTTATTAGGTTGTATATTCTGTTCACTACACCAAATTCCCGGATTAGTAACAGCAATTCGTAACGGCTTTGTAGCCGTTACAAAATTCCCGTTACAAATGGCCGTCACGAAAATTTTGTAACAGCCACTAGCCGTTACGAATTTTCCAAAAATTCGTAACGAGGGACAACAATTACATGAATCTTTTTTTTAGGCGTGCTAGTCACACGCTTGGTCACACTAGGGTCGTAACACTTGGGGTTTGTCGTGTGCCATTCACACGCGTGCTATTATGTTTCTACCCAAGATCGAATACTAGAGGATATTTCCTCCCATGTGTGCCTCTCCTCATCCCATGCCTTGGTGAATCGACAGATTTCATTTTCATTTCTTATTTCTCATCTTCTCTCTTTCTCTTTTCTGCTCATGCCTCTCTCCCTCTTTTTTTCTTCATCAAGATTCTGAGATCTTCATCTCGTGCTCGATTGGGTTTCGATTTAATATCTTTTTTCTTATATCCGTGTTATGATTTCTTGTGTAAGTTTGTTAATCGATTTTTGGGTTAAATTTATTAATCGATTTTAGGGTTTGAGTCTTTCATCAATCATCTCGTTAATCTCTCTCTTTTCTACTCCGCCTCTCCTCTTCACTCTCCAACTGAAGATTTCAGTTCTTCAATCATCTGTTAATCATCATCATCATCAGTTTAAGGTTTCGATTTCAGTTTCATCATAATCAGTTTTAGGGTTGTATCTAATTTTTTATCATTGAAGAACTGATCTTCGATCATCACATTAGCGAGTATAGGGTTTCGATTTCACGAGATCTGTGTAAGTATTTATCGTCTGTAAGATTCATTGTTGTTTATCGATTTTGGGGTTTCAGTTTTGTTTAATCAAATTTTAAGGTTTCAATTTTTCAATCGATTGTTACTCGTTTTGATTTTCAATTTCTAACTTTATCCTCTATCGCCTTCTTGCTCCACCGAAAACCCTAGCTTTCTCGAACTCACCGCTCCGTTAATGATATTAGGGATTTGATTTGGAGGATTTGATTGGGGATTTTGTTGGGATTTCACTAAATGGATGTAACTTTCAGGTGAATGAAATGGTAATGTATTTGTTGAAATACCATTGTTGATTATTTCGTTGTAACAGCGAAATTGGGTAATTTGTATTGTGTTAGATTCTTTATTATTGAATCTTGTATGTGTTAAGTTTAAAGAAGAATTTTAAAGGTATTGATAATGAAGATATTTTCTGATGTGTAAATTTTTTTGTGTCTGCTTAAGCCTTAATGTAGGCTGGACATTGGAGATGACAGAAATGTTGATATCAAAGAGTGTCCCAGATCCAAGCTTCAACAACAATGCATCAAGTATCTGCATAATTATGAACAGACTTAATTGAGAGAGTTTTGAAAGGCTTAAAGAGATTAGATACCAATGAAGTCTGTATGGTTTATGGTAACATATTGCTTTATACATGATACATGTCAACAACTCCCTAATCTTTCACCTGAGCATTATTTTCGCAGAGATTGCAAGGTAATAATTTGTGTTTCCCTAGTCATCTGTTCCTTACATGTATATTTATTGATTTAGATTTTGTATAATGGACTGAACAGGTTAATAAACTGTGCGCCTATGCGTATCTACAATGCTGCCAAGGAAATAAAGAAAGTCTAAGAAGAGGAGCACGTAGTGCAATCACTGTAGTTAAAACAACATATCTCGTTTTTTTGGGTCTTGTACTACTGCACTAGAAAAGTCAAGATAATTTGTTAATAATGTTTAGTTTTCCTTGCTTTCACAGGAAAGTATGACTGATGAGGGTGAGGAGTCAAGAAAGCCCCAGCACAGATATTATGCTTTCACAGGCTAAGAATCATAAAAAACGAGAAAAAGTTTTCCTTGTTTTCACAGGCTATGTTCTTCGTGTCCTTGTGTACTCTTGTATTGTGCTTAAATTTCTAATTTGCTCAACCAGTTTGACTCACTTGTGTTGCTTTCCATTGTAGGAACCTCCTACAAAGAAAACCCCAGCACCTGCACCTGCAAAGAAATCCCCTGCAGCTGCAGCCAAAAGGAAAGAATAGTTTTCTTATTTAATTCAGATGAGAACGAGCTAAAATTCTTGTGTTGTTATTGCCATGGATATTGCTTGAATCTGTGATTGTAGTGGATGAAATCCTTGAGCTAAAATTCAGATGAGAACGAGCTCGTCATTGGCTGATTGCAATGGGTTTTGTTGGCAGTGGTTAATTGAGAGCTTTAAGGAAGTAATGGAGACGTCAGTCGACACCAATCATGAAGTATGCCATGAAGTCGAAGATGGGTTTCGAGGTGGTTCTTGTGTAATTGATTTAACTTTAATCAGGAGTTCACTGTTGCAGGGGCATGCCTTGCAGGTAGTTCCCTTAACTTTATGATGTTACTTTATCCTGCATTTGTTGATCACTTCATGAAACACTTTCCTTCTGTTGTGCAGGCCCTGCAAAGTTTTTTTGCTGCCTAGGTCCATTCAGCAAACAGAAGCTTTGATGCTTTACTAGAATCTATTCTTTCAAGTGCCAAGCCATCTCCACAGTCTGGTGGCCTTGCAAAACAGGCTCTTTATTCAGTAGCTCAAGTATGTTCTTTGTCCTCTGCCTTGCGATTGGTGACCAGAAATGTGGATCTGAGTTGAAATGCTTACAAAAATATTAAAAGATGATTGTAGTACCAGTGCAGTAAGATTTTCATTGCTGCTAAATGTTAAGTGTTGTCATTTTCCTTTCATGGATAAGTTCCCCGATTTTTATGTTTAGAAGCCAAGTTAGAGTTAGACCTTGGAACACAAATTAATATACTCATACAAAGTACCTTTATAATAGCTCATAAATGTACCTTGTATAATAGCTCTTTCGATATCTGACCTACCAGTTTTATCTTAAAGTAATTGTTCATGTTCTTATTAGGCTAAGCGGCACTGGCATTGTTATGTCCGGGTGAAATTGGAAGAAGAAAAGATCTAAGCTCGCATCTTTGGCATCTGAGAATATCGTTATTGAGTCTTTTAAATCAGTTCAGTACAATAATCTTATCCATAATTAACTAGTTAAATCAGTTCAGTACAATAATCTTTTCTTGTACTAGTTGCTATGCCTATACTTCAATCGAATCTTTTTCTTTTACAGTAGGCAGTGAATGTGTTAAGAAAAAGTATGACCTTAAATGCAATTAACTAGTTAATTATAGGTGACTTTCCTTGCAGCAATAACTTCATAACTGCTCCAGTTTATTGGGTATGTCATCTCTTTTAGTTTTTGCTTAGTTCCAACATCTAAGTATACATTTTTTGTGTTCGCGGGTTATTTGAATGATGCATTTTTTGATCGAAATGCTGGAGAATAAAGCAGCGCAAAGTTTTGTAAGTTTCTATGTATGAAGTTAGTAGTTTCTATGTATTCCCTTAGAAATTTAGAACAGTTAACAAAAAAATTGGTCCTTAGAAGAATTTGTGTACTTAACAAAAAAATTTGTACTTAGAAGAATTTGTGTTCTTTTTTGACATGAATTGGTTGAATGTGATGTGAATTGATTGTTGAATGTGATATGAATTGATTGTTGAATGTGGATGATGGATGGCATGAAAGGTGATGCAGGGTAATAGAAATTCCGGCTTATTTCCGGCAAAAAATGAATTGCCGGTCAGCCTTGACCTGGTCAATATTGACCAATTTTGACCAGGTAAAGGTTGACTGGCAGTAATTTTTTGGCTGTTACAAAAAAGTTCGTAACGGCTTGAGAACGTTACGACTGCGTTGTTACAAAAAAATTCGTAACGGCCCGGAGCTGTTACCACGTGGAATATTAGTAACGGCTCACGGTATTACGAGCCGTTACAAACAAAATTCATGAACGGCCACAAAGCCGTTACAAAAAAATGTAACACCCACTTTTGCAACAGGCAAGAGCCGTTACAACCCCTTTTTGTAACGGTTCAGTTCTGTTTCTAATCCCAAAATTTGGTGTAGTGGTTATTCTGTTTCCTTTTTCTACGTATGTAATCTTGTATAAGAACCGTATGTACCAATCTCTTTTATTATTATTGAATATACATAAAACCTTCCAATATATCTGTGTCATGACTATCTTTGTCAGTAGGTAGTAGGTACGAGACACAGGCAGAGGCTTTTTTCTTTAAAGAGATAGAAAACTCATTGCTCTCTGTGTATTGAGATTTCAACACCACTCGCAAGTAGTTTTTCAGTTTTACAAATATGCTGAGCTTTTACGTTAGAATTAAATAGTAGCCAGCTCCGACGTTATAAGTGCATTCCAAACAATAAACACGGTTTGAACTCCCGGCAGAATTTTTATCAATTTTATTTTTCGACCAATTTTTTTTTTTAATCACCCGGCTGATTTTAGTCCTACATCTTAACTCCAAGATATGAAAGAAAGTCTCCAACTCTGATGCACAGTGGTGTTCCACTTATACCCTTGCTAACACCTTTCTTTCTTTTTCCCCCTTTCTTTGGCTTTATTTCTTGTTTATCCTTCACTTTTACTATATGTTTTGAAACCCTAGCTCTACTCCCCTCATGTTTTGTTTTAAGTGAGACTTGGTTAGAACCCTTGTTTTCCTTTTCCTTCAATCTTTCTCTTTGAGTTGAGTTGATGTGAGGAGATGCCTCAATAAACTTGTAGCTTCCAATTAATTTTGGGTAGAAGTTGTAAGTATTATAGAGAAGAACTTTGATTTTTGTTTCTTCCTTATTCTAAGGGTAGAAGAAACTCAAATTGAAAGGTTAGTAATTCTATTTCATGGTGTTTTTGATTCAATTTTACATTATTATTGCAAGTAGAAGTTTCACTTTACATTAGTTGGTATCAAGAGCTTTGGTTTTTTTTTTTTTTGGGAAATTGTGGAGAAGATTTTAATTATTAGCTTGGGGGTTTGAATCTTTGTATGTGATATTGTCAAATTGGGTTCATTCTCCTTGTGATTTCATTATGGCTCCAAGGAAAAGAGTTAATCAAGGTGAAATTTCTATGAAAGAAGAATTAGAGGTCTTTAAGCATGAAGTGTTTAATGAAATGCAACAAAGAATGGATACAAAATTTGAAGAATTTTTTTTAAGATTTGGTAACTTAAATATCCATCAAGATCAATATAGAACTCAACATCATCATTATGAAGAAGAAGTAACGGATGAGGAGACCACTTCTTTTGATAGTCATGTTCATCAACAAGGGAGACGCCAAATGTTTGAAGAAAGACCGAGATACCACAATGTTACTACCTCAAACCGATGGGAAGGTGGACTCAAAGTTGATATTCCAGAATTCCATGGGGGTTTAGCTCCGGAAGAATTTGTTGATTGGTTAGCAACGGTTGAAAAAATCTTGGATTTCAAGGAAGTGCCCGAAAATAAGAAAGTTGGGTTGGTTGCAACAAGACTTCGAGGAAGAGCCGGCGCTTGGTGGCAACAACTTAAACAAATGAGGTTGAGAAGAGGTCAAGCTAAAATTGAATCTTGGGAGAAGCTTAAGAAACATATGAGGCTTGCATTTCTACCCCATAATTATATAAGACTTATCTATCAACAACTTCAAAATCTTAGGCAAGGGTCCAAGTCGATTAATGACTACACCAAAGAGTTCTATCAATTGGTTGCAAGGAACGATATTAACGAAACGGAAGAACAACTTGTAGCAAGGTATATAGGAGGTTTGAGAATGCAATATCCAGACACTTTAAACTTATTTGATATTTATTCGGTGTCGGAAGCATATCAAAGGGCATTATCTTTGGAGAAGCAATACGCAAGGAGAGTTTCACATACCAATTGGAGTACTCACACTCAAGGAGGTGTTAAAAATACTACTTCTCCAATTTCAACTCATCGAGCTCCAACTACTAACGTTCCATCAAAATCCAATACTTCCCAAAAAGTCTTTCAAGGTAAATGTAACAAGTGTGGAGACGAAGGACATAAAGCATATGATTGTAGGAAGAGTGATCGCCCGGGGAAGAACTTACTTGTTCAAGGTGATGATGAAGGTGATGCATATTTGGATCTTATGGAGCCACCAATATTTGATATAGAACCCGACAAAGAAGTGGAAGAGGAGTTTATCACCGGTGACCAAGGACCATGTTTGGTTGTTTTGCGTAACTATTTTACTCCAAAACTCGACGAAGGTGATCGATGGCTACGCCACAATATTTTTCAAACCACTTGCACAATTGGTGGGAAAGTTTACAAGCTTGTGATTGATTCGGGGAGTTGTGAAAATATCGTTTCCGAAGAAGTGGTTCGCAAGTTGAAGTTAGAGACAAAAGAACACCCTTCTCCATATTCTTTATCATGGCTTAACCAAGGAAGCGAGGTAAAAGTCACTAAACGTTGTCTCATTAATTTTTCTATTAGTAACAAATATGTAGACAAAGTTTGGTGTGATGTTGTTTTGATGGATGCATGTCATTTACTTCTTGGGCGGCCTTGGCAATATGATCGGTTTGTGAATCATGATGGGAGAACAAACAACTATTCGTTCATGTGGAGCAATAAGAAGTTGACTCTTGTACCTAATCGTGAGCTTATACCTAAGCCAAAAAATGGTGATGGTAAAAATCTACTTACTTATCACAAGTTCATAGAAGAGTTGGATGATTCGGAGGTTTTCTATATACTTCATGTTAAAGTATCTCCATCATATGATTTCGTGCCACCGCTAGTCAAGCCAATTATCGAAGATTTTCAAGATGTTTTTCCTACTGACTTACCGGATGCATTACCACCGTTAAGAGATGTGCAACACCAAATTGATCTACTACCCGGTTCAAGTCTTCCCAATAAAGCCCACTACCGGATGAGTCCCAAAGAACATGAATAATTACGTCGCCAAGTTGAAGAGCTTCTAGCCAAAGGTTTTATAAGACCAAGTCTTAGCCCTTGTGCGGTACCGACCTTACTAGTACCAAAGAAAGATGGTTCATGGCGTATGTGTGTGGATAGTAGGGAAATCAATAGAATCACATTGAAGTACCGATTTCCAATTCCTCGTTTGGATGACTTACTTGATCAATTAAGTGGAGCATGTGTTTTTAGCAAACTTGATTTTAAAAATGGATATTATCAAATTCGTATCAAGGTGGGAGATGAATGGAAGACCGCTTTCAAGACTAGAGACGGTTTGTATGAATGGATGGTTATGCCATTTGGGCTCTCAAATGCTCCGAGCACATTTATGCGAGTAATGAATCAAGCACTTCGGCCGTTGATTGAGAAGTGTGTGGTTGTTTACTTTGATGACATACTTGTTTACAGTCCCAATATGGAATCTCATATACGTCACCTCCGTGAGGTTCTCATGATTTTGCGGACACAACAATTTTATGCTACCTTGAAGAAGTGTGCATTCATGACCGATAAAATTTTGTTTCTTGGTTATGTGGTTAGTAAGGATGGGATTTCGGTAGATGAAGATAAAGTGGAATGCATAAGGAATTGGCCCAAGCCAAAAACTTTGTTTGATATTCGAAGTTTTCATGGGTTAGCTTCTTTTTATCGTCGATTCATTGCAAACTTTAGCGGAATCATGGCTCCAATAACCGAATGCATGAAGGGTGGAAAGTATTCATGGACTCAAGAAGCGGACGAAGCCTTTGAATTGATGAAAATAAAGTTAAGTACATCTCCAATCTTAATATTACCAAATTTTGATAAACCATTTGAACTTCATTGTGATGCTTCTAAACTATGCATTGGGGCGGTTCTTAGTCAAGAAGGGAAACCGGTGGCATTCTATAGTGAAAAGTTAAATGGGGCAAGACTTGCATATAGCACTTACGATGTTGAGTTTTATGCTATTGTCCAAGCACTCAAACATTGGCGACACTATCTTATTCACAAGGAGTTCATCTTATTTTCGGACCACATGGCATTGAAGCATATCAATTCTCAAGACAAGCTTTCTACTAGGCATTGTAAATGGGCTTCTTATTTGCAACAATTCACTTTTTCCATCAAGCACAAGTCGGGTGTACAAAACAAGGTAGCGGATGCCTTGAGTCGACGTACTTCTCTTCTTACACAAATGCGGGCTCGTATTTTGGGATTCGATGACATCCGAGAGCTTTTAAAAGTTGATACTTATTTTGGTCCTCTTATGGTTTATGAAAGGTTACTACGTAATGGTGATTATGTTATTTTCGATGGGTACCTTTACCGTAAAAATTGTCTTTGTATTCCGGAAGTAAGCTTAAGGTTGAAAATTATTAAGGAGCTTCATGATGAGGGGCATATGGGTACTACTCGTACTTGGAACTTGGTTTCAAGCTCATACTTTTGGCCGCGAATGTGGAAGGAGATTCATCGATATGTGAAGATATGTCATATATGTCAAGTATCTAAAGGAACGGCCACTAATGCGGGATTATTCATGCCACTTCCTATTCCTTCTCGTCCATGGGAAGATTTGAGCATGGATTTCATCTTGGGATTACCGCGCACTCAAAGAGGTATGGATTCAATATTTGTAGTGGTAGATCGTTTTTCCAAAATGTCTCATTTCATTGCTTGTAAAAAGACAACGGATGCGGTCATGGTAGCTCAACTCTTTTTTAAAGAGATTTACCGTTTACATGGTATTCCTTCTTCCATCGTCTCGGATAGAGATAGTCGTTTTGTGGGACACTTTTGGCGTACCTTATGGAAGTTGGTCAAGACCAATTTAAGTTTTAGCACCGCTTATCACCCTCAAACGGATGGACAAACGGAAGTGGTAAATCGCTCCCTAGGTAATCTTCTCCGTTGCTTGGTTGAGGAGAATTTAAAGACATGGGACCAAGTTTTATGTAAGGCGGAATTTGCTTACAACCATGCGGTGAACCGGAGTAGTGGGTATTCACCATTCAGGGTAGTGTACGGGTTCAATCCACGAGTACCACTTGACTTGTCTTTAGTACCGAATTTGAAAAAGCCAAATGCTAAGGCGGAAGACTTTGTTTCCCAACTCCACCTTATACATGAAAGTACCCGAAAGCATTTACAAGCTTCATCAAGAAAATACAAGAACAAGGTTGATCAAAGGCGTCGTGTGGTTGAGTTTGAAGTAGGAGATCTTGTTTATGCGTTTCTTACTAAATACCGTTTCCCCGTAGGTGAATACAACAAGCTCAAGGCAAGGAAGATTGGACCATTTCCAATTGAAGAAAAGATTAACGACAATGCCTATCGCCTCAACTTACCAAGCTTCATTCGCACACCCGACGTGTTTAACGTGAAGCATTTGGTTCCATATTGGGGTGACAATGCTATGGAAGCCGATATTGACAATTCGAGGGCGAATTTCTCTTATGTAGGGGAGGATGATGCATAGTGGTGTTCCACTTATACCCTTGCTAACATCTTTCTCTCTTTTGCCTCCTTTCTTTGGCTTTATTTCTTGTTTATCCTTCACTTTTACTATATGTTTTGAAACCCTAGCTCTACTCCCCTCATGTTTTGTTTTAAGAGAGACTTGGTTAGAACCCTTGTTTTCCTTTTCCTTCAATCTTTCTCTTTGAGTTGAGTTGATGTGAGGAGATGCCTCAATAAACTTGTAGCTTCCAATTAATTTTGGGTAGAAGTTGTAAGTATTATAGAGAAGAACTTTGATTTTTGTTTCTTCCTTATTCTAAGGGTAGAAGAAACTCAAATTGAAAGGTTAGTAATTCTATTTCATGGTGTTTTTGATTCAATTTTACATTATTATTGCAAGTAGAAGTTTCACTTTACATTAAACTCTCAATACAAATTTTTTTAATCAGTAAATTTCTAAACATAGGAGATAAAAGTACATGAAATATGAACTCTATCCAACTCGACCAAAGAGGCACAAACCGACAACCACGAAAGAAACAGAGAAAACTTCTACACCTTAGGCCGCCTACAACTAAAGAACTAAAAAGTCTTGACTCAACAACCTAATGGCTTACAAACTTATCATGGAGGACTTGTTTCCAACTTATAGCCAACTACTCCATTGAAATTATGAAGCCAATAAGCCGCTGTTAGTTTGACCGAATCGATAATCCCATCATCTTTCTTGCTAACATCCTTAAAAGCTCTTGAATTACGTTCTTTCCACCACTCACACCAACAAATAGCTGCTGGTAAAACTTTCAAGACTCAGATTTTCTTGGTGTATCTGATTTAAAGACTATTCATTAAAGAAAAAAACACCATATTTTCCAAGGGACTTTGTAGTGGATAAGAGGATGGGTAGATGTTTATCTGTCCTGCACAGACACATATATAGCAATGGTTTACCCACGAGGCCAACCCTTCATGCACATCACATCTTGAGTGGAGATTTTGCAAAACCCTGCTACCCACAGGAATAAGCTTGCCTTGGTAGGACAATTACTACACCACACTCTTCTTTGGGGTTTTTCCTTCCAAACAATAGATAGACCCGGGTTTGACTTAAAATGTACAGAGATAACTATACTATGAATCATGAGTTTCAAATCCAAAAGCAATTCATTGCGTCTGCCAGGCAGTTAACGTCTATATGCAAAATCTATAGAAGCAAAACCAAAACAATGGAAGTTTGAAACCAAATTACTAAATCATCTTAACAAAATTGAAAATCTTCAGTTACTGCTAGCTGCCTACTACCATATATTATTTGCACCACGAATGCCATAACGGGTACTTCGATGAGACCACAAGTTGATGTTGTTTGAATGGTGAATTTTTGTTTTCCCTGCAATAAATCAAATTCCCTTGGTTTAACTGATCAATGTCATAAGAGAAGACATATGTGTTTACATGGTCTAAAACGGTAATCACGATTTTGAGTTTTGGATCCATGAGAAGTGCAACAGAACAAGTTTTCCAACGCCTATGCTTCAATAAAAACCCTGATAATGGTAATTTAGCATTATTACCAGTACTCGTTAAGTTAATATTGCACATCATAACCCATTTATCATCCACATAACCACAATGTTCATTCTTTTTCTTCAAATACCATAACTGCACTCTATTATAATCCTTTGTGTTCAAAAGCCATAGTAATCCTCCCATTTCGAGCAGACGAAAGCGACAATCATTACCTGAATAATTTGCAGGGAGCTGAATAACAGATATTTCTTTCGTACTAGCATCTAGTCTAATTAATTCTCCAGTTCCATTATCTTTATTCTTCAAAATCCAGTGTGAACAACAATTTACGGAAACGGGTCTACAACAATCAGTATCTATTTCACAGGATTCTAAATAATCAGGCATTGCAACATAGCTCCATTTCATGTCGTTAAGGATATGAAACTTTCTATCAGAATACGAAACCACTTTATATTTTGGTATGATCGGGTCATAAGTTAAAAGAACATGACGACGAAACCTTTCGTCATCTCTGCCCATATACAACCAGCTAGCGTTAACCAGGTTATAAACAAAATATTTATACCCAAAAGATATAAGCAGCATGCCACTGAAAGAATGTTCAATTTCGATAAACGAACCACCGCTGAAAACCTCTTCCGGTAGTCGAAAGGGAATTAGTTTCTCTTCCTTTTTATCAAAATCAAAGAAAACAAAATAATATGTGGTTGTTGTGTCTATACCTGCGCCATAATAATCACATTTAAGTGAGATAAAACCTCTTAGATTACTAGCCCTAGTTGTATATTGTGAATGTACAGACATGAATAAAGGGTCATTAAATATGTTGTACCATTGTTTGTTTACGCACTTAAACCGATGCAAATCCTTACTGGGAATCCTTGTAAGTATATCGTAGAATACGATCTCATGAGGTAGATGAATGTTATGGCCGCCATTATCATCTTTGGATCTCTTGGAAGAATCATTCAGCATACACATTGTTCGATAGAGAAGAAAGAGAAGGTTAGGGCAATTCACTAATGACGTGCTTTATATGGTTAGGGCAATTCACTTGGTATGTTCTCTATGGGCCATTCCCTCTAGGATCCACCCCACTAATATGACCCAAAGATTCATAACTTTAGTCTTTTTTGTCTTTCTTTTTTCCGGTGGATAAAGATGAAATTGTATATATAATTTGAGTAGAAATTGCTGGCCTCACATTGAAAGTTAGGCCAAAAGCTTGAATTCTAGAGCTCATGGCCCCGGACCAATAGGAATTGAGAATTTCGAATGATTTTTAATGTTTTTATAGCACTCACGGCGGAGTGGGTGATGAGTACGCTCCAAAAGTCTGATTAGTTCAGTCGCGTTTCTCCCATTTCTATTATACTGTATTGTCTCTCTTTTTTTTCTCATGAAATCCTAAACAACCAAAAATCCATAACCCTAATTTCCATCTCCTCTTCCACTTCCTCTCTCTGTGTATCCTTCCATATTTTGTATATATAATTTGAGTAGAAATTGCTGGCCTCACATTGAAAGTTAGGCCAAAAGCTTGAATTCTAGAGCTCCTGGCCCCGGACCAATAGGAATTGAGAATTTCGAATGATTTTTAATGTTTTTATAGCACTCACGGCGGAGTGGGTGATGAGTACGTTCCAAAAGCCTGATTAGTTCAGTCGCGTTTCTCCCCTTTCTATTCTACTGTATTGTCTCTCTTTTTTTTCTCATGAAATCCTAAACAACCAAAAATCCATAACCCTAATTTCCATCTCCTCTTCCACTTCCTCTCTCTGTGTATCTCCTTTCATATTCTTGGTTAGTTTGGAGAATCAATCACTATATATCCTAGGATGATTACCCATTGCCCCAGCGTCTTAAAGGTAATCTCCAATCCCAATTCTCTACTTTTACCCTCCTCTCTTCCCTCATTCTCTGGAAAGAAATAGTGAATATCATCGAAATGTAGAGCCTGCTGATACACCATCATAATCGATATCTGCTTAATACCAAGCACGATTCATTCCTTAGCTCTCTTCTGTTTTGATTTAGATTTCGTTGCTTCTTTTGTGTTTTTCAGATTATTCATCACCGAATGACATTTAATGTTTGCTCGATTTGTTGGTTCTTTTAAATTAGGGATTTTTATTTTCCTTCTACATGGAACATAGGAAAAAAAAAGGGACAAGGATAATAAGAAACCATGGCGCAATGAGAAGAGCTGAAAGATACACATCTAAGAGTCTCTTGAAAGGAGGAGAAGGTATTATAACCTTTCTCTTGATCCGGTTTGCTAATCTTTCATGATAATTAGATTTTCTGCTAACTCATAGTTTGTAGTTAAGGTCCAAAAATCTTGTGAAATATGGTGAAATTTTCGAGAGGAGAAAAAAAGGTCCAGAATCCTTGATCAGGTAACCTCCTAAGAAATAATGCCTCGGGATTGTATAGCATTTACTGGTGTTAGTGTTCTTACTTCTTACTCTATTTTTGTTCCCTCATTATCATGTGTGTACAATTGGTGTTGGCATCAATTCCCTTGAGTCAACACAACCATTCCAGGCTATTTTGGATTTTTGGTTTTTTCTTATGCTTTACTTATGTCAAGTAGTAGTATTGTCATATTTTTTGCGACGATGCTGAATTCCATTATTAAAAAGCTGAAGTCATATTGTATGAACCGTAAACGATGTCCAATGATGGAAAAAACAACATTTTATTTCAAATGCCTCTTTTATAGTAAACTGAACAACAAGTGCTATATGCTATGGTTGGTGCCACAAAGATCAAAATTGTGTACGATTTTAGAAGATGGTCAAAATATAGTGTTTCCTTAGTAATTGTGAATTTTCTTATTGAGTCGGCAGGGTGGACTTGAATTTTTCGGTGAATGTTGTGGAATTTTGAGGTGGTAGGTAAGATGCAATCCAATGGAAAATCTATAAACGATAGATGGCAAACTGAATCACAGAAGGTTGGACTTGGGACAAATGTAATAGATAATTCGAATGAAGACAAAGAAAAATGCTCTGGTACAATGTATCTTAAGTCTTAACGACATTTGGATTTATGTAGGTATTGAGCATTGAATCTTTATGTATCAAAATATGCGCTCCGTAGTTTCTCATTATGTAGCAATATTGACTTTGATGAGTAATTCTTTTTTGGGTGCAGGCACATTCGTGCAATTGGCTCAGAGAGGCATTTTTCTTTGATAATTGAGGGGTGCGGACTGCTGAATGTTACTAGGACTTGGTACATTTTATCAATTATATGAATTCATTAGTGTTTAGCGACTATTTTCAGCTAAGTTATAATAATTATATGTTTGGGGTAGGGATGGTAAGGAGAAGTTGGAAGCCTTCACTTACAGCGAATGTTTTATCTTGATTTTATTTGAATTTACATCAAACGGTCAGGTAATGTAGACAAATGAAGAGAATATTTATGTTGCTCGGTGTATTTCGGCAAGATATATATTATGCTATAAAATCCCTATATATTAAGTGAAACTTACATACTTTAGGAACTGAGAACTTCTGAAAGAGATTATGGCCTTATATAATTTCGCTTTTAGCTATTTATGTAATTTCATAGATATTGTTGAACTTCAATTTACCACACAATTTGAAGTAGATAAGTTGAACCATACTATTTTTGTTCGATAGTCCAAATACCATCAACATGTTTTGGATCTCGGAGACCGAAAAGTGTGGTACATCCTGCTGGACTCCCCTGTACTAATGTGCTTATGGGTGATGTTGCATTGGGTTGTAATCCACGTTGATGATAACCGATGATATGGTATAATGGTGTATAACTTTTTTTTTTCCTTTTCACAAAATAAATTTTCTATAACTTCCAACTACGGAAAGTATATTATACTATGGTGACCAGTGGTAACTTAATTTTAAAAATGAAAATTTTATCTGTATAGACTGAGGGATAACAAATGATAACCTGAAATTTTGATTTGTACAGGTAGTGAGGGAGAACAACCTGTCACGGTAGCAGCTCGAGGATATTTTTTTATAGGGTAAGCAATCTCATCCGATCTGGATAGATGATTAGTAATTTATAAGAATTGTCTCTATTTTCAAATTGGAAACAGTTCTTATAAGCTACTAACTAACTGTCTCTTGAAAGATCACGGGAAGTTACTTTTGAGAGGAGAAGAGTTCAAGTAAGATATGCTTTTCTGTTGTTGGAATACCTAAGTCATTTTCTTGGCGAGTGTAATTTTATTGGATTCAATGAGCCGATAAAAACATGTGTTTTCATTGTTTTGTTCTGCATTCTCTAGGAAATCTCTTTGACTTATGACTTCCAGATATTGGGTAAATGAACAAAGAGTCAGATGTGAACTCTTTAGAGAGGCAAATTGTTCGAATTAGTATTCTAGATTTGAACTCGAAGTAGCCAAGGTTTTTTTTTTTACATACGATGTGTTTTAAAGGATTGACAATCTAACTTTTTGTCTATAAGATTTCTGTTTTGCACAGAAATCTACAATTCTTCATTTCATGAATAAGATCAATTCTACTAACTTTTATGAATTATTATTTGTAAATTAGAAAAATACTTGAGATATAGGTGAATGTTATTGGCAAGTTCCTGTAATCAGCATACAGAAATTAGAAAAGTACTCGAGATTGAGGTGTATGTTAGTAAACTCAAATCCAAGGATGTAAATTTTTGTTGTATTCTAAGCTTTGCTTTGGAGCATTGAGACTCATTAGTGAGTCTGTTTGATGTAAATGGGACACTTCAACATCAAATAACGGCCCAAAATTTCACATTATTACATATTTTTTTCCTTCAATGTAATGGCCTGTAATGTTAGCTTGCAACAAATAGACCATTTTATGCAGCTAGCAACATTAACATGGAATGACCCTTTCAGCCAAGCATGAATTCTACCTGACTTAGAAAACAAGCTAATTACTTAAATTTGGTACAACCAAATTGGTCCGTGCAACGCACGGGCGCAATACTAGTAATACAAAATTTACATAATTGGAAACTCAAAGAAACGAATAATGAAAATACAAAATTTACATAATTGGAAACTCAAAGAAACGAATAATGAAAAAAGTACCAAGTATCCATGAGCTGATAAGGGATTGATATCATCCTAATGGTTTATAGCCTTACAATGTGTTTAATTACAATGAAGCACCACCGAAAAAGGAACTTTGATGAACTACTCGAAGAGAGTATGAAAAAACAGATAAACAATAATTTGTCATCTGATTTTAATTTTGCGTGTCAACTATGTTCGCAATTGCTGGTGCGGGATACGCTACTGTATCCCCTCTGCAGGATGCAGTAAGCTGCGCTTGTTCCATTATCCGGTGATGCTGTGAAGTAAGGCGAGTTGACATTTTTATAATGGTTGGCTCGTCTGGTGGTGTTAAGAAGATAGCTCAATATTTTTACTTCAGGTAAGAGCTCCATTAAGAATCAAACAATCAGATTTTTCTCTCAAGGAAAAGAATCACGAGTTGTTCCATTCCAATTCCATGAATCTGATCCTATTCATTAACTTGAATCGTTACTGAACAATCATAACTAAACCCATATGTAGTTCATCACGAGCAGCTCTAGGCTAGGTCCATAAAACTCGTAATATGACCTTCTCCACTTTTTCTGTGCGAGCAGCAGCAAAGACATGTAAGCAACTCAAATGCAAGAGTCCAAAATTTCAACGAAATTTTTGTTGCAATCTTGGAAAGGATAATCCGAGACAAGAGATCCATTTAAAGCAACTTAAAGTTAACTCTCATACAAACAACAATGGGAGATTTCAAACAAGTTAAAGTGTAATATCATGTACTAAAAATATAAATAGTCAAGGTGTTCATGGCATGTAATAAGAAGACAAGTTACAGTAGTGTCAAAACTTACAGCATGAGACCATCAAAAATCCTTGCTCTTTCCAGACGGTTTAATCCGTCTCTATTTTTGAATCTCTTTTTACCCCCACGTAAGTCCCAGATTTGAGTGAAACTAAACTCTCTGTGTAAGTTATTGATTTCCAAATTTTCCCGACACTAGATATACGTAACTCTGTAAATATTCCTTTCTCTAGGTTACATATAAGAGATACACTCTCTTTGCTTATGTAAACGTTTTTTCTGGTAACGTTTGCCAAAATGTTACCGTTTTGAAAAGCCCAAACTGGCAACCAACGAAGAATTCTACGCTCAACTGCATTTAAGGTGACGCTGAATTGTTTAATCCAAGATTCTCCAACTCCATAATCCTTCATCACCCATATGTCAAGATCTCTCTTACGAACAACATTAAATAGAGAAAGGTATTCTTCCCATACTCCCACATGTTTATATGCTTGCCCATCTCTTACTTGCGCATCTCCTAGTTGTGGCATTGCTACTTCTTCTGGTAATGGTACATACACGATCATCTCATTGCTTATATTGAAACACAGTACAACATCAGTGTAGGTTTTTTCAGCGAAGCGCACTAACCAATGAAGAGCTCCTTTGAAAAGATAACCAGCATCCAAATTTTCTTTATCACAATAATAAACCAAGTAAGGAATTCTTTGAATATTATTCCATGAATTGGATCCTAATGTATAAACTCGAAGTTGAGATTCTAAGGATTTTTCCAGACATGCAATTTGTACCAACTTGTAATCGTCATTGACGCAATCGTATGAAAACCCGTATCGAGTGTTTACATAGTCAAAACTAAGTGAATGATCGCATTGTTCCACGGGCACTTTCTTATATTCTCTGGTCGATGGATTCCAAATACAAATGCTATCGTCTACATGAGTAAAGTAAGCCGAAATGGTTAAGCAAATCAAACCATTACATGAACCCCAAATCTCAACATGATGAAGGTACCTATGATTTTGGATCGGATACTCCATCAAAACAGCTTCAATATTACTTGGTATTGGCTCTGATGATATTGAAGCATAATCCATGGAATAAAGGACGGGGACAGTAGGTCGGGCGCCATACTTATCGATCTTGTAACATTTAGCCATGAACCTAAAGTTGTTTGTTTCGGTACTACGGTTAAGGTGATTGTTAACAAATTCAGGGCTACAAAGTAGATTATGCCAAATCTTGCATACACACTTGCAAGTCAAAATTGAATTTAATGGTAATCTTATAAGGATCTCTACCTGGATATCTTGTGGGAGTAGGTCTGACATAGCTGCGGCTGTTTCTTCTCGTATTAGAGATTAGGGATTTCTCGGCAAAGATTGATGTTAGGGTTTCTTCCATCTTTTATGTGCCTTATATACCTTTTGCTGATGGGTCGGTCCCGTTATGATCGGATTTCAGTACGTGCTCAACAAGAGAGCCCGATATTTTGTCGGAATCTCCATAAAAGATTTTTTTGTTGGGTAGTACAAATTCTTGACAGGCTACGCAAAATCATGGCACTAGACCATTTAATCCCACACTTGGCTTCGGCAGAGAAAGTGTTGATTTGAGTGGGAATGTTATAAATACCCTCCGTATTGGTGGGCCTTGCACAATTGCCCTTAAAGGTAAAAGAAAAGTTCAAAACAAAATATATTTTGTTGAATTCCTGTTTTAGCCTTTATTTTTCATTTTCTTCTTCGTTCATTTGTTGGTAAAGTTGTTTTCAGTTTCAGATAGAGAGAGGAAAAACGAAAAACTGAAAGAGAAAATGAATCAACCACCAGCCACCACCATCCCAATCGCCGCCACCCCCAAAACCACCACATCTGCAGCATCACCATCTCCATCGTCACCATCAATAGTAGTTCATTTCCTTCTAAATCTCGACCAGCAATAACTACTTTGTTGCATGTTATCGATCGAGAAATTATCATCAAGAAGATTTAACATCAAACCTCAACTATTAAATCTACAAATCCCAAAAAGCAGATAAGTTTTCATTCAATTGAACTGATGATCCGATCTCTAAAAATAAGTTTTTGGAGAGTTGGTTTATAGTTTCAAAACCTAATACTATGATTTCTCTTCGAAGTCCTCGTTTGATTTAAAATCAATGTTTCGATCTATTATCTTCAGAAGATTCTTATAATTATGAGTTGGAAATTACGAAAAAATTTCAAAAAAAAACTTTTATCAAAGAATTTAGGGTTCGTTATTACTATATCTCAATTGACCTTAAATTGATTGATTTGATTTTAAAATAGTGTCTATAAAATCTTTTTGAACTTCATATACTTTGGATTTCAACCTAATTTGAATTTAAATTTGATCCGGCTCAAGGAATTAAGGTTGTCCTATAGAATGCAATGATATCAGGGTTCCCTATAGCAATGACTGCTTCCAGCATCAGGAATTATTGACTTGATTTTAAAGTAAAGCAAAGATGAAATCAAAATTGAAGTGTCTAAGATGAAGGATGAAATTGGTGTTGTACTGGGGTTAGCCGCGAGTTGGAGATGGGAAGGATTCTGCAACGTATGTGAGCAACAAGAAGACGGTTTGCGAAGAAGTTGAGACTACTTTAAAATGAAGATTATGTTATTGTGTTCTTTTATGGTTTGATGTATGGGTTTAAAGTTGGTTTCTTTGTTGTTGCAGCTTGAGATGCAGTAGGGATTGAGCTGAATTAGGGATTGATGTATCTGCTGGTGATGAAGAGACAACGAACTGGTCAAACGAGCAGAAGAAGAAGGGATCAGCTGAAAGATGAGGCTGAGGTAAGAAACTCATTGTGATCCTAACTAAGATTTTTCTCTTGAAATATTTTCTCTTGTAATATTTCTAGAAAACGGTGCAATTTGTGAACTTGTGAGGCTGGTTGTTCGTTGAACTTTCTGGTTCTCAGTGATAATGGAAGGTTCAAAACTTTAGATTAGCCACAAAGCATATTTGCTAGGTAATGCCAGATTGATTAATGTATACATGAGGGGAGCATATTACTTCAGAACAATATATAGGACTTAAATATGCACAAAAGCTAAGTAAGCTACCTTGTTATTACTGGGTTTGTTGAGGTTATAGTGCAGTTGCAGTTATGAGATGTAGTTGATGGCCGTGCATTGGTGATGTTGATGTTAAGAGGCCGAGTAGATGATATTGCAGGTTTGTTGAGCTTCCAATTTGATTTGTTTGCACCAATGGTGGTGGTATTGGATGTTGCAGTGGAGCTGGTTTGTTGTGTTAGAAGTAGTGGTGATATGTTGCAGTGGACTTTTGTTGGATGCGCTCAAACTATTGGAGACAACTTGACCAAGTTACTTCCATTATTGGAGACAACTTGAGCTAGTTGCTTCCTTTTTTTGGAGACAACTTGAGAAAGTTGCTTTCACTTTTGAAGGCAACTAGAGCTAGTTGATTCCAGATTGGAGTCAACTTGAGCTAGTTGATTCCAGTTTGGAGGCAACTTGGTTATGTTTTTGGGTCCATTCATTCATCTGAAATTATCTTATACATATATCGTAGAGTAGTTGTTGTGTTGAGTTGCTGATGATGGTTGTGTTGCTGATGCTCATGCTTTGAAGTCAAGAGGATAAATGAATGCTTAGGAAGTTCAGCAGGAACTCAATATGAGTTGCAGTGGCAGAGATAGAGGATATGGTGTTGTCTTGTGGTGGGGGTAATTGCGAGAGACAATATGAACTTGTGTTGGATGCACACGAACTACTAGGTATGTATATGTTACAGACCATTAACATCTGTGTAGTTTTATACATCAGTAGTTGTAGTATATTTATTTGGATGTGATTTTGTATGTCATTTTGCGTTAACAAACCTGTGGTGAAATGGTAGCACGACTGACTCCATGTCAGATGATGCGTGTTCGACTCACGCCGGGTTCATATTTTGTGTATACTATTCATAATGTGGAGACAACTTGTCATATAGTTGCTTCCATATGTGGAGACAACTTGAGCTTGTTGCCTCCATTATTGAAGACAATTCCAGTAAGTTGCCTCCAGATTTGGAGACAACTTTCAGCAAGTTGCCTCTAGATGATGGTGGTGGAGTTGGTGATTGCTGGTGGTGATTGGTGTCGGTGGATGAAAGTGGTGGTGGTTGGCGGCGGAGGTGGTGGATAGTGGTGTTGGTTGGCGGCGGTAGTGGACAGTGGTGGCGGTTGGCGGTGGTGGACAGTGGTGGTGGTTGGCGGCGTGGTGGTGGTCGTCAGTGTTGGTGGAGGTGGTGGACAATGGTGGTGGTTGGCGGTGGTGGTCGGTGGTGGTGGTTATGGTTGTCGTTGGTGGTGGTTGGTGGCGGTAGTGGACAGTGGTGATGGCGGCAGTAGAGTTTTTTTTTTTTTTTTTTTTTTTTAATAGTGGTTAGTGGTAATGGTTTTGTATATACATTACATAAAAGAGGGTATTTTAGTAATGTATTATGCTTAGGGGTATTTGTAAAGTTCAAAAGGATATATTTGCTATAGGTCTCATAGTAGGGGTATATAGATAATGTTCCCTTTATTTTATGTCAACTAGTAAGGCCACATGTGCGATGCACATGCTTGAATTTGATCCTTTTAATAACACCAAATTTGATAAGAATGAGAAAAAAAATTATTAAAATAAAATTTAATATTCTTGTTTGTACTCATTACATAGATAATTCAAAGAGCTTTGCAAATATACTAATTTTGCAAAAAATCCTATATGTATTTTGAAAGATATCTAAGTTGTAAATTTTTTGATCTATTTTTAAAACAATGGCATTCCTGTAAATAAACAAACATTGATTTAATGTACTTTGTAACCTTCAATACATATGTAGAGTAATGATTGATATTTAAGGTCATATTAGTAATATCAAGGTTACACACCAAGCTATTTTGTCCTTTTGTGACCACCCAAAAATACCTATTTTCTTTATATTAGTACTAGTAAGACCACATGTGCGATGCACATGCTTGAATTCGAAAAAAAAAATCTTAAAATAAAAATTTAATATCTTTGTTTGTACTCATTACGTAGATAATTTAAAGAGCTTTCCAAATATATTAATTTTGCAAAAATCCGATGTGCATTTTTAAAGATATCTAAGTTTTAATTTTTTTGATCTATTTTTAAAACAATGGCATTTCTGTAAATATACAAATATTAACTAAAAGCTTAGTTAATAGGGGTATTATTGTCATGTGAAAAGGCTTCACCAAACAATTACCTCTTTTCTTTATATTAGTATAAGATAAGATAAGATTCATGTCACTGGGCCAAGTTCATCGAATCCCATTCTTAGCTGCTCTTTAGCTTAACAAATTTGAAACAGACATTATAATTTATTAGCTTAACAAATGTGTATTACAAGCAGCTGGTAATGATACTTGGTGTCGGCTTTAGAAAAAAGAGCTTTCTCAAGCATTAAATCCTGATTGGTTCTTGATTAATATACTGCATTTGAAAAATAGTGAAATACTCTCTGTTTGGGAAGTTGAGATAAGTTAGTAATTAATGTCCCTCAATTCTGCTTCAAGGAAGTGAGAAAGAGTGACATATAGAATGTCAAGGATTTAAGCCTTCTTCCATGAAGGATTTGGAGGAATTCTTTGCAATTGGCATTGTTTAAGAAGTAGAAGAAGAAAGCGATATGAGTCTGATGGTGATGAACATATTAGGGATGGGGGTGAGGGTATATCTTAAGTTGTCACACGTGCTTTCTAGTAGTGTATTTTTTGGGAATAAATATGACAAGTTGAAGGAGAATAACCTAAACAATGGAGAGTGGAAAGTGAAGAAAAGTAAGAATGGAATGCAAATGGTTCCGTTTTGCGTTTTGAAGAGAAGACCGATTTTTTCCAGATTCTTAAAGATCTAAAAGCACCCTCAATCATATTTATGAGGAACAATATAGGTATGGAGACATTGGAGTTTGAGCATGCAGCTTGAAATCACATAACAATCATGTGACTATGAGGTACTGGCTACCTTTTCTTCTTCAGCAAAAGTACGTGTGAATTGCACTTCATCAAGTCCGTTTGTACTATGTATTTTATGCGCGGAAGAATTCCCGTGATTAGGCGAGATTAACATAATTTCGCGACATACATTCTATTTCGTAGGAGACTATACACTGTTGTGAGTTTTGAGCTCAGATAATTAGGATCTGTACTCTACAACATCGAAATGGCATGTTGCAAACGGGTAGAATCATGAAGAAAACAAAAAAATAGACAACACTTTTGAACTGCAACACTTTTCTGCTAATCTAGCCCATAGCACTTAGCCTTATGGAGGCCAAATTTTGATATCTCTAAGAATGTGAAGTTCCAATTCTCTAAAACTAACTTTCTTTATGCTTGAATCAAGAGGAGCACACTCAAACGCACATTTCCTAGTAGAACTAGCAGATATCGTAAACCAAAACGCAAAGAAAATTTCCGATTCTCTCACATGAATAAATCTAGTTGTTGCCTGGGAATACCAGGCCCCTACAGCATATTGCTTTCACAGTCATTTTGAAATTACATCAGCTAAAAGTTCTATTGATAAATGTAGAACTATTCTCTTTTTCTTATATAAGTCATCACTGTATATTGGTTCAACTAGACAACTACTCTCTTTTTCTTGAATTTCCTCAACAACGGTTTTGAACTTCCCACAAAACCATAAATAAAGCAAGTTAAAGTTAACCCTCATGCAAATAACAACAACAGGAGATTTCAAACAAGTGATTATATCTAAAAGGTGCTCAGGGCATGTAATAAGAAGACAAGTTGCTGTAATGTCAAAAGGACTTTAAGTTAAAGCTTGAGACCATCAAAAATTCTTACTCCATCTCCAGGCTGACTTATCCGTCTCTAAGTTTTTGGCCCACGTAAGTACCAGATTTAAGTGAAACTAAGCTCTCAATATAAATTACTGATTTCTCAACGTACGTTGCTGCTTTCGAAACTTTCTGATCACTAGATATAAACACCTCTTCTCCTTTTAACATTACTTTGTTTAGGTTACCTACGAGACGTATACACACCTCTCTAAATATACCTTTCTTTAGGTTACATATATAAGATTGGCGCACATAGTCCATGACACCGTTTACCAAAATGTTACCATTTTGGAAAGCCCAAACGGGCACCCAGCGGAAAAAGTGAGGCTCAGTAGTGCTTAAGGTGATGGTGAATTGTTTAATCCAAGTTTCTCCAACTCCATAATCCTTCATCACCCACACGTCAATACTTTTATTACGAACAACATAAAATAAAGAAAGGCATCCCTCCCATACTCCCACATTTTTACGTATTTTCGCATCTCCTAGTTGTGGAATTGCTAATCCTTCTGGTAATGGTACATATACGATCATCTCATTGCTTATATCGAAACACACTATAACTTCAGTGTTGGTTTTTTCAGAGAGACCTATCCAATGGAGAGCTCCTCTGAAAAGATAACCATAGAAATTTCCTTCACAATAACAAACAAAGTAAGGAATCACTTGAATATTATTCCATGAATTGGAACTTAATTAATGTATACGATCGAAGTTGACATCCTAAATATGATTCTTTCAGATTTGCAACTTGTACCAACTTGTAATCGTTATTGACACAATCATAACCAAACCCATATTTGGTGTATAAAAAGTCGAAACTAATCGAATAGTCGCATTGTTCCACGGGAACTTTCTTATATTCTATCTTTCTTAGATACAAATGCTATCTTTTTCATGTTCAGACCAGCCCGAGACGGTTAAGCAAATCAAACCATTACATGAACCCCAAATTTCAACGGAATAAAGGTCCCTATGTTGTTGGACTGGATACTCCATCAAAACAGCCGCAGTACATGGGATTGACTCTGATGATACTGAGGCATAATCCGTGGAATAAAGCACGAAGATACCACTAGACCTGTGACATTCAGACATGATCCTAAAGTTGTTTGTTTCGATACTACGGTTAAGATGGTTGTTAACAAATTCAGGGCTACAAAGTAGATTACACCAAAGCTTGCATACACATTTGCAAGTTAAAATTGAATTCACTGGTAACCTTATAAGGATTTCTACCTGGATATCCTGTGGGAGTAGGTCTGACATAGCTGCTGTTGCGGCTGCTGCTTCTCGTATGAAAGATTAGGGCTTTCTCGACGGTGTTATGGTTTCTTCTGTCGTTCTTGTACATATTTATACTTTTTATTTACCTTTTTGGTGATTGGTCGGTCCCGTTATCATCGGATTTTAGTACGTGCTCACCAAGGGAGCCCGATATTTATATCTCCATAAAAGAGTACGAAACAGACGAATATTTTTGGAGGTTGTACAAATTCATAGGACAAGGCCATTTAATCCCACACTTGGCTTTAGCTGAGAAGACGTGGATGTTATGCCAATTCATGGCACAAGGTCAAGGTCAACTGAATTCTTTAGCTTAACAATTCGAAAAGGACATGCACATTATAATTTCTTAGTTTCAACAAAATTTGAAGGTTCGGAGATCTATGTACGGGCCAACACGTTTATGGCACAGCACAACACGTTAAAATTCGAGCCAAAGACGGCAAGACAAAGACGTGACGGCCCAAAGACAGGCACAACACGTTTGTTTAATGTCTTTGTCATGCGACAACAAATAGACACACGGCCAAAGAAAGACGCGGCACGTGTTAGCATACTGACCAAGACACGCGAAGAAAGCATGCCACGTCATGCGTAAATACTACACAATACATCACATTTGATGCATATTTCACAAAAAATCATTGTTTTAGCCAATTTCTGACATTTTATCTTCGGTATGCTAATTTATTTCTATAATAATACATGTACTAACTAAAATATCTCAAAAATATTTATTTTGGAGAACATAAAATAAGTGTGCTTACAAAGACAAAGACGAAGACAACACGTTTATTTTTACGCACAAAGACATGCACGGCACGCCTTTTAGCACAACACGTCGAATCTTCTAAAGACCATTGACCCACCACGCTAAGCACGTGACTTCGTGGGTAAATTCATCTTGTGCAAGACGCTTTTACACCTCTATATGTACCATATAATGTGTATTACAAGCAACTGGTAATGATACTTGGTCCTTGCATCAGAAAAAAGAACTTTCTCTAGCATTAAATCCTGATTGGTTCCGTTGTTCGTTCGGATAAAGAAGTTTTTTCCAGATTCTTGAAGATCTAAAAGCACCTACCTGTTTTCCTTTTGTTGAGACTATATTAGTCCCATATTGTTTGGGCAATCTAAGATCCTGCGGTTTATAATCTCTTAGGGCCCTCCATTCATTGTCAATTGGTTTTGAGTTGGATGCCCGTATTTTAACATGGTATCAGAGCAAGCTATTTGTGTCGAGTCATTTGACCGCACCTTTACTCCGCGTCACCCGATTTATTGTCCACGTGTTAGACCCAACGAGGCTACACGTGAGGGGGCGTGTTGAGACTATTAGTCCCACATTGTTTGGACAATCTAAGATATTGCGGTTTATATAATCTTTTAGGACCCCTCCACTCAATTGGTTTTGAGTTGGATGCCCGTATTCTAACACCTTTGAATATGAGAAACAATATGAGTTTGGAGACATTGAGGTACTGCATGGCTACCTGTTCTTCTTCAGCATGCCATTCAAGGAGAAAAGTACGTGTGTATTTTAGATTGTTATGCTCAAAGATCGTAAGCAGAAGTCATCTGAAAAAGGCTAAATAAATGATTGCAAAGGCACTGCTGTGCTCAAAAATTATTTCCCTACTGGATTTTTTTGATATAAGTGTGACATCATGGTTCATTTTGTTGATGAGACCTTCATTTTTTGACCTATTAGGTGGCAATGGATGTACCATTGGAAGGTGAATTGCTATGAATTGCGGCGAGTACTGTATGTCAGCTTAATGAGGTTGTAGTATGATTGATGTGTTGAGTCGACTAGCTAAATTCTACCCAAAATTAGATTACCTTTCCTACCCAAACCGAGTCAAACCCGAGTCAGAATCATTCGCCCCATCTAAAATCAACTTCATTTCGGAAAAAAACAGAAAAAAAACCTAAATCCTCAAATTTCCTCCTTCACTTCACTGAAGCTTGCAGGATTTCCCCCCCAAACACCACCAACAAAAATCACCCAAAACCCTAATCAGAAAATCACCACCACATCCAAATGTGGATATCTCGTTCATCACGAATCACTAAAACCCTAAACCTCCGATTCTATTCTCAATCTTCAGCAGCAGCAGCAGTTTTACATCAAGAACCAGAAATTGTTGTAACCCCAAAACCTCAATTATATACATATTTAGATGATTTACCAAAACCCAACCCTAAATACTCAGAAACAATCATAGCAATCCCTAGAACTGATTCTGGTAAAAGTATAGCTGCTAAAGAAAGGAGAAACGGTAGAGTACCGAGTATTTTGTTTGAGCAGGAGAAAGGTGAAGAAGGTGGTAATAAAAGATTGATTTCAATAAGAAATAATCAGATTAAGAAGCTTGTGAATCATTTGGGGAGGTCAATGTTTGAGTCTAGATTGTTTGATCTTGAAGTTAAATCTGATTTTGAATCTGATGAGATTATTGAGAAAGTTCGGGTTTTGCCTCGTCAGGTATTGTTCTGTTGGGGTTGATTACAAACCCTTTTCTTAGATTTTGCTAATTTATTCATTATCTGATTTTATTTTTTTATTTTTTTTTGGACCTAAATTGTAATTTAGTTCTGGATTTAGGTATGAAATCATGTTAGGGGAGAAGCATTTGCCCCTGCATTGTAGTTAAGTTCAGTTTTAACCTAATTTCTGGCATGAAATTGTGAAAGCTAGATGAATTAGCTTGTTGTAGCTTTGAATCATGTCACTCTCGGGGAGGGGCAATTGCCCCTGGTGTTTGTAGTTCAATCAACTAGTTGAGATGTATATCAATCGGGAAATTGGTTTCATGATTACTGTGCAATTTTAGATTTTACCAAGCAGCCAGCGTCTAAGTGTACATGTTCGACCAGCTTGTAAAATTTCTTTGTTGTCTCATAATACAGTTGCGGCATGTTAGTGAGAGTTTGAGAGAAACAATTGAGTTAGAAAAGAAAGCATTTAGTGCTGCTAGTTATGCAGTTACTGAAATATTGAATTCTTCACGTATCAGTTCTCTATAACTAACCGATAATCTTCGGGATGTGTTGAGTGCAGGCGAAAATGCATACGTGGTTTATAAGTTCAAGATTAGGTAAAATACTTCAGTAATGCATCGTGTGTAAGTTTACTGCCATATTAGATGAGCTTGTAGTGGTTTCTTAAAGTGAGAAATAATGGCTTAATAAATGACACAGTGGAGTAATTGAGTGCCTTATGGAAGTGATACAGTGCCTTTCATGATCTCATGCCTCATAAGAAAGATGATTTTGTTAATAGATTACGTAATAAACCGTAAATTGTCTTCTCTCCAGAGAGTTTAAATTCTGTAGGAACGGTAGACCATGTAACAGGACACATTGTTTTTCTTGCATACTTAGCAAGAGTATTAGCTACATTAGCTTATCGCTTTGCAAAGTGACAGGACCAAGAATTAAAATGACTTAGTTCGTCCAAACATTTTCTAACTTGTATGTTGCAATTTTGTCATGTGTTCCTGAACCTGAAGATGTTTATTTCTTAACTTGATTTTTTTTTTCTTCTTTATATCATTTGATTAAACTTTTATGTATTGTAATCTTTTTTAGCTTCATCTCGATGCGGGAACTGATGCAGTACTTAATGTCACCTTCTTAAGAGCCCCTTCAAATGCTCTATTGAAGATTGATGTTCCTCTGGTGTTTATAGGAGAAGATGTTTCTCCTGGATTAAGAAAAGGTATGTCCTAAACATACAGGCGTTCTTCATTATTTGTTCGTGTGTGCAGAAAACTTGTCTTTTATTCATTTGTGATGTCCTAATGTGCAATTCATATACTTTATTTTTGGTATCTTGTTATCTCATGCCAAGCCTGTCCATCTTTCGTCTATACCTTACTTATTGCCACTATGTTTTCAATGTGAGAAAATGGATGTACCAATCTCCAGATTCTTACCGGAGCCTTTCTTTCTTGGATTGGTCTTTGATGTTGCCAGTCTGTTATATTACATGAATTTTTATTGTGTCCCATATTTTTGCTAAGATACTACTTTTAGATTATTAACCTTTAGATCGAAAACCAGAGTTGGGTGGCACGGTAGAACTGACAAGTAATATTTTGTATCATCTGACATATTGGTTTTGCTCTACTTGTAACTGTAAGGCCACATCTTGCTACCAATTACATATCACAAGATTAGCCTATTAGTCTATTACATAAGGTGGGAGAGCGTTTTGTGAAGCAATAGCGTAGTTGAACTGAATGGAACCTAGCAGTGTGTTCCTGCTAGGTCTTCTACCCTTAATGAAGCTAAGATGATCCTGATCGCATCTGGGGATTGGTAGATTAGGTCAACAAAGTTGGTGGTTTCGTAAACTGGAAAGTTAAATAGCAAGAAAGCATGATCAGCAATATATATAGTGTCTGCTGGATAAATATTTCATGTCTTTCTATTGATTTATCCTATAATCGTTGCCATCATGCTTTTGTACCATGCCACAACCACGTTTTTGGCCATCTTCATTTTCTACCTACAATCCTCCTTTTATATTTTGCTCACCTTTTTGTGATTTGAATACGCTTTCTCCATAAAAGTCACATTACGGTTATAGGAAGGCACACATTTTGATCCTTTAAATCAATTATTACGTTCTGCGTGTTAAGTTCCTGTAGAAATTGCTTCATTTAGTGGTGGAGATCTATTTTGCTTCCTTGGAACGCACATGTTTTAACCCTTTAAATCAATTACTGCGTTCTGCATTTTAAGTTCCTGCAGAAATTACTTCGTTTACTGCACGAGAACTATTTTGTTTCTCAGAAGTATTGAGATCTTTTATCATTTTTGCGGACCTTACTTGAAATGTCAGTTACAAAATGTTATTGTGAACTTTACAGGAGCTTATTTGAATACCATGAGAAGGCACGTTAAGTACCTGTGTCCTGCAGACATTGTCCCACCATATATTGAGGTTGATTTGAGTGAGTTGGATGTGGGCAAGAAGATAATAGCCAAAGACCTCAAGGTTCATCCAGCACTGAAGCTTCTTGTACAAGAAGATGAACCTATCTGTAAGATTAAAGGCGCTAGAATGGAACAAAAGAAGGGAAACAAATGAGTACTTTTTCTTCAGAAAATAGTGGGAGATTCTCTTGCTCGAAATTTCTCTTCCCTTCTCAGAGAAAGGAGGATGAATTTGACAATGGCGATCACAGGGCTAGCAATCACATTCACATGATTGCTTGCATGTCAGATGTACACAGCTGAACGATTCTATTTCACAAAGCGAATTCGGTGTACCCTTTTTTGTTCTAAGATACTACTTTTGAGATTAATAACCAGTGTTGGAGAGTTAGACAAATAGAGTATGAGTAATATTTTTGTTCGATCTAGCATGTGTTCTGCTTTTTATTGTTACTGTAACGCCGCTTCTTACTATCAATTGCATATCCTTCCCGGAATTTATCTTTTAGTTGGCACATATTCTAAAGCTGTATTTTCACTGCAATAAAGTACTCTAAATTGATCAAAATCAAATTTGTGGTATTGCCGGATAATTTTCTGCCTAGAAGATACGTGGTTAAATTGCAGCCATTTCTGTCCAAGTATGCAACTGTTGTAAGAACTTTCAAAAAAAAAAAAGACTACAGAATAGTGGCTGGCTTTGGTATGAAATTAAGAGACCAAGAGAATTGAATTGCAGAAGACAGCCGGATATTGAACGATTGGTTCACACATCCGTTATGACTACAGAATAGTGGTCGGCTTTCCAAAACAAACATCCGTTATGATTATACGTTTCATAAGACATAAAGACTGCCTCCACGCACAAAACTTGGTACGTATTCCATTCACCCGTATCAGAAGACAATAACTGAAGGTTGAATTTGGTTCTTGGAATTTCACAATGGAAATATGGCATAAGCAGCACCTTGTAAGTACTCTTGGTGTAACCAAGTGATGTTGAAGATAAACATTCCACGACACGCGAAGAATATATGTTATCTGTGGAGAAGGGATTGAGACCAATTGTTTGGTCAGTGGATTACAAATATAATATCTTGAGTGAAGTCCGAAACTGTCCCAAAAGAACCAAACCATTGCTTGTATCTAGAACTCTTAGTTTTGGTGTTTCATGATTTCATACACGGTAATACTACTGGAATTACAATCAAGATTTGAATGCATAAAAAACGTACAAAGAATGAAATTAGTACATAATTTGATAATTGATTAAAATTCTGGTAAGAACCGAAGACTACGGAATAATGGTCGGCTTTGGTATGTAATTAAGATATGAGGGGGATTCAATTGCAGAAGACAGAGCTGGAAGCTGGACGAGTAGTTCACATTCCGCAGTCCTAAGGTTAAAGCAACACAAGTGATCACCGTAATTGTTAAAGATCACAACATCTAGATTTACTGGACAGAAGTAAAAATACGTGTGTGAAGGATAATCCCCAATATTGATGTCCTTGTGAACAGACTGCCAAATCCATCCTCCATGAACGCAGTCCTCCTTGAGAACCCAAATACTCAAAGTCCGTTTCCTCCATTTGTGGACTCCATAGACGATGAACCCTTCTGAAACTCCAAATGTGTGATAACTGTGATAAATACTCTTAGCTTTCTTAGGTAAGTCGACCGACTGCATCCATCCACCACTACTACTACTACCGAGTTTCTTGTCATCTATGTTGTTGAGATTGTAAATTCTGAGTTTACCACTGTTTACACAAAACAAATATCCGTTATTATTATATGTCCGATGAGACGTAATTAAGACTTCCTCTGTGCTCAAAACTTGGTACGTATTCCATTCACCCGTATCAGAAGAGAATACTTGAAGGTCGAATTCAGTACTTGGGCGATTCATATATGGGAAAATCACCACCTTGTAAGTACTCTTATTGTAACCAAGTGATGTCGATGAAAAGCATTGTACAAACCGCTGGTCATATGTTACTGTTGCTTGTGGAGAAGGGAGTGAGACCCATTGTTTGGTTAGTGGATTACAAACATAGTACCTACATACAAGTTCGGAACTGTCCCAATGCGAACAAAGAACCAAACCGTTGCTTGTATCTAGAACTTTTAGTTTTGGTACTGTCTCCTTGAATGGGTTTACGTCTAACATGAATTTAAAGGTGAACCCATCATGCCAATCTATATATCTGCGGTGAGTTTTGGTGCAAACAAGTTTCTTATCATCAACGTATGCGCTGTCGAGATATGCCCATGGTAGACTACGAATTGTAGTTTGTTTGTTGAATAATCTGTGTATGAAACATGGGTTGGAAAGAAGAGAATGCCATACCTTTGATACACACCTGAATTTATAGACAGATTTCAGCGGGAGATGGAAAAATATCCCGGGCAGTACATCATCTGGTAACTCAACAATTCTTGTCGTAGATTTTCTCTTTTTAGTGCACAGTTTAAGTGCTTTCAGTAAGGAATTAACCATCATCATCATCATCAATGACAACAAAAATAAACAGACGCAACTTGTCTGCCACAACTCTCTAGTGCATGCCATGGCTACTCTGAATGTTCAAGACCCTGAATTCAAAAACTTTTGATCCGGTGATCCAGATTATGAGAGTCCCCAACATATATATATTGTAACTAAAACAGTGGGTTTCCTGTTTTTGGTAGTTTCCACGTTGAGATATGTTTCCTTAGCTAGATGAAAAATTGCAGCCATTACTGTCCAAGTATACAACTTGGGTAAGAACAGAAGATTACGGAATAATGGTCGGCTTTGGTGTGTAATTAAGATATCGGGGACCTTCAATTGCAGAAGACAGAGCCGGAAATTGAACGAGTGTTTCACAATCCGCAGTTTGAAGGTTAAAGCAACACAAGTGATCGGAATCACTAAAGATCACAATATCTAGATTCACTGGACAAAAGTAAAAAAACTTGTGTGAAGGCCCTGAAGGATGTTCCACATTGACGTTCTTATGAACAGACTGCCAAACCCATCCTCCCTGAATGTAGTCCTCCTTGAGAACCCAAATGCTCAAAGTCTGCTCCAACCTTTTATGGACTCCGTATACAATGAACCCTTCTGAAATCCCAAGTTTGTGAAAAGTGTATCGACCATTCTTACCTCCCTTGGGAGGAAAATCGATCGACTGCATCCATCCACCACCACTACTGCTGAGTTTCTTGTCATCTATGTTGTTGAGATTGTAAATTCTGACTTTGTCATTATCTATCCAAAAAAGATATCCATTACAATTATGTGTTCGATAAGACGTACAGACTCCCTCTGCGCTCAAAACTCGGTACATAATCCATTCACCTGTATCAGAAGAGAATACTTGAAGGTCGAATTCGGTTTTTGGATGATCAAAATATGGGATAATCACCACCTTGTAAGTAGTCTTCTTGGTGTGATCAAGTGATGTCGATGACAAACATTCTATACTACGCGGGTAATATGTTACAGCTGCTTTTGGAGAAGGTAGTGACACCCATTGTTTGGTAACTGGATTGCAAATATAGTACCTACTGAGAAGTCTAGAACTGTCCCAATGCGAAAAAAGAACCAAACCATCGCTTGAATCTAGAACTCTTAGTCTTGGTATCATCTCCTTGAATGGGTTTATATCTAACATGAATTTAAAGGTGAACCCATCGTAAGAATCTAGATATCTGCAATGAGTTTTGGGACAAACAAGTTTAATACCTTCAAAGTCTATACAGTCGAGAGATACCCATGGTAGACTACGAATTGTGGCTTGTTTGTTTACGAAACATGGGTTGGAAAGTAGAGACTGCCACACTTTTGACACGCACTTGAATTTGTAGACAGATTTCAGTGGGAGATGGAAGAATATCTTAAGCAGTACATCATCTGGTAATTCATAACCGTATTCGACAGTTCTTGTTGTAGATTTTCTCTTTTCAGTGCACAACAAGATAAGTTTTAGCACCATTAGTTTAAGTGCTCCCAGTAATGAATTAACCGTCATCATCATCGAGGACAACAAGAAATAAACAGACGCAACTTGTCTGCCACAACTCTTGCTTCTGTTTCTTCTAGTGCATGTCATGACGTCTGAATTTTTAAGAATTAAGACCCTAAATTCAAAAACTTTTAATACGGTGATCCAAATATGACAGCCGAAAACAGTGGGTTTCCTGTTTGTATCAGTTTCCACGTTGAGATAGGTTTCCTAATCCAATGGCCATAAAGGCATAAACAATGAAGGAAAACAGAAGATTCAAAGAAGATCATCACTAAGGTTTAGTTAAGTTTTAGTACCTTGAGTTTAAGTGCTTTCAGTGATGAATAACCCATCATCATCATCGAGGACAGCAACTCTGTCTCCTGCTTCTGTTTCTCCTATTATACTAGTGGTCATGGCCTCTCTGAATGCTTTAAACCCTAATCTCAAAACCTTTAAATAGGGTTGCACACAATAAGGAAGACAAAAGCATGCGTAGCAAATTATACTTGGGACACACTTTGGGGGCCGTCATAAATTGGAAACAAGGGAATTTGGGCCCATCACTGAGTAAGCGCAGCAGAAGGAGCAAACTATCTATCTTTATTAAGAAAATTCACAGAGGCAGCTAATAAATATGTATTACATACATTAAAGAAATGTGCGTAAAGAACAAAACGGAGAAAGACATCAAAATGGCCTTGGTGGCTTTTCAAGTATTGCTGAGAAGAACACTTCCCGGTCATCATCTTTATCCAGCTTAGGTACAACAACGAATTTATGTTTCTTATATCTAAGTATCTTGAATGTCTCCAGATAATTTCTCAAATCATGTTTCAAACAAAAGAAACTATCAATCCAAAGTAAACCACCAGGTCTCAAAACTCTATCCATATCATACAACACAAAGTCTAGAAACATGTAATCAATCCACCCGTCTAGAAATCTCGTCGTGTGTATTATATCGAGAGTGTTATCGAAGAACGGTAGTCGCTGGTTTATAGTCAAGTAAAGCGGGATTAGTCCTCGAAGAGCAATCATTTCACTAAAAGGAGCTCCAAAATTGATTGTAGCTGTAACTATAGTAACATTGAACTCCCTCATTCTTGCAGCAAAACTTCCTGTCCCAGCACTGAAATCCAATCCAATCCTGATCTCCCCTGGCTTAATATTTAGCACGTCGGGTATCAGAAAATCCGCAGTTGTGTTCAATCTGGGGTCGAGAGCAACAGGTTGAATCCATCTAGGCTTTTCATGGTGGGTAAGGTTGAAACAATCCGCACATTTGAAGAACCCTTTTCTTGAAGTATTGCTAGCTAAACATGTGAAATTCTTGCATCTGTACCCGCTCCAACGGACATTTCGATCGTCAGGAAGCTTCCACAGCGACTCATTGATCGGATACGGTTTGTAATATAGTTTTGGAGCTCTCGAAAAACATCTCCGTCTAGGCAGTGGATCGCAGCCATGAACCATCAACTTCTGTGCAAGTTTCCAATCATCTTTGCAGATATCTCCAACATCATAATCCATATACTCTTGCAAATCACTCTTCATTGAAAAACAAGCATGTCCTATACTAGTAAATGTTCCATTAGCTCCCATGAAATTCTGCTTCCCAAGTCTATTCGGCTTGATCTTAACATACTTTCTAATTTCTTCGGTCAGGAAATAATTTGCCGGTTCTACGGCTTCTTCACTACTTTTCGCTAAAGGGTGAACCACTCTATCCAAATTTGCCATCTCAAATTGTGTTACAGGCACTTGAGCTGATTTAAGAACACTTAATATATCTGCAAGGAAAGTATTGTACCTCAATGCTGCTGATTCAGTTGGTGCATCTTTCATATTTCTCATCTCTTCTTCAATCTTCCGAATCACCGCTTGCATAGTCCTGTTTGCTGCGGAGCTTTCGATTCCTCCTCCTTGTGTCTCAGAGTTGACAGATTTGCATAAGGATTCAGTATTGATGAGAGAACTAGGAGAGTAGAATCTGGATATGGTTCCAACACTAAGGACAAGAGCAAAGAAACCTAATGCAAAGATGAAGCTATTTATTCCTCCTTTCCATATGCCTAACTTGTTAAAAATACTTGAATTTCTCATTGTTTTTCCTCCTTCAAAACTAGTATTGATTCAATGAGTACAAGAACAATCCAAACAGGGTTCAATCCATTAAAATGACAAAAGAACATACATAATCACAGATGTAGAGATCACCTGAAGACTTTTGCAAATTCTTGAGATATTTGAAGATAAGAAATGCAGGATTTTGAGAGTAGAGTTCAATTTACTCTTTTTGGAGCATTCTTCAAGCCTTTGTTATGTGCAGTGTAAGGCATTCTCAGGCCTCATCCTCTCTATATCAGTTCCAATTTCCAAGGCATTCATGCATATGCCAATGATCAACTCCAGTACTTTGTCTCATGTACAAACAAACAATGGAGCAGTGAAGTTCATCTCAAGCATTCACAAAAAGACCCAAGGAATGCCACATCAACAACACTGTTTCTGATTTTTTGAGGTTTAGGATGATGCAAAAGATAAACTTTGGACACCAGTGGGTAGATCTACTGACTTCCTTGTCTGAGTATGAGTTCAGTTCACTGGACCAATCCAATGTTCAGTCTCCAAGAAGAGTAGACCCACATGGCACAAGAAGAAGAAGAAGATTCCAAAGCTGAAATTGTGCTGGAAACAGGGAACACATGGTGGGGGGTGGGGTTCCATAAAGTAAGAAGACAATTACCAACGCATTGACTTTGTTCTTGAACATCTCAAACTCAAACCCTTTGAATATTTTATGTTTGGAGGAGTTGGAGACTGAAAAATCTTCCAACAATTATAAAAAAATAGGGTTTTACTTGGGATTAGATTTGATTTGATTCTGATTTTATTGAAGAAGGAATGGAAGCTTGAACAGAACACATGGGTAGGTAGTTGTTGGTCTTAACTATTAGAAAAATCCATTCCCATTAGTACACTCTTATTCAAATGAATTGAAATGATATCATGCTTTCTCACAGGTAACAAAATGTCATTCTAAGCTTTCGGACTCACACCGCATGTTTAAAATCTCAGTCAGAATAATCCCATAGAATTTTTTTGTTTTTTATCTTATAGAATCCGTGTATTTCAAATCTCAGCCAGAAAAACACGGTAGAATTCACGATTTTCTATCAAATTTATATTCATATGTTTCAAATCTCAGCCAGAAAAACTCCGTAGAATTCATTGTTTTTTATCTATCTGAAATTTTGAGGTGACTACTGTTCATCATTGAACTGCATTATCTCCAAATACAAAAGAACAACAAATGTTGAACTGTATTAAAAGCACTGGTGAAGGCTTATAAATTCTAGACCTACTACTATTATCTTGTAAACCTAACAAAATGGGTGTTTTAATGGGATTTTTAAGCCAAACTTCAAGTGCTTGAACCATATTAGTACTTACTAGTCCAATAATAGAAGAAAATGAGTGGACTTGAAGGTGGTCCATGTGACTCTTAACTAACAGTAATGAATATGAGAGTTGAATTTTCTCAACTTCTTCTCCTCTCAATGTTATGCTTTTTGGGAACAAACCCTGTGATCAAAGAGCTAGTTGAATGTGATCTTTCATTCAAATGTCAATTTTCCTAATCTCATCAAACTGCACTTGTATGTCATGGACAACAAGTTAAAAACAAACTACTCTGTAGTTATAATGACACTACTGTAAGAAAGCAAAAAAGGAAATCCCTGGAAGAAAATTGCCACTACAAACAATCTCTGTAGTTATAATGACACTACTGTAAGAAAGCAAAAAAACGAAATCCCTGGAAGAGCAATACAATGGTGAACTATTTGCATCATTCCACACGAGTAATCCGAATAACCTCAGTCATCCTAGTAGCTGCTACACCTTATGGCTTATGGCTACACTGCAATTTACTGAGCAAACCCCATTTCACTTTCTTTGAATCCATCTTATGAACAATTCCCGTACCAAGTTAACGATTCACATTGCACCCAAGTTTGCTGAATGGATTAACAAAAGACAGGGGTGTTGCTTCTTGCAAGATAAACAAAATTAACCCTAGTAGCTACTGCTACTACACCTTATGGCTTATGGCAATACTAAGATTTTCTATGCAAACTCCATTTCGCCTATGTTGAATCGATCTTATAGTCGATTTTAGTGTCTCAACATGTTAAATGAATTGGAACTATGGCCTATGGGTTCATGATGCCTGAGTCTAGTGTCACTCAAGAACCTTTCTTTGCACAATTAGATGCCAATACGAAGAAATCGAAAGAACAGTACAATTCTACATGATTCAATCACATAATCTAGTAACTTTCAGCACAATTAGATTCACAATACGAAAAAAAATCTAAAGAACACTAAACTTACATGATTCGATCACATAATCTACTAAATTTCAAAACAATTAGATGCCCCCAATACCAAAAAATCTACTAAATTACAAATATACATGATTCAATCACTAAAAATCTACTAAATTTGAGCACAATTCAACAAATTGACAGAACCCCATTACTCAAGAACTCAAAATAAGTAAACCCCATGAGATTTCATAAGAATCCCAATTAATCCAATCCAAGATTTCATTAAAATTCAAACCTTTAACCACAAAATTTATACATAATCAAGACACCAAAGTGAAAAAAACAAGCCAGAACTAGTACTAATTACTACTACTAAAAATCACCAAAAATAAAACTAAGATTGGGGCTACCTTCTTCGATTCCCAGCAGGATAATGAGAAAGAGGAACAAGTTCAGACAAAGGAGTAGACAATGGAGTTGGTAATGGAGAATTTCTACAAACAGGACACGACGGATTAAGCCTCAACCAGGCATCAACACAAATAAGATGAAAATAATGTCTACAATCCGGCATCATCCTCAACATTTCACCATCTTTATAATCACACAAACAAATCGAACACACCGAATCATTATTCCCAAAATCCTTTTCATTTTTGCAATAACAAAATTTGGGGTATGAATTTATAACCATCTGATCAAGACCCATAACAATATTCTCCTCATCTGCTCGCATACCATTCTCCTCATCATCATCTTCAGCTACAAATATAATTCTCGGCAGTATAATCCCATTATTACTGTGACTCACATGATCACTCTGATGATGATGGTGTGATTGATGATTGTTGTTTCGGTTGCGTGCACGGGCACGGCAACATACATAAGAAGCTAATAATAGTGTCGAGAGCAGAACCAGAAAGCCTAGAGCAATAGCAATCGCATAACCCAGGCCTAAGTTGCTCAGGTTTTGCAAGAAATAATCACCGCCGCCAGATGAGTTTTGGTCGGTGATGTTGAAGGTATAAGGATTGAAAGAGTTGGGTGCCAAACTGCTGGGTATCACAGGAGTGGTGGTGGTGGTGGTGGAGGAAGCACTGGGGGTGGGGATAGGGGTGGTGGACATTTTGAAGAGGGGGAAGAGAGAAAAAGGGTTTTCTATTCTTCATTTTTGGGGAGAGGAGAGAGAAGGATATTTTTTTGAGGAGGAGGGGGAGGTGGTGGTGGTGGGTGGGTTTCCCCAGCTGCTGCATTAAATTCGAAGGTATCAATTGAATTTATTTTTGTTTTGAATGGAAGAAAATGAATTGAATTGAATCGAATCCATTACACACCACCAGTGGACTGGAGACAGTGAAGAGTGTGAGAGATTTTTTTGGAGTGAAGAGTATTAAATGGTGTTAGTGGGTTGGTGCTTGGTGTGGCCTGTGGGGTGGAGTGGTGTTGTTTCTTTCTTTACAAAAGGAATTTTACTTTTGTGATCTACTCTTTTTACTGTTTGAGACATTGAGTTAGTCTAAATCATGAGTGAAATTAGGACCTTAACAATCTTTTTTAACTTTTTTGAGTCGTTGAATTAGAAGAATTTGAACTTTGAATGATGATGACTTTTTGGATGGTTTTGTTGAAATGTTCATAGCATCTTTGAGCAACCACGGTCGACGAGTATAACTAAAAATTTGGTTGAGAAACCAAGCGCTATCGAACGGACTAAAGACCAAATACCATACTAAAACCAAAAACCAAACTATATTTGGTCTTTGGTTTGGTCTTTGATCGGGCGAAATTTAAAGGTTGCGCCTGGTGGGGCGAAGATTAAAGTTACGCCCGAATTTAAAAAAAAAAAAAAAAAATTGGGGTGCAACTTTAAAGTTCGCCTGATTGGGGCGCAACTTTAAAGTTGCGCCTGATGATCGGGCGTAACTCAAAGTTACGCCTGAATTAAAAAAAAAAAAAATGGGGCGCAACTTTAAAGTTGCGCCTGGAAACAAAAAAAAAGTGGGGTGCGCCCCACCAAATTTGGTTTTCCCACCATAGCGTCGCACCACGGAGTAAACCCATTTTTTTCAAATTTTTTTGGTTTTTAGTCTTTGGTTATAGTCTCCCCACTGCAGTTGCTCTTAAGTTATAAGCAAAATTATTTTGCTTCATTAACTTTTTCAATTCTTTTTCAATCCGGATAAGTCATTCTAAAATTTCTATCGTAACTAATTTCTGGGTTTTTGACTTTCAGAACCTGGCGAGATTGGGGTATACTCAAACTAATTGGGGTATACCCAATAAGACAAAATAGGTTGATTTTACTTCAATACCCTTGAACTAATTAACTTAAAATTAAACCCTAAAATTAAAAATTAAAAAACTCATAATCTTCCCTAATCTCTCTTCTCTAATCTCTCTGCTCTTCCCTTCATCTTCTTCCATTTCTTACATCAAACGAAAATCTTGAACTTTGATTTTCCAAAAAAATCGTTGACTCTACCGGCGAAAAGAAGACTATAAATGATGTTTAAACTCAAACCCATCATTGTGTTGTGTGATTTGATTGTTATATTAGGTTAGAAATCGAAAATTATGATTTACGTGTTTTTGGCAAGCAAGGTCGTAACATGCATATCTTGCCGAGCTTTTCATAATGACCATGGCGCGATCGTAAATTTTTCAACGTAGGAAGGGTATTTTTTGAATACCTTTAGGCCAAACAAAATGGCGAGGTATTTCTAAAATACCTTGCTTAGAGGAAGTGCAAAGGAAGGGTATTTTTAAATACCTTGTAGGCCAATGTTTTTCAACGATCGGCGGGGTATTTTTTGAAGACCTTTAGGCTAATAAATTTTTTTATCCGTCTCTCGTGTGTCAAAAAAATAAAGTCGGCAAGGTCGACGAATGAAGATCATCTTAGGCCAAAGTTTGGCGCAAGCATGATCTTCATTCGTCGACCTTGCCGACTTTTATACTTTCGAACTGAAAGTGTTGATTTTTTATCTAATTTTGAGTATGATTTCATACAATGACTTTGCAATCCCCTTTTTAGAAGTGTTTGGGTCGTGTGCTTTCATTTAAGTTGCAAAAGATTTTCTCAAAACAAATTTTTTTCATAAAAAATCTTCCCAAATAAGTTCAATCAAAAACAAAATTTCAATTCATAAGTTTTAATCCACTCAATTAATCAATCTAAACTCAATTAATTAAGCTAATCAGATTTTTTTAGTGTTAATTAAACAAGGGTATATTAGCCATTTAGAAAAATATATTGCTAAGGGGTGGCTTCTTTTACTTCAAAATGACCCTATTTTGTCTTATTGGGTATACCTCAATTAGTTTGGGTATACCCCAATCTCGCCAGGTTTCAGAAGTCGAAAAGTAATTTCTAGATGCGCTTCCAAAATGTTTGCAAAATATAATTTGGAATATTGACCCAAGTACCTCGACCCAATAATTCTACCCAAGACAAGTATTGGATCTTGGCAAAAAAAAATAGGAAGGATGATTGTAGCCCAGTTAGCAATTATCCTTCTACACTAAATGACTAGATTTAATATATCCCTAGAAATAGGTGAATTGGTTATTGGAAAAACCTTGAATATTTCAAACCGGGAAGTAACGGATCCCTAGAAAATGAGGAAATCAGTTACTGAGGAGACCAAGTACTGTTCAAACCTTGGAGGTTAGAAATCCCTAGAAAAGGGTGACTCAGAGTAAGCTCAAGTATAACCTGGGGAAAAAAAAAAGGTAAAATGGTTTGCAGCAGGGTGAACCTGGAAATCATTTGGTCCAGATACGGAGTCAAAATATATCTAGACGAAGACTGGATTGGATACAATAACAAATTCAACTAACGGTTAAAAGATATTAGCTTGAATCTTATCAGGTTTTCATCTAACTGTGAATATTGAATGCTTTGAATCTAATCAGGTTTTCATCTAACGGTTAAAAGATATTAGCTTGAATCTTATCAGGTTTTCATCTAACGGTGAATATTGAATGCTTTGAATCTAATCAGGTTTTCATCTAACGGTGAATATTGAATACTTTGTTACCAAGGTAACTTAGATTGCAAACCCTGATTTCAAATCTATATAAAGGAGAACTCTAGCATCTTGGAAACCTAATCCCCACACCTCCTGTGTGATACTAGTTGTATAAGATAGAGTCGATTCTCCTTTAACCTTAGGTTTTTCACGAAACCCTGTAGGTTAACGACTTAAAGACTTCATTGGGATTGTGAAGCCAGACCCAACTATTTTCTCTGTAGTTGCGTGATCTGATCTTGTTGTTTTCTATCGTGATTGAGTACAATCGTAATGTTGGCTTGAGATTTATATCTCCGATAGGCAAGATAGAAAAGTAGTCACAAACATCTTCGTCTCATCGTTTGTGATTCCACAGTATCTTGTTTCGTTAATCGATTAAGATTATTGTGAGGTGATTGATAATACTAGGTCTGTTCTTCGGGAATATAAGTCCTGGTTATTAATCGGTTCCGGTTCACCTTGATTTATCAAAAGATGGAACAAAAACTCGTAGGTATATCTGTGGGTAACAAATTTATCTATTCAATAGACTTTTCTGTGTGAGACAGATTTGATTATCAAGTCTTCGACTTTGGGTCGTAGCAACTCTTAGTTGTGGGTGAGATCAGCTAAGGGAATCAAATGTGTAGTATCCTGCTGGGATCAGAGACGTTAGGAACGCGATTGTAACTTGATTAGTGTGAGATTGATTAGGGCTCAACTACATTCCAGGACGAAGTTAGCTTTGTAGTAGGCTAGTTTCTGTAGCGGCTTAATACGTCGTGGTGTTCAAATATGGACTAGGTCCCGGGGTTTTTCTGCATTTGCGGTTTCCTCGTTAAGAAAACTTCTGGTGCCTGTGTTATTTCTTTCCGCGTTATATTTTTGTTATATAATTGAAATATTACAGGTTGTGCGTTGAATCGATCAATTGGTAAATCCAACCTTTGGTTGTTAATTAAAATTGATTGATCCTTGAACATTGGTCTTTTGTATCGTTCAAGTTATTTCTCTTATATTCAATTAGGCTCACAAATTCTTATTTGTTTGATTGAGGATTAAATTGAGAGATTGAGATATAACTCTTTGATATTTTTTTTTTTTTTTAAGATTGAGTCTAACTATCTGGTTGATTCTCTTGAAAGTATATTGGAGTTAGTCCATACTGATTGCTAAGAGAAATATTGGGTGTGGTTGTTGTACCCCCGCTTTTTCAATAGGTATCAGAGCTGGCAAACACGTTTAAGACCTCATAAGTCTGTATTTGTAGCGATCTGACTCTATGGACAGAAATTCTATCTCAATAAACGTATTACCAGTCTTCGATGGCTCGAATTACTTATGGTAAAAAATTGCGATGCGTGCCTTTCTTCAAGCGCGTGATTTTCAATCATGGGTTTACATGTTAAATGGCTATAGTCCTCCGGTTGTTATAATAAGCACTGTAACGGTTTCAAAGGATATTGGTGATTATGATGTTGTCGAGATTCTTGCTGCGAAGCAAAATTCTGATGGATTGAATGCAATCATCCATGCCATTACCCCAGATCTTCATTATCATGTGACTACTTGCACAAAGTCTAAAGATGCTTGGGATATCTTAAAAACCGTATTTGAAGGGAATACATGTGAAAAGGAAGCTAGGCTTCAAAACCTAAATTCTGATTGGGAAAACCTTTGTATGGCAGATGAAGATTCATTTGATGAGTTAATCACAAAGTTTCTGAAATTGTTAATGCATCTTTTGCATTGGGTAAGACTATTCCTGAAAATGACATCGTGATGAAGATTCTCAGACCTCTGCCATCTAGATACGATTCTAAGAAACACGCCATCGTTGAAGGAAATAACCTTGATGTGCTTTCCAGAAATACTCTTGTTGGGAAGTTAAAGATCTTTGATCATGAGTATATATCCAAATCAGGAAAGGATATTGCTTTCAAGGCACAAAAGAACACTAAATTTCTTGATAAATGTAAAAGTGTTGGCATCTCTGATGATGATCTTTCTGAGACTGATTCTTCAGATGAAGATCTTGACAATTCAGTCTCATTGATCACAAGACAGTTTAGATATCTTCTATTTAAGAGAAGTAAACGGTTCACTAGAGACAAACCTAAGTCATCAGTTAAACCTCATAATCGTGTTCCTCCTAAAAATAGGGATACTGACGATACTGATGACGAGGATATGCCATAGTGCTTCAAGTGTAAAGGTTTTTATCATTTTGCAAATGAGTGTCCAAATCGTAGAAAGTACACTGGAAACAAAGGTCTTTCTACAACTCCTGATGAAATTTCTGACCATTATGATTCTAATGAAGACAAAAAATCAAATGTTGCACTCTTCTGTGAAAATACTGATTTTGATAATTATAGCAATACATTCATCAACCTCGATATTATATCCAGAAGAAACTTCAACCACATTGGAGGATAAAATGGATTTATCTTTACTCTCTGGAAATTCTTTTTATAATTTTGCAGGTTCCACCGTGTGTCTAGCGGCCTGCACAGCAGTGAGATATAAACCTTCCTCCAGTTTGACATGTTCTATTGTACTCTCAGAGGTCATGAGTTATCAAAATGTTTCAAGTATAAACATAAGATAAGATATGTCAACAAACTTCAACGAAGAGCAAATCGATTAGCCAACAAGCTCAAACTTGTTCAGGAATCGACAAAGGTATGTAATCTTATCCCCTCTTCAAAGAAGTTAATTTCCAAAGATGTGTCTAGACTATTAAGAAAAAAAAATCGATCTGAACAGTCTGGGAAACAGAGAACTAGGAATTCCATTCAACAAAGGTATGGTGGACAGATTGTTGTTCACCCCAGCACAATGTAATTGTGTTGTTTAAGTGTCTTGTCTCACGTGCCTGGTTCAAAAGAAACAAGAGTTGGCACTCCACAGGCTTTAGAAAAGGTGTTCCTTCTTGGTTTTGTTGCTGATTTGGTTTTACTGTTTTGGAATTCTTTTATGTTTTCATATCTAATTGATATTGAAAGGACTCTTTTTTTTGTTTTATCAATAAAAGAGGTTTAAAGTAGACGATTCTGCATTTTTTAGGGTATGAGTTGTGCGTACGTGAATCCTTTAAGTGTATAAAGGTTATGTAACCCTACATTCCTTTTTCATTTCCAAAGGAACTCTTTTATCACAAGTTTGCTTGTAGAGCTTGTTCTTAGAAATTCCTCTCACAAACCTATATTGTTACCTAATATGATTGTTAAGACATCAATCATGAAGGAAAAAGACATTCCTCATGTTCACTCAAACTTGAAAAGAGGAAGGAGGAATGTGAGAAAACCAAGAGTTGTCCCTTCAAATCTTCATAAATTTTCTGGTGTTCTTGAAGAATTGAAGGAATTAAGAAAGGAAGTGCAGCTTTTGTGTTTAGGACTCTTGAGATTCAGAAGGCCCTGGTTCGGCCTCAGTCAAGAAGATTTATTGATATCAACTCCTATCTTCATGAACCTTATGTCCCAATGGCTGTTGACGACAAGGAGTTCGGGGGCGATAAAGAATTTTCCAAAGGTCTTAATGTCTAGGAAACTTCTTATGAGAATTTTATTCTTATGTTTTAAGAAGGATAACTAGGGTTTGGAATAGCAATTATTGTGAGTACACATAGCTATGTCCAACGATTTTCATCTTGTAATGTTTTTAGATTTATTTATTTAAATTCTAAAGTTTATTTGGAAGATGATTTTGCAGCATTAATCTTTATGGTTTTATATATTGCAACTTGTTATTGGATATGTTTGTTTGCGTCCGTGAACTATGATTGTCCCATACGTGGTCAAAAGTTAAGTCTATCATATGTCGGTATGAAAGTATTGATAAAAGATAGAATGAACTTTTGACAAACAAAAGTTAAGCCTATTATTTCATTATGCAAATAGTGATGGAAGATAGGATAAACTTTTTTTTACAAAGATTAAGTCTATTATATGTCATTGTGCAAATAGTGATGAAAAATAGAATGAATCTTTGTTTATTCCACAGTATTGGTCTTCCCTGATCAATATCTTTATGTAAATATTGTGTGGCTCCATAAGTTTTCTTATGTGAGCATTTCCGATTAAATTAATCATGGGTTCTCTTGTGGTTAATTTAGTTGAGATTTTTGGATACAAATTTATGTTTCATGTAATTTGTTAATGTCCAAAGAAATCATTCCTTTCTTGTGAAAGTAAAGTCGCTCTTGTTGTTCTTTCGGGAATGACATTTATGGGGGAGAGTTCTTAATTGAACTTGTGCTTAATTGCCAAATCTTTGTGGGGAGTGCGGCTGTGGAATAGTATAGGGGGTATCTTGTATCTTTATAAACTCCTTGATGAATGCATCTAGTTGTGACAATATGATTGCATCTAAAAAAGTTGATATGTGCTTTTCTTTTGGTCATGAAGTATCTCTATGGAAATTTCATTAGGATCCCACTAATTTTCGTACCTTTGACAATTTTATTGACAAATAGGGGGAGAATTAATGTGTAGTTCACACTACAAATACATATGGTTTTCGGATCATTATGTAAGGGGGGGTGGTTTTCATGTAAGATGAAGTATTGACTAAGTGGAAGTGATACATATCACCATAGTATTGTTGTCGAAGTTGTGATACCATTGAACTTTGATGTTGTATAATAATATTATGACACTGTACAACAATGATTGAGAGCTATTGTTTTTTCATTGTTATAGGTATGGTTCTTCAACAACGATGATGCTGAGTTGAACACATTTAGAATAATTGGAATACTTGGAAGTGACGAAGATTTCGAGTAATGTTGAAGAACCAAGGAGATCAAGCATTTGATGAGAAGTTACAAAGTTTATTTATTTTGTATTCCATATGTATTGATAGTTTTGTCACTAAAATTGACAAAGGGGGAGATTGTTAGAGCATTGCTCGGTCGAACTCGCAAGCGTTGCTATCTCAAGCTTATTTGTCAAGTTTAGTTGCCAAAACTATAAGTCTTGATTTCTAGTCTACTTATAGCTAAGTCTCGGATTAGGATAGTAAGTGTAGTTGAGCTTTAGACTCCACGGCGTCCATCAACTGAAGACGAAGAACTACTCGAGGGAACTTGTGGAACTTCATCGACAAAAGGTATGTGGAGACTTGAACTTATCTATCACTCAAAAGTCTATCTACTTTATCTCCTATTTGAGACAAAAGTTGTATTGCTATATAGACTTCAATTATACACATTTTCTATTTCGAGACGAGTTTATCTCGCTTATGTATTTCTCGAAATATGTGTTGGTAAGATTTCGCTCGAGCCAAGTTCATCTTTTCTCGTGACGAAAGTCATGTTGATTATTTCAATAACTTGAAAATCGCTTTGATAAAAATAGTTTGTGGATACCAACTATTTTAACATCCTCTAAGAAATTTTCAGTGATTGAAATGATAGTTTAGAACAAGTAACCATTTTTACATAGTGTGTTCTCACATTTGTGTAAAATTCCAAAACAAGGAACCTAAAGTTTGCGTACTTGTATGCATCTTGGCGGTTGTTGGAAATCTGGTAAGTATGCGTACATATACGCATACTGGCGGAAGTTTCACGTCCGCGAATTTCTGATGGAGTTTGGAAGTAAAAACAAACTCAATCCGGTCACTTAAGTATGCGTACACGTTTGCATACCTAAGAAGGTTACTTTTTAAAATCGGTTTGTTCATGAACTAAAAACATTTATATAATAAGTAATGCAATCTTTGCAAACCGTTGGTTTAATGTTCATGAATTGATTCGAGTGAATCAAAATCAATTTTTCTTCGATTGTATCTTGTATACTTCTATGAGATCTAAGCAATTGAACAACTCTCTAACTAGTTCATTTGAGTCATTTGAACTAGTTATGGTAAAGATGAATAAGGTTGATATGAAAGTACTCATATGGCTAACCATTGGTTAACTATTATTCAACCGACTAAGTGTACACGTTTAGGTCCGGTTACTCAAACCTAAATGAAGGTGCATTTGTTTTGTGTATAACAAGCTAAGTTCGATATAACGGTTGAAAGATATTAGCTTGAATCTAATCAGGTTTTCATCTAACGGTGAATATTGAATGCTTTGTTACCAAGGTAACTTAGATTGCAAACCCTAATTTGAAATCTATATAAAGGACAACTCTAGCAACTGGGAAACCTAATTCCCACACCTCTTCTGTGATACTAGTTGTATAAGCTAGAGTCGATTCTCCTTTAACCTTAGGTTTTTCACGAAACCCTGTAGATTAACGACTTAAAGACTTCATTGGGATTGTGAAGCCAGACCCAACTATTTTCTTTGTAGTTGCGTGATATGATCTTGCTGTTTTCTATCGTGATTGAGTACAATCGTAATGTTGCCTTGAGATTTATATCCCCGATAGGAAAGATAGAAAATTAGTCACAAACATCTTCGTCTCATCCTTTGTGATTCCACAATATCTTGTTTCGTTAATTGATTAAGATTATTGTGTGGTGATTGATAATCCTAGGCTGTTCTTTGGGATATAAGTCTGGGTTATCAATCGGTTCCGGTTCACCTTGATTTATCAAAAGATGGAACAAAAACTCGTAGGTATATCTGTGGGAGACAAATTTATCTATTCAATAGACTTTTATGTGTGAGACAGATTTGATTATCAAGTCTTCGACTTTGGGTCGTAGAAACTCTTAGTTGTGGGTGAGATCAGCTGAGGGAATCAAATGCGTAGTATCCTGCTGGGATCAGAGACGTAAGGAACGTGACTTTACCTTGATTATTGTGAAATTGATTAGGGATCAACTACATTCCAGGACAAAGTTAGCTTTGTAGTAGGCTAGTGTCTGTAGCGGCATAATACAACGTGGTGTTCAATCTGGACTAGGTCCCAGGGTTTTTCTGCATTTGCGGTTTCCTCGTTAAGAAAACTTCTGGTGTCTGTGTTATTTCTTTTCCGCATTATATTTTGTTATATAAATGAAATATCACAGGTTGTGCGTTGAATCGATCAATTGGTAAATCCAACCTTTGGTTGTTAATTGAAATTAATTGATCCTTGAACACAGAACTTTGGTATCGTTCAAGTTATTTCTCTAATATTCAATTAGGCTCGCAAATTCTTATTTGTTTGATTGCGGGTTGAATTGAGAGATTGAGATATAACTCTTTGATATATTGTTTTTTTAAGATTGAGTCTAACTGTCTAGTTGATTCTCTTGAAAGTATATTGGAGTTAGTCCATTGATGAGTGCCAAATATTGCATATTTATACAACTGTTTATTGGCATTTAACTCATCTTTTGTGCTCAGAAATCAGATATTATCCCAGATTCTGTATTTTCTTTGTTTTCAAGAATAAATATTTGTACTAATTAATTTTGTGTTTTTAGGTAATAAATAAAGTTCGGAGATTCGGAGGAGCCAAAAGAGCAGAAAATTGGAGACAAGCGTCTATGGAAGAGAAAGCCAAAGCCCGCGCGCGCATCAGTTGCAACCCAACAAGGAGCAACCCATCTAACAAGACACGGGCCCAAGCTATCCAAGACCCGACCCGGATCCAAGCCCATCATTTCTAAGCCGTGAGATTTCTGCCTCCCAAGATCCAACGGTCGCTTCGCCTTCCTCATCAAATCTTCTTTGCACCCGCTCAACACCACAGCCCCCCTATATAATCTCCCATTAAACAAAGCAAAACCTAATTTCTTCTCTTTCCTCACCCGACACCTTCATAGAAACCAGAGCTCTGCTCCTCTTCTCTTCTCCCATACCTGTTGCAGTCACCACCTCCATCACCTCTTGACACAGCAACAACCATCCTGCATGCAGCCTGCACCACCTTCTCCACCTCTCTAGGTCTAGTTTTCTCTCTCTTAGCTTCTCCCAACCCTAGAAGCTAACTTAGAGAAAATTAGAGCTAGGGTTTCGCCAACAATCGACGCATGGACGATTTGACAAGAGAAGAGGACGATTCAGGGAGTATGGGCGATTGGGTATGCGTTTACTTTTCAATTTAAAATGAATTAGGGTTTGGTATTTTCCATGTATAAATAGAAGGGGTCTTGTGTTGTAAGAACTTATGCTGGGCTAGCTGGAGCACCAATTTAAGTTTACTTACAGTTTGATTTGTATTCAACCATGTTCTAAGTTTAATTGCTAGGGTTTAGATGAAACCCATAATCAAGCTCGATAAGTGTGGCTCATATTTTGATATTGTTCTTGATTGTGTTATATTGTTTAGGATACATATAATCGAACACTTTTGCATTTTACTTTCACGAGTGCATGCCATGTATGCATTGTAGTCGAGTTATTTCTATGTTGAATGTGTTGCAATTCATGCTTCATTGACCATTATTGATCCTTAGACTAGTTGTGCCCTGAGAAGACAGCTAGTGCTTGAGAAAATACCTTAATTGCGATTAGAATATCCATCTTAGGATAAGTTTAATCATCTAAGTAATGAAATTGATATATGATTAGTTGTACTATGACAAGACAGCTAATACTAGGGGTTAGTTAATTGCCTTGGTTGATAATAAACCATCCATTGAGACCCTGGATAAATGGCAGACTTGCCATTACAAGGGACGAGAACATTATCATAATTGAACTGACTTAGCTGAGATTAAGTGGTGGATTCGACACCCTAGTGCTCTCTATCTGTTTACAATTTACCTTGCTGCTTTAGTTTAGAGTCACTACACAACAACACCTCAGTCGTATCGACACCAACCATATCTGTGTTACACACTTGCTAGAATTCAGTTAAGCCAAGCCTTAGAATCAACATAAGTCACACAAGTCTCTGTGGATCGACCCGTATTTGCCCAGTTCTGCATTGTAGACACCGTGCACTTGCGGTTTAACAAGTAGGCATCAAATCAAACCACTTCCCAAGCCTACCAAGTTTTTGGCGCCGTTGCCGGGGACTTGGCGTGTGCTATCCTGATCCATTGCTTGCTTTGTTGAATCCCAGTTCTCCCTTGTACATATTTACTTTGAATTGTTCTTTGTAACCCTTGATTAGTATAACTTAGTTTAATTTTTGTAAACTGCATCTGTAACTTAGGGAATTCTAGTATAACTTAGTTTAACTCTTGTAAACTCCATCTGTAACTTAGGTATTTTAGTGTAACTTAGCTTACTTCATGTTTATTTCTGTAGATTAATCTGTCATTTGCACCCTATATCTTGCTCATTGCATGTTTATCTAGTTAACTTAGCAACCTGTGTACACTGCATGATAATCTGCACTATTAGTGTAACTTAGTCATTCAAGCTCTGTCCATAACCTGCTTTGCTAGAACCATCTCTGTTATCTTGTATTGTTCTACTTGCTAGTGGTTTCTATCTCAGCTCCATAGCATCACTGAACATTGTGTCGCCTATTATCATCATGTGGTTCAATCTTTGCCATAGACATAGTCTCGAATTTTGCCATAGCATTAATACTTGCTTTGAATCGTGCAATATTGAGAACTCGAAACTCTCTCTTGAGTAACAGTGCTTGTGATCTTTCTTTGTGCAACCAAGGGAGAGAGAAGACCAAGGCGCAAATACCATTGGTGGATTTTCCTAAACCCAGTGTATACTGGCGGTATTGTATCTCAACCCTGCTTGCATGAATGAATGGATGTTATAGCATGCTTGGGTGTATGATATTCTGTGCATGCCTATGTATAATCTGTGCATGAACTGAGGCCTTGCATGAACTGAAAACTGTCACTTGCTAAGCTTTGTTCACTGCCATTCCCAGTGTTACTCAACATCTGTCCTGTGCTCAGCTCCAGCCCCTGCAGCTGTTGAGCTTGAGTTGCAACTGAGATATCCAATCTGTTGCAAGCCTTGTGTGCCATCAACTGGGCTGGTTGACATCAACTACCCCAGTTGAGTCCAACAACCCTGAGCATAACCCATCTGCCCCCCTTGCATGCTCTACCCAGCCTGAAAGACCTGTGCACATCACCCTGAGCATAACCCATCTACAGGGCCTGTGCTGTAACCCTTAGCCTGCATTACTCTGTGCCTAGTGAGCCACCTGCCCTGCACCCTTGAGCATAGTCTACTGATACCCTATCAACCAAACCAATTGACTTTCTGTGGCATGTAAGCATGCTGTAAAAAGAACTAATATAGTTCATCTGCATCTGCCTTTGCACCCACTGTGCACCTGATTAGTGAAGCAATGAATCGCATGATCACCTGATGAAATCTTGAGCATTGTTGTCTGCGCATAAGCTGCACTGTGCTGTGCTGTGTAAAACCTGCCAGTGCTGTTTCATTTTTGAAAATTTGTGTGTCTCAGTGCTGTGAACAAACTGTGATGTACACAATTTCTGTCTTGTCTTTGTGTTGTGCCTTACCTGAGCATAAGCCAACCCGGCTCTGCAACTAGAGCCATCTCGCACCCCTGTGTGATCATCTCGTGAGCCTGTTGCATCAAGCATTTTTTTATTTGAATAGTGAGACCTTGAATATCATGTGACTTGTTGAATCATTTGAGCCATGATCACATGCCGAAATCTTGAGCTCTCCTGTGCTCCCGAGCATCACTACTCACGTGCATTATTACTTGAATAAAACTCTTCATCTCTTTGCATTTGTGTCTCGGCTCATCACTAGGCTGTGTAAGCTCAAAACATTATCCTCTCGAGTTGTGCATTCTCATGTGCACTGATCTGTTTTTAGCCCTGCTAAGCATTGCTCATCCCCATTGCATTTGTGCATCTATGAACCGATCTCGCAACCGTGTATGATCCCTGTGGCCCTGAGTAAATTGTTAAATAACTGAATTTGCATGAGCAGCTTACTTGTATGACCCAGTGCACCTTACACACTCTCTGCTCTGCCTTGCCTTGTGCGCTGTATCATCTCGTGCTGTGCATAAGCTGAGCGATCGATTTCACACAAACCTGGGTACGTTAACTGACCAAACTCTCGGGCTCTGCTCCTCAAGCACATATCCGGGGCCGTGCATTTGCACAACCACTGAAGCCCACATAACCTAACCTGGGCTGCGCATAAACAGAAGCCCAACTACTGGGCTGAGCCTTTTCACTGGGCTGTGCACTGTCACCCAACCTGGGCTCTACACACAGCTAAAGCCCACAAAAAGCAAATCTGAAGCAAATCCCAATAAACCAAACAAACCCAACCTGGGCTGTGCATTTCCAACCTGGGATGTACATTTCCAAGCAAATCTGAAGCATATCCCAACCTGGGCTGTACATTTCCAACAAACCAAAGCCCACAAAACCAAACAACTAATCCCAATAAACCAAACAGAAACCCACAAAAAGCAAATCTGAAGCCCACAACCACTGGGCTTTTGCATAACCTTTGGGCTGTGCATTTGCATCACTTGGGCTTAGCTTCCCTGTTTTGAGACATCATTGGTTTTACATGCTTGATGTGTGCTAGGCTATTTGAGTTTCTAGATCATGTCAGGATTTTGGTCTGCAACTGGGGATGGAAACAAATCCATTAGAGAGCTTGCTTATGGGCATGCCTCACAGTATGAACTCCCCACATACCATAGTGATTTTAGGGAATATTATGAGCCTTCTCAGGGCCCTGACCTTGAATATCCATACCCTAATCATTATGACCACATGTATCATCAACCACCATGGGAGGATGAGCAATTCTATCCTCCCTCAACTCATTGTATGCAATCACTAATGGAAGAGCTCATAGAGAAAAACAATGATATACTTGGATGGAAAATGCATGATCATCCCTTCTCTAGTGAACCATGTGCACAACCATGTAATGATCATTCATATGAAACATGCATACCCACTCTTGAAGACTCTCCTTCCATTGAACAGTGTCACATGTTCTTAAAGATGAACCTGATTCATTTAGAGAACGAAGAATGGAGGGAAGTTCATGATAGGATGATTGTTGTCCCTAATAAAGAAAATTTTGAAAATAGTGTTTCTATTCCTACTCATGCAACTAACACTGAATATGAACCTAATCTAGAGGTAAATGAGTACACTAGAAATGCTACAAGTTTGAATAGGGAAATGCATTTTTGTTATGATGATGATGATTATTATTATGATATGTTAAAAGAGCATGTGCATGCTGAAAATATGATGGAATCTTTGGGTTCAGAGACGTTAGGCGTCTCTTCTGTGAACCCTATGAATGATACTTCTTCCAACATTCATACATGTGATGTTAACTCTGAGTTTGGGTTTGTGAAATTCTTCAGTGAAAGTGAGCATGCTACACAACTTCTTTGTGACTTAAGTAAGGATGAATCTTACGTTGACACTAATGTTCTTTTGGATCATGATATTATTTTTGTGTCGATTCCTGCCCATGTCACAATATGTTGCCTCCTCTGATGATTATGACATGGAGATTGATGAATTGTTCTATGCAGGTGAACATGATCTACCTTCTTCTGACCTTAGGAAAGTGTGTGATGGTGCAAATGATTTTATACATGAAAACAACTTAGATGTACCTAATCTCTCTCCTAAGTCACAAATTGAATCTCCTCCACCAAACCTAGGCGTAGTTTGTAACAAAATTGCAAAACCAACTTTTCTGAAAATGCCTAATCTAGGCCTAGAACTTTGTGCTTCCCAAGTCCTCTTGGACGATTTTGCATCAAAGTATGACACCTTTAGGGAGCCACAGTTGGAATGTGTATGTCTGCCTGTTCTTAGCAAAACTCATTTTGAGTTAGACCTTGTGCATGATGTACCTTTAAAATTGCAAGATTTTGTGCTTTCAAACACACATGTTGACAAGTTTAGGTTTGGGGGAAACTCATTCACATATGCAGTCTTACTTGCACTCTCATATTATATTTGTGTAAGACTGTTGATGTTTCTGCATACCGTCTTTTGGGTTGATCCTCAACTCTTTAGACTGTTGGTGTATGGTGAATTTTCATTGTATATAATCCAGTAGGACTTGTTAATTTTTCCTTCTTGCATCGGTTGAGTTTTCTTGTGCATATATTGTGCTAATCCAATATGATCTCCACTGATAATGTTGGATGCTAGCCTTGACTAGTGAAGCTCCTTGCTCCCACCGACATCCGGTAATCTCTTCCCTTTTCTCTTATCAGCATAGTTCTCTTGGTATGTCACTGTTTAAATTTTTTCTATCTGTCGACACATTGAGGACAATGTTTGATTTAGGTTTGGGGGTGCATTTGCATTTGCATATAGAGTTTTTAGTCTTTTTAATCTTTTATGTTCATAAAAAAAAAAAAAAATCGAAAAAAAATTGAAAACTCTTTGCAAATAAAAACCTCCAACTTTAGAGATTTTAGAGTCACTAGCATGCTTCTAGCTATGTTTACATAGAGAGTCTGACCGAAATAACAGAAATTGGAAGTACTGGAGAACGCAATCGGGTTTCTTAGTTGATTAAAGCGTTAAAGTTGGATTTAACCATACCGGAGGGCGAATTAGGTGTTGTTTAGATATTCGGTAGTAGAATTGTGATCACCCATAGTGGAGACTACCCATTTTACATCAAGTGAGGCACCAACCTTCAATTTTTTGCAACTTTCTAGAAAAATTGTTAGAGTGTGTGTCACCGTACGTCAATTCCGGGTAGGAATGGTGAGCTACCCAACTTCGTACCACTTTCAAACACTACTTTTGATCTCTTGAGTGCTAGTTTTTGTCAATCATGAGGGTGACGTTTAAAGATGAAAACTCCTTCTAAATATCGATTTACAGTTAGCATCACTCTCCCTCTCAATCAACAGACCCATAGAAACACATCATCGTCAGCAAGCGGAGCATCATCAGAATATTTGAAGAAAAGTGAAATAGTCCAAGGTTACATGCAACAAAGGAAAGAAAAGAAAAGAAGATGAGAATTAATGAAGTTTGTGAAAAATTGAGTTTTATTGTTTTATTGTTACTTTCGTTCTAAGTACAAAAAAAAAAAAAAAAAATTGAGTTAGTAGTTTCATTGTTGTTATTTTCATTTCCTGTAAGTCAAAAAAAAAAAAAAAATTTCAAGTTTTTGTGAAGTTCAGAAGTTCATCATCAACATTTGAAGACCGAAGATTGAAGACGTTTCTATGAATGCTGAGAGAGTGATATTAATTACCGATCGGGTGAGAAGGTAAGTGAGTACTCCCACCCTTGCTAATGGTTGATTTCCTTTATTAGAGATCATCAGAAAAAGATTCTTTTTGTCCACATCTCTGTGGAATCTCCAGAAATTATTTTGGAAGGTTACCCTTCTTACCTACAGCGTGTGCATGATTTCTCTCTTTATTCCTCCCTGCACACATGAGAGACTAAAAAAGCGATCTTTTTGAGTGCAATTATCATAAAACCCTAGTAGTGAGGCAGAAGTCGAGGCTTATGATCACAATCGAATCCGAATTCTTTCATATGGTATGGTTACTTCTCGCTCAGCACTTAAGGATGAGAATGCGTTCTTTGGTAGTTCTAACTTCTTGTTACTAGCATGCAGAAACTCTATGTCCTCATAGCTCCTTGGATGCTTGAGACTCTTTTACACTCTGAAGTTGGAGAAGGTCTTGTGGGTACACCTCTGGTAAACCCTCACGAGACTACAACTCGTCCACTAGGGACACCTAGGGGTTTAAAGGCTTAGTGCATAAGCTAAATGCATTCGAGAGACCCGCGACAGTGGTATAGTTAGGATTTCCTAACTTCTGTTTCACTTGAGGAAAAGTAAAATTCAGGTTTGGGGGTATTTGATGAGTGCCAAATATTGCATATTTATACACTTGTTTATTGGCATTTAACTCATATTTTGTGCTCAGAAATCAGATATTATCCCAGATTCTGTATTTTCTTTGTTTTCAAGAATAAATATTTGTACTAATTAATTTTGTGTTTTTAGGTAATAAATAAAGTTCGGAGATTCGGAGGAGCCAAAAGAGCAGAAAATTGGAGACAATCGTCTATGGAAGAGAAAGCCAAAGCCCCGCGCGCGAATCAGTTGCAACCCAACAAGGAGCAACCCATCTAACAAGACATGGTCCCAAGCTATCCAAGACCCGACCCGGATCCAAGCCCATCATTTCTAAGCCGTGAGATTTCTGCCTCCCAAGATCCAACGGTCGCTTCGCCTTCCTCATCAAATCTTGCTGCACCCGCTCAACACCACAGCCCCCTATATAATCTCCCATTAAACAAAGCAAAACCTAATTTCTTCTCTTTCCTCACCCGACACCTTCAGAGAAACCAGAGCTCTGCTCTTCTTCTCTTCTCCCATACCTGTTGCAGTCACCACCTCCATCACCTCCTGACACAGCAACAACCATCCCTGCAACAGCCGCACCACCTTCTCCACCTCTCTAGGTCTAGTTTTCTCTCTCTTAGCTTCTCCCAACCCTAGAAGCTAACTTAGAGAAAATTAGAGCTAGGGTTTCACCAACAATCGACGCATGGACGATTTGACAAGAGAAGAGGACGATTCAGGGAGTATGGGCGATTGGGTATGCGTTTACTTTTCAATTTAAAATGAATTAGGGTTTGGTAATTTGCATGTATAAATAGAAGGGGTCTTGTGTTGTAAGAACTTATGCCTGGGCTAGCCAGAGCACCAATTTAGGTTTACTTACAGTTTGATTTGTATTCAACCATGTTCTAAGTTTAATTGCAAGGGTTTAGATGAAACCCATAATCAACTGATAAGTGTGGCTCATATTTTGATATTGTTCTTGATTGTGCTATATTGTTTAGGATACATATAATCAGAACACTTTTGCATTTTACTTTCACAGTGCATGCCATGTATGCATTGTAGTCAGGTTATTTCTATGTTGAATGTGTTCCAATTCATGCTTCATTGACCATTATTGATCCTTAGACTAGTTGTGCCCTGAGAAGACAGCTAGTGCTTGAGAAAAATACCTTAATTGCGATTAGAATATCCATCTTAGGATAAGTTTAATCATCTAAGTAATGAAATTGATCTGTGATTAGTTGTATCTTGTGACAAGACTGACTAATACTAGGGGTTAGTTAATTGCCTTGGTTGATAATAAACCATCCATTGAGACCCTGGATAAATGGCAGACTTGCCATTACAAGGGACGAGAACATTATCATAATTGAACTGACTTAGCTGAGATTAAGTGGTGGATTCGACACCCTAGTGCTCTCTATCTGTTTACAATTTACCTTGCTGCTTTAGTTTAGAGTCACTACACAACAACACCTCAGTCGTATCGACACCAACCATATCTGTGTTACACACTTGCTAGAATTCAGTTAAGCCAAGCCTTAGAATCAACATAAGTCACACAAGTCTCTGTGGATCGACCCGTATTTGCCCAGTTCTGCATTGTAGACACCGTGCACTTGCGGTTTAACAAGTAGGCATCAAATCAAACCACTTCCCAAGCCTACCATCCATACAGGTTGCTAAGCGAAATATTGGGTGTGGTTGTTGTACCCCCGCTTTTTCAATTGGTATCAGAGCAGGAAAACACGTTTAAGACCTCATAAGTCTGTGTTTATAGCGATCTGACTCTATGGAAAGAAGTATTATCTCAATAAACGTACCACCAGTCTTCGATGGTTCGATTTACTTATGGTGAAAAATTGCGATGTATGCCTTTATTCAAGCGCGTGATTTTTAATCATGGGTTTACATGCTAAATGTCTATAGTCCTATGGTTGTTACAATAGGCACTGTAACGGTTTCAAAGGGTATTGTTGATTATGATGCTGCCGAGATTCTTGCTGCGAAGCAAAATTCTGATGGATTGAATGCAATCATCCATGCCATTACCCTAGATCTTCAGCATCATGTGACTACTTGCACAAAGTCTAAAGATGCTTGGGATATCTTAAAAACCGTATTTGAAGGGAATACCTGTGAAAGGGAAGCTAGGCTTCAAAACCTAAATTCTGATTAGGATAACCTTTGTATGGCAGATGAAGATTCATTTGATGAGTTTAATCACAAAGTGTCTGAAATAGTTAATGCTTTTTTTGCATTGGGTAAGACTATTCCTGAAAAGGACATCGTGATGAAGATTCTCAGACCTCTTCCATCTAGATACGATTCTAAGAAACACGCCATCGTTGAAGGAAATAACTTGTTCGGAAGTTAAAGATCTTTGATCATGAGTATATATCCAAATCAGGAAAGTATATTTCTTTCAAGGCACAAAAGAACACTAAATTTCTTGATAAATGTAAAAGTGTTGGCATCTCTGATGATGATCTTTCTGAGACTGATTCTTCAGATGAAGATATTGACAAGTCAGTCTTATTGATCACAAGACAGTTTAGAGATCCTCTATTTAAGAGAAGTAAACGGTTCACTAGAGACAAACCTAAGTCATCAGTTAAACCTCATAATCGTGTTCCTCCTAAAAATAGGGATACTGACGATACTGATGACGAGGATATGCCACAGTGCTTCAAGTGTAAAGGTTTTTGTCATTTTGCAAATGAGTGTCCAAATCGTAGAAAGTACACTGGAAACAAAGGTCTTTCTACAACTCTTGATGAAGTTTCTGACCATTATTATTCTAATGAAGACGAAAAATCAAATGTTGCACTCTTCTGTGAATATACTGATTTTGATAATTGTAGCAATACATTCATCAACCTCGATATTCTATCCAGAAGAAACTTCAACCACATTGGAGGATAAAATGGATTTATCTTTACTCTCTGGAAATTGTTTTTCTAATTTTGCAGGTTCCACCGTGTGTCTAGCAGCGTGCACAGCAGTGAGATATAAACCTTCCTCCAGTTTGACATGTTCTATTGTACTCTCAGAGGTCATGAGTTACCAAAATGTTTCAAGTACAAACATAAGATAAGATATGTCAGAAAACTTCAACGAAGAGCAAATCGATTAGCCAACAAGCTGAAACTTGTTCAGGAATCGACTGAGGTATGTAATCTTATCCCCTCTTCAAAGAAGTTAATTTCCAAAGATGTGTCTAGACCATTAAGAAAAAAAATTCGATCTAAACAGTCTGGGAAACAGAGAACTAGGAATTCCATTCAACAAAGGTATGGTAGACAGATTGTTGTTCACCCCAGCACAATGTAATTGTGTTGGTTAAGTGTCTTGTCTCATGCGCCTGGTTCAAAAGAGACAAGAGTTGGCACTCCACAGGCTTTAGAAAAGGTGTTCCTTCTTGGTTTTTTTGCTGATTTGTTTTTACTGTTTAGGAATTCTTTCATCTTTGTATATATAATTGATATTGAAAGGACTCTTCTCTGTTTTATGAATAAAAGAGGGTTAAAGTAGACAATTCTGCCTTTATTAGGGTATGAGTTGTGCGTATGTGAATCTTTTAAGTGTATAAAGGTTCCGTAACCCTACATTGATTTTTCCTTCCCTAAGAAACTCTTTTATCACAAGTTTGCTTGTAGAGCTTGTTCTGGAAAATTCCTCTCACAAACCCATATAGTTACCGAGACTCCAAGAGTCATAACTTCTGATGGAAAAGATGTTAATATGATTGTTAAGCCATCAATCATGAAGGAAAAAACATTCCTCCCGTTCACTCAAACTTGAAAAGACAAAGGAGGAATGTGAGAAAACCAAGAGTTGTCCCTTCAAATCTTCAGAAATTTTCTGGTGTTCTTGAAGAAATGGAGGAATTAAGAAAGGAAGTGCAGCAAATAAAGGCTTTTGTGTTTAGGATCCCACTAATTTTCGTACCTTTGCCAATTTTATTGACAAAAAGAGGGAAAATTAATGTGTAGTTCACACTACAAATACATATGGTTTTCAGATCATTATGTAAGGGGGAGTGGTTTTCATGTGAGATGAAGTATTGACTAACTGGGAGTGATACATATCACCATAGTATTGTTGTCGAAGTTGTGATACAATTGAACTTTGATGTTGTATAATAATATTATGACACTGTATAATAATGATTGAGAGCTATTGTTTTCTTATTGTTATAGCCACGGATCTTCAACAACGATGATGCTGAGTTGAACACATTTAGAATAATTGGAATACTTGGAAGTGACGAAGATTTCGAGTAATGTTGAAGAACCAAGGAGATCAAGCATTTGGATGAGAAGTTACAAAGTTTATTTATTTTGTATTCCATATGTATTGATAGTTTTGTCACTAAAATTGACAAAGGGGGCAAAGATTGTTAGAGCATGCTCGGTCGAACTCGCAAGCGTTGCTATCTCAAGCTTATTTGTCAAGTTTAGTTGCCAAAACTATAATTCTTGATTTCTAATCTACTTATAGCGAAGTCTCGGATTAGGATAGTAAGTGTAGTTGAGCTTTAGATTCCACGACGTTCATCAAATGAAGACGAATAACTACTCGAGGGAACTTGTGGAACCTCATCGACAAAAGGTATGTAGAGACTTGAACTTATCTATGACTCAAAAGTCTATCTATTCTATCTCTTATTTGAGACAATAGTTGTATTGCTATATAGACTTCAATTATACACATTTGCTATTTCGAGCCGAGTTCATCTTACTTATCTATTTCTCGAAATATGTGTTGGTAAGCTTTCGCTCGAGCCAAGTTCATCTTTACTCGTGACGAAAGTCATGTTGATTATTTCAATAACTTGAAAATCACTTTCATGAAAATAGTTTGTGGATACCAACTATTTTAACATCCTCTAAGAAAGTTTCAATGATTGAAATGAGAGTTTAGAACAAGTAACCATGTTTGGATATAAACATAGTGTGTTCTCACATTTGTGTAAAATTCCAAAACAGAGAACCTAAAGTATGCGTACCTGTACGCGTACTGACGGTTGTTGGAAATCCGGGTAAGGAGGAAGTTTCACGTCTGTGAATTTTTGCTGGAGTTTGGAAGTAAAAACAAACTCAATCTGGTCATTTAAGTATGCGTACACGTTTGCATACCTGTAGATGGGGCAAAATGAGTTGCTGGTTTTTACGGAATTGAGGAGACGACCGTGCGGAGGAAACTCCTTGAACCGAGCAAACTGTTAAACCTCACACAAATACACTGCAAGAAGGGAGTGCTTTGAATTCGAGAGATCAATCTGTAGTACTCCGACCTAAACCAAGACAATGGTCGTTCTAGAGTAAATTCGGTCACAAGAGAGGATGGGTTGATCTGTAGGAGGGAAGCTGAGAAATGTGTAAGATCAATGGTGATCGAAAATTGTAGGTGTGATGTGTATTCTGAAAATAAGATAAGTTCTGAATGATTGAATTTGCTCTGTTGAGAGTAATTGCTCAGATGTTGAATTTTTAATCTCGTGTTGTCCGTTTGACGTGAGATTGTCTTGTTTTTCAATCATGATTCAGAGACTTATTTATATTGCTAGAATTGTAAACACCATGATCCCATGAAGTGTGACAGTTGATGGGATCAAAGAGTGGAGAAGTGGAGATCGTGTTAAAACACTACACCATTTTCAGGAAATAGTAACTGAGATTTGTAACAGCTTATAAGCAGTTACGAATTCGTAACAGCAAACTGTTGTTACAAATTGGTTGTAACATCCAAAAGCTGTTACAAAACTTGTCAGATTTCGTAACTGTCCCATGGCAGTTACGAATTGTAACTGGATATACTTCCACATGTGCCATCCCTGTGCGTGGGCGGTCACACCTTCATAATTTTTCCACCCAAACTAGGTAGAACTGAGGATATTTCCTCACTTGGTCACACTCACACACAAGACTCGGTCATTCAGCCCCTCCATTTCCTCGACTTAGCCCTTCATGTCTTTCATCTTTCCTTATCTCTTGTAGAAGATAGTTAGGGTTTCAGTTTGAGGGCTGCAAGTGAAGTTCGGATTTGAACCTGCTTGCATAAGATCAGTTTGAGGGTTTCGAATTGAAGCTGAAGATGTAAGTAATTTCGATTTGGGTTTCGATCTGTTCCTTTAAAGCTTTCGATTTGTTCTTTCAGATATTCTTTTCGATTAGGGTTTCGTTAAGGTGTTGATCTGTTAATGAGATTTTCGTTTAGGGTTTCGATTTTATCCAAGATTTTCGATAGGGTTTCGATTTTATATGAGATTTTATTTATGATTTCATCTGATGATTTTTAGTATTTTTTTTATAGGGTTTCATTTTTCAGCTGATGGATTCGCATGTGTCAGTCTTATTCTGCAATTTTATTCTGAGTTGTGATGTATTTGGTGTTAACTGCTTCATGGAGTGGTTCAGCTTATGATTGTCACTTGCATGATTAAGGAGTAAGTAAATTACATTACATTAGCATAACAATGTTTATTGGATATTTGGTATAGTACTTTATATTGGGTTATTGAGTTTGTATGATTTTGAATTTCATTCAAGTCTCTGCTGAAGGGTTTACTGAGTTGGTTGATGATGGTTTCGTTGATCGATGGTGAATGATTACAGGGGATGCAAGAGATTGGTTGGTTTGCTGTTGAGGTGGAAATCAATTGTACTGTTGATGGGAATTAATGGTTTGCCATTCATTGCTGATCAAAGATATCTTTTTGTCAATCGGTATCTCTTGTGAGCTACCATTACCTACATACTTAGTGTCAAATTTTGCATTAATTCTAATATTTCTACGTTTTGGCTACTTAAAACATACTTAAGAGGGAATTTGAAGTTTCTCAACATCAATACATTTTCTATAGATTATTTCTCACTCTTTTTGAACTGTTCAGGTACCTGTCAACAGCAACGCTGACTCTCGCAATCTATCTCTTACTCCAGAGGAAATGAAAATCAAAGCACGAGAACTAAGTTTGCTCTTTTTCGTATTTGTACTCCTTTCATTAGCCCCTACTGCAAGACTTGTTCATGGTGCTTACTGTATTTTCACAGAGCGAGCCCGCAAGAAAAAAGAAGAGGAAGAGAAGGAAATGGAACATGTAATGATTGTTTGTTTAGCTAAGTGGTCATCCCTTAACATTTTTAGTGAGCATGAGTAATTAGATGCTAAGAAGAAACTGGATACTTTGAGCATGAAAGGCACGCGTCAGACATGAACAGCTAGGGAAATTCCAGTCATTTCTTTTCCAACCGGGTTTAAGAGAGGGATATCTGGGTGGTGTGAGGTTTTAGAACCATAGCCTTCTCCCCTCGCTTCTATCAACATTTCTTACTTAAAAAAAACAATCTGTAGAAATTAAAGAGAAAATTTTGGGGATTTCGAATTTAAATTCGAGTTCAACCCATTCTCTGTTTCCAGTTGTGTTTGCCTTATGCAGAGGTAGGGGTTCTTCCTCTCTCAATTTCGTTGATTTTGCTTACTGCTTTGGTGCTCTGTGCTTACATAAAAGGGGATTTCTCTTGTTTTAAGAATTATGGGTCTAATGGCGTTGATCAATTTGGCTTATTTGATTTTATTATTCATTGAAAGAAATTGTGACTTTAACAAACCAATTAGTGGGTAGTTATATTTTCATGTGAACCTGATTGTTTTTCTCATAGTGTAGGTGTGAATAATCCACAGGGACAGGTGGAGCCAAACCAGTCGAGGGCGTACCAAAGAAAACGAAGTAGTGAAAGCACTGAATCACCCCACCAGATCTGGGCACGAAAAAAGAGGTATGAAGACAGGTTGAGAGATCGAGGCAAAAGGGGAGGAAAAAGTTCTGATGTGACGATCCTCGGGTTCGAGGACATTTAATGCTCTGACAAAGTAGGTAAAGAGATAAGGAAGACTCGGTCAAACTCGGCCGAGAACCTAGAAGGCGACATCGATCAACACCACCTAACAAGCAACATCGGATGTAGCCACCGCTCGGCCAGATGCTCCATCTCGGGCAGAAGGGAAGGTCGGATGAAGCATCGGGTAGACACCCGAAGAGATCATCAAGAAAGATGTATTAGGCCCAACATCAGAACTTGGATGTATCATCATATGTAACTATAAATAGAGAGCCATGTAGAGAGCAAAAGGGAGGTCAATCGGTAAGGGAGAGAGAGAACATCAAGAGCTAGAGAGTGAGATGAGAGTATTTGTTAGTGAGATACACACTTTATATCCTTGAAATCAAGTAATAATATCATCCATTTACCCCCGTGGACGTAGGTAATCATACCGAACCACGTATATCTTGTGTTCTTGTGCATCTCTTGTTTGTTTACTTCATGGTGTGTGTATTTATGATTCTTTGGATGTAGTAGTAGGATTTTCTACATCTACATTCTGGCGCCGACTAAGGGGACCGTATAACATCTCCGGATACCTTGAAATCGGACACCAAAAGAGGAAAATCCGAGCTCCTAAGCCACCTAGTGTGCTGGTTGATGCTAGGGGAGAAACTCTTTTGGCCCGTTATCTTTGTTTTCTTAGCAACATCCTGTCGAGTTGACATGAGTTAGCTTTGTGTTTTTACTTGTTATCTTCGAAAGTTTTTATTATCTTCGAAAGTCTTTGTTTTTCACTTTGTATTTCTAGTCGATATAAATCCGTCTTGTGTTCTAACTAATAGTCTTTGCTTTCCAAGCAAAACATGTTTTCCGCTTAAGCAAAGTCGTCGAGACCGCTCCGTCAAGATAGGCTGTTTGCTTAAGACACCTCAGTGAGTTATCGGAAGATCCATGAGCTCCCGAAATAACATCTTTCGATGTTGGTAGAAGCTAGAAGGGGATCCCATCTCGCTGACCGTGATCTGTGGCTTCAAACCCTGTTAAAAGAGAGATTCAACAGCTCCTATCGACATCTAGTGAGGATAGTTGATGCTAAATGAAAGACTCTAACAAGCGCAACGCATAGGTTGCCAGATCTATCTTCTAAGGAGAGATACTGTTGTATCCATCTTCATTTCACACCTGTCTTCATCTTAGCAAAATGTACGAAGCACGATAATGGTGGAAACAAGGCTAGCTCAGAATCATTGAGCCTAGTCTTCGGAAACCATGGCGTGAGCGGTTCAAGTCTCACCTTGATCCTACGCTAAGAGCCTCACAGCATCAGTGGAAACTGTAAAAATCCTAGGGTCATCAGCACGACGGCTGTTAGGGGTCGTCATTACTATCTATCGTCGTCATGAAAGAAATCTTCCGATCTAGCGTACGGACGATTAATGACTTCTGGCGTTAGGAATGTTAGGACAAATAATGATTAATGCCTAGGGAAAGTACCGAAAGCGATGTGTCGGGGCAGCCTTTTAAAAATTGTCTTTTAGGGCCAAAACAACCTGACTGCTGAGACCAACACGCTAGCATAAACGGAAGTGTACTATAAAACTCGGTCCCACCTTGCTTGGCTGTGCCTCATCCTTAACCTTTTCGAAAGCAGTTCGAAGTAAGTGTTGTGTCCTTTGCTGACGTAGGTACGAACGGATAGGCGAGCCGAGGAACGAAGACGATAACAAAGGCAATGGCAAGTACCTCCAGGACGAGCAGATCTCGAGGCCGGGTCACGGCGGGATCTAGCGGGCAAGAGGGACTCACGGATTCTCGGCACGGAGATCATCGACCTAACAACCGGGGCGAGACTCAGGCGTTGATCAAAGGCATGACTACGGTCGACGAGGAGGTCGATTTGGGCCGAGATGACGATTTCCCACCCGGGATGTTGAGGATCAACCCGAGCCAGATGGGGCCGAGGAATGAGGGCAGCATGGAAGACGGGAGAACTGCATCGGATACCGAGGAGGAGGAGGAAGTTCAAACGATACGCGAGGAACGAAGGAGAGAAAGACAACCGACAGAGTACCAACGAGATTTAGAACGAGAAGCTGAGAGGCTTAGGCAAGTACACTTGGCAAGGGGGACCTAATCGGGACATCCCGTGTGAACGGTCAACCGCCCCACAGCTCCGACTTTCCCGGCACGGCTAGCCACCCCGCAGCTTCGGTTGTTCCCCGAGTGAGCGATCGATCACCCAACGGCTCCGATCGTCTCCCCTGCCGCTCTCCATTTGCGAGACCCCAAACCGCACCCCTAACACAACGGGACACCAAGTGAATGGTCACCCGGTCACGAGAGCACCGACCCGATGTTACTCGCTATCTTTGGCAAGCCAAAGAAGACAAGAGGACCTAATGAGAGAACTGCAGAGAGGAGAAACTTGGCGCTAGAATACGAAAATTACCGGCTCGCAACAGAGAGCGGGGTCGAGAGGATCATCAAGCCGAGGCGCCTCTAGCAACCACACTCCACCGAGGACGCCCCACCCCCCTCACCAAGCCGAGAACGCATACCCGGCCCTAATCGGCCAAGAGAAGGGTATGGGCCAGCCGAGGATTCTTCGGCCGACGAAGAAGCAACCAATGAGAGTACGGACGCGTCCACCAAATAAAAAATCGAGCGGCTCGAGCGGATGGTTAAGAAACTGACTGGAGACAGCGAGGATGATAAGTTAGCAGAGGTAATCAATGAAGCCCAGAAGACGCCGTTTACTAGGGAATTGGATCGGACACCGTTTCCACCAAAATGTACGCTGCCGATCTTCCCATCTAGGTTCGATGGCACAGGCGACGCAGGAGAACACATCAAGATGTACGGCATGATTTTGCTACAGTGGAAGAATCACGATGTGGTCATGTGCAAATTCTTCCCTTCCAGTTTAGAGGGAGAGGCGAAGAGTTGGTTCTACACCCTGCCCGATAAATCCGTCGGGAGCTATGCGGTTTTGGTGGAAACCTTTCTCGAGACCTATATGCATAACAAAGATAGCTCGGCTTTTTTAGTCGACAAGTTATTCACCCCGGCACGAAGACTCGGGAGCCGTTGCGTTCTTTAACGGACAGATGGAGGAAGTTATGCGGATATAGGGAAAGCAGGGTCGACCAACGATATATTCGGCTTCGAGAACTCGCTAAGAAAGTCGGATCCCATCCGGGTGGCAATGTACACGGAGAAGCCTAAGACACTAAGGGAGATCCGGAAGATGCAAGAGCACTATATCGCCTTGGAGGAGATTCGGGAAGGAGCGCAAGATAGGGAATACAAGAGGCAAGCACCGCAGAAGAGGCCACCCCGCGAGAAGCCACGAAACGATCCGAGAAAAGGCCCGGTGCCCAGCACCAGGGTGAAAACAAGAAAGTTTGGGTCGAGAAGGGAAAGAAGCCTCGCCACGAGCCAAGATCATATACTCCGCTGAATGCACCATTGGAAGAAGTGTTCAAGGAGTTTGAAAAGAGGAACGACATCCGTTATCCCAAGACTCGGGAATCCAATTCGACGGGACAAGGAACCACCCGAATTACGCCATTATCATCGGCCGCGGCCATTCGACCAATGATTGTAGAGAAGTGAAAGACATCGTCCGACCTCGATCCGCGATGGGTACCTACGGCATTTCGTCAAGACATCGCCGACACTGCCGAACCGGATGTCCCGGTGCACCAGATAAGAATTAACCGCGACACCCGGTTACTTTTGTAACACCATATCACACTCAAAGCAACTCGGGGGGTACGACACGGGAACGGGCATCACCTCGAGAATCCATAAGAGGGACCGATCGGCAAAGAAATCCTCAGTGTGGCCAAGACCCTACCCCATGGAACCATGGATGATGCGCCAATCACCTTCTCGGCAAAAGACGTCCCCATTGAACGGCCAAGCGCACGGGGATCCCCTAGTAATAACCCTACCGATCGAGGAATGGGAGTCCGCAGGATACTAATGGGACGGCAGCTCGGTCGAAGTACTGTTCTACGACACTTTCAAAAGGATGGAGTTGTCCGATGATATCCTGGTCCCGTCCACCTATCGAATCTACGGCTTCAACGGCACAGTAACAGTACCAAAGGGAGAAGTCACCCTCCGAGTCTCGGACGGGGAGGGGTTCCTTGACACACTCACCACTTTTTGCGTGGTCGATGTCGTGTCACCATACGAAGCAATTCTAAGTCGGCCCTGGCTCGCGGGGATTAAAGGGGTCGCCTCGGCTTATCATCAGAAATTGCGGTTCCCGTCTTACCGAGGAGTGGTAGAGGTACTAGGCGATCCCCAGGCGGCAAGGCAGTGCGTGCAAATAGACGTCCAACGGGAATGAGGAGTGGCGGTCAAGGAAACGCCAAGAAAAGAAGAAGTCAAAGGAAATAGAGGCGGGCGAGGAGCTGGAAATGGTAATGTCGCAAGCCATCGCTACCTATGAAGCCGGCGAGAAAGAGACCTTATAGAAATCACAGGAGCCGGTAACCACCGGCGAGCCAAAGAACAATTTCTACCTAGAACCAACTCGGCAAGTCAATCTAGGCACCGAGGAGGAGCCAAGATTAGTAAGGATAGGGTCCCTCTTAACAAGTGAACAATCCCAACAGTTGATAACCCTTCTGAAGGAGCACATGGACATATTCGCCTGGCAAATGCACGATATGGAAGGAATAGACCCGAATGTCTGCTCGCACCACCTGCGGATAGACCCCAAGTTCAAACCAATCAGGCAGAAGATGAGAAGAATCGCACCCGAGCTACAACCGGCGGTGGAGGCCGAACTGAAGAAGTTGTACGCAGCAGGGATCATTCGGAAGGCTCAGTACCCACAATGGATATCTAATATGGTGATAGTCCCTAAAAGAAACGGGGGCGTACGAATCTGCATAGACTATAGTGACTTGAACAAGGCATGCCCAAAGGACAGCTTCCCTCTCCCCAGCATCGACCAGCTAGTGGAATCTATTGTCGGGTATAAGGCGATAACTCTCATGGACGGATACTCAGGGTACAATCAAATACCCATGGCCCCTGAAGATCAAGAGCATACGTCATTCTTCACACCAAGAGGGCTGTGTTGCTACACCAAAATGCCATTTGGATTAAGAAATGCCGGCGCCACCTATCAGAGGCTGGTGGAAGACATGTTCGAAGATAAAATACACGACACCATTGAGGTGTATGTGGACGATATGTTGGTCAAAAGCAAGGTGGCCGACAAGCACATCGACGACCTTCGGGGCATATTCCAAACCATGAGAAGGTACAAGATGAGGGTCAATCCGGCCAAGTGCACCTTTTGGGTCACCTCGAGCAAGTTCTTAGGATACATAATCACCGATAAAGGAATTGAGGCCGACCCGGATAAGGTCAGGGCCGTGGTGGAAATGCCGTCGCCTGTAACGGTAAAAGATGTGCAACGATTGAACGGAAATTTGGCGGCCCTGGGGCGATTCATTTCGCGGTCATCCGACAAGTGCAAGGACTTCTTCGGGACGCTACGAAAGGGGGAAAAGTTTAAATGGACCGAGGAGTGTGAAGAAGCGTTTCAAAAGATCAAGCAACATCTCGCGAGTCTACGGTCTTTGCAAAAGACCCGAGCCAGAAGACATACTAACGCTATACCTTGGGGCAACTAGTCACGCCATCAGCGCCGTCCTAGTCAAGAACGACGGGGGGGAAGAAAAGCCGGTGTATTTTATAAGCAAGACCATGAGCCCGGCAGAGAAGAACTACACCAGGGATCGAGCAAGCGATATTAGCACTAGTGTTCGCAGCGCAGAAGCTTCGGACATACTTCGGACCCACGTAATCAGGGTACTTACAAAGTCCCCCATAGAATCAGTACTCGACAGCGCAGCCAGGTCGGGGCGAATCTCCAAGTGGAGTGCACAAATAAAGCAGTTCGACATTGTTTACGAGATGAGAACAGCGGTAAAAGCACAGGCAGTGGCCGATTTCCTGGCAGATTTCCCCCTCAGCGACGAAGACGAGGTAGAAGACATACCAGGAATGGAGGAAGATGAGAAGACCCATCCGACCTACTCGAGTCATGCGGCCGGACACGGTGGGAGGTCTTCGTGGATGGGTCATCTAATAAAGATGGGTCGGGCTTGGGATTGGTCTTCACGACGCCGAAGGGAAAAAGATGGTCCACTCCTTTAGGCTCGAATTTAAGGCAACTAACAATGTCACGGAATACGAGGCAGTAGTACATGCCCTGCGCTTAATAGTGGAGATGGGGATCCAGGAGGTACGGCTTACGAGCGACTCCCAACTGGTTATCCGGCAAATCAATGGGCAGTACGCCATACATGACCCTCAACTACAGAAATACTGGGAGCTCGTCCAATTCTACATCGGCCGAGATACCAAGCATCAAGTTTCGACACATCTGTAGGAAGGACAACCGCCACTCGGACGCCCTAGCATATATCGCTTCCATGTTGACAGACTCAAGCATTGAAGGTATCAGAATCATGAGGGTTCTAATGCCTTCAGTACCCGAGATCGCGGATATCGGCGCACAAGTCGCGGCAACCACTACCGACCAATACCGGGCCGATGATTGGAGGAAGCCGATCCATGAATACCTCGAAACAGGAAGGTTGCCCAAGGGGAGACCTGAGATCAACAAGATCAAGAGCAAAGCCGCTGCGTACGAACTTCGGGATGGCGCCCTATACAGAAAATCATATCTAGGACCACTGCTAAAGTGCTTGAGTAAGGAGGAGGGGCAGATGATCCTTAACGAATTGCACTATGGGGGTCATGGAAACCACAACTCGGATCGCAGACCTAGCGGCACGAGCTAAAACCATGGGATACTTCTGGCCATACATGAATGAGGACGCGAAGCATATGGCCACCGTTTGTGACGAGTGCCAGAAATTTGGGAAGAAGATACATGCGCCGGCCGTAACATTAAACTCTGTCATCAGTCCCTGGCCCTTCGCTAAATGGGGAATCGACATCGTGGGACCACTACACGTCGGATCAGGACAAAGGAAGTACTTAATTGTGGCCACCGACTATTTCACCAAGTGGGTTGAGGCCGCTCCGCTAAGACACATACGGGATAAGGATGTTTTTCGATTCATCTGGGAACACATCATATGCCGCTTTGGGGTTCCGGCAGCAATCGTCTCTGACAACGGGAAACAATTACAAGGCAAAAACATCGACCTGCTATTCAACACTTACAACATCCGAAAGAGCAAGTCCACGCCCCTATACCCCCAAAGAAATGGACAGGCCGAGATCACGAACAAGACTATCGCCAATAACATGAAGAAGAAACTTGACGGGGAATATGGGGAATGGTGTGAAGAGCTCTACAACGTCTTGTGGGCATATAGGACAACCCGCATGGAGGCAACTGGATTGTCACCCTTCATGTTAACATACGGGACCGAAGCCATCCTGCCTACGGAGGCGATGATACCCACCACAAGGACCGAAGCATGGAGGCGAAACATCTCGGCAGATCTTATCTTGGCTAAACTTGACGATCTAGAAGAAACAAGAGAGATGGCCCTGCAGAAGATGGAAAATTACCAACGAAGGATCCAGCGAGAATACAACAAACGGGTTCGACCAAGAGAATTCCAACCGGGGCAGCTGGTACTAAAGCACCTACCCAGCTATGAGCGTGACAAGAAGGGCGGTAAACTTGCACCACGGTGGGGAGGACCCTACACAATTGTTGAGAAGGTCGGAGAAGGGGCATACAAGATACTGAAGCCGGACGGAACACCCGAGCCACGACCGTGGAATGCGGCACGACTAAAGCTCTACCATCCATAAAACCAGGTAAGATCTCTTGTCATCTATTTCCGTGAAAGGCCGCGTGGGGTTGGAAATATGACAAGTGCATCTGAATGGTCGTTTCGAACCCGGGGCGATGGCATTGTGCAAGTGCCGGGGCGACTTACACTAAGACGGACTATTCGAACTCGGGGCGATGGTAGTGTGCAAGTGCCGAGGTAGTCTTAGGGCCCTGGTGGTTGGAAGCCAGCGGCCGATTGTCGGGGCATGAGTACTCGACAATCGAGCAGTCAACATTGCTCCCTGCGCAAGTGGCCGAAATCACTTGCCCAAGAAAGTTGATCGATAACTTCTTGGGGTATCGATCCCATAGAAATTAGGAAAGACCAACTACCTTTCCAATAGATCTCAAAAGACGGTGATGAGATACCTCAATCGGGACATGGCATTGGGCCCGATGATCCTCCTTATTGAGCGTGTTCGACAGAAACGGCATTCATAACTTAACCAACTTATCTGTGCAGGCATACGTAACAAGATCGTGAAACTATATCACGCACCGTCAGTTTCACATAAATAAGAACCGTAAAATGCATAACAATGTTAGCAGCAAGAAACACAACCACATTGGCGACGCAGCACCCCAATCAAAGTTTACGAGAAAGTAAAGGTGTTCAAACGAATTACAACCCAGGGAAAAAGGGCAAGATAGCGATGCAACGCTACAAAAAACATGATCACTCTTTGGAGGAAGTAGAACCGGAATCGCCTTCTTGGCGGCAACATCGTCTCGCTTCTTATCAAGCACTGCCTTCACACCGGCTTTGACCTTCGAGACGAGCTCATCATTGAACTTCGCCTTCTCGACAGCAGAAGATCCTGCGCTTCATTTGCACCGATGCCGCTTCAGCAGTGGCCACTCGATCGAGCAAATGAGCATCCCTCCCCTTTAAACGGACGTTCTCTTCTTCCAACGAGGCTGCCTTCTTCTGCTCGGCTTCCAAGACAACAAGAACGGTCAGTCACACAACAACAGCAACAAGACAACAACACGAAAAGCACGACACAAGGCACACCACCTTCCAACAAAGGGGCAATTACTCTAATGGACTCCTCGGACTCAGACAGGCTACACTCGAGAGAAGACATCTTCGAAGAAAGTTCTAGATATCGCTGTTCATTAAACTCATTAGTGGGGCAATACTTCTTGTGATCACTCCATTCGTCCCTCCTGCCGAGAGTGGGCAGCCCTGCAAACCCGACAATTGAGCACGAACCCAATCCAACTCCTCGTAAACCTTTACGGACTCCTTAAGCTTCTCAAGGGACTCTCGGCTACACTTCTCGGCAGTCCCTCTCCCCAAGATCCGGAGGCGATCTGCATGCAGATCCCAAACCTGAAGTCTTAGTCGACCATATTGACCCTCTAAGTTGTCGGCCAATATTGTTTTATCGGCCGCTATACCTTGAAAATGAGCTAAGTTCGCCCTCAGATTATCAATTTCCTCGGGAACATACTCAAAAGTCTCGTAGCGATAAAGTTTGGATTGAAGATCTTCAATATCGGTTTCTAAACGATCAATTTTAGCATCCTTATTAACTATTCTCTGTTGTAAGTTCGAAACGTGATCTCGTTCTATGTTCGCTTCCCTCTTCAACAAACGACACCTTGTGGCAGCGTCGGCCTCCGCACTAGAAGATTCGGCTAAGCAGGGAGTACTAAACTTAGGATATTGGCACTACAAGATCAATCATAATTAGCTGAGAGTAAAACGAATACCTTGGGTTTTGGCCAACTCCTTCTCCAACCCTCGAGACCGTTCGCGCTCCTGCTGCAACAAGAGGCGAAGACCCTCCTTCTCGACGGCCTCCCTGCGTTGGATGGCAGCATTCAACAGCGAGCGGTTGACATCCTAAGAACAACACCAACATAGTCAGCACTCAACAAAAACAAGAACGCAACACCCGAACAGCTCAACTCACCAGGAGATCAAAGGTACTTTTCAGACCAGCTTCATACAACGAGACGACATTGATCTTCTCCTCATCGGACAGAGAGGCAAAATCGGGAGAGATAAGTGCCCCAAGCGAGTTGCACATAGGGCCCGAGATTGGTGAAGGAGGCATCTGCCTGGAATTAGGAACCACGGCGGGGAAAGTCTTCCCGGTTGACCCCGATAGCAACATTCTCTACATCGCAGTCGATCACACGGTTCCCACCACCACCCGACTTCTCCGTCTGACCCGACTCCCCCTCATTACCAAGGGCATCATCCTCATCATCAAAAAGACCTTCTTCATCATCACCTTCAGACACAACATACACAACGCCATTGGCGAGAACAATCCCTTCATCAGCCACTTCCCGGGGCACATTCTTCTCCGGGGCAGACGCGTCCTCCTTAGGTTCTTTACCCCTTCCCTTGGGCTTCCCACCTACAAAGGCAGACGAATCGTCGGACGACTTCTGAGGCGACCTCCCAGGAAATGTGACAAAGGTAGTCGATCATCGGGATCCTCACCGTCCTTCGTCGAAGCACCAGCAGCCTTGTCAACCCTCAGCTTCTGTGCATGAGCCGATGTCAGAACCATGCAAGGCAACAAATAGGGGCACGTACATGTACGTCAAATAAAAAATAATAAGTATATTTGTTACCTTCCCTGTCTCCTCCTCGGCTCCTGCAATTCTATCTCTTAGATGAACGAAAGCCTCGAAGGAATACCCGGGACTTAGTCGAAAAACACCAAAACAAAACATCACCCCACAAGCCGCCCGAGCCGATCAATCAAACTAGAAAGACAGAGAAATGCACTTACCCAATCAACATTGACTACCCAGAAAGGATAAAATTCGGCCGGAGGAGGGAATTTGCCACTCAAAAGAGGACCGGAAATAGCTAAGGGAACCCGGTCCCAAGCCGTGTCATTAGTATGACGGGCGTGCTTGTTGGAACTCTTTCCCTCGGGATCTTCATCCAAAAGAAGTCTCCTAACTCCTTCGGGAAGAGTTTTATGACGATGAGGGCTGGCAGCAAACCGGCGAGATCGCCATTAGTAGTGGTCCCGCTCCGATAATTATCAGCCGAAAATGGCGGGAGTATAGTCACTCGCACGGGAAGGATCGTAGGTAGACCAAGTAGTAGGAGCACACTCGCCTCGACTACGCTTCTCCCACTCGGACAGGATACGGAAAGTGTTACCATTCCATTGAGCCAAGGCACGGCACGGACGAATCTTAGAAAGGGCCTCGTATAGGAACGGGCGACTAGGATCATATAGAGGGAAACGCAGTCCGAGCTCTAGCTGGCCCCTGGTGACAATGGTCGCCTCGGCTGAATGAGGAAATCTCAAAACATCCTCCTTCTTCAAAACACCCCTCTGGCCTGACAAGAGCCTGACATCATATCCGTGAAGACCGAACTCATCTTTCAGCTGTTGAACGTATTGCTCGTCCGTTAAGTCCTTAGCAGTCCTCTTGTCAGCCCTACAAGAAAACGAAGATGGGTTATCAGGAAAGATAGAATCTAGAGCGCGGTAATCATACTTGGAAGGACTCTCTACAACAAACAGGGAATCAAGTGAAACGCCATCTTCATCCAGAAAACACATAACTCACACCTTCTTTCCGTCATTGAAGGAGTTGAAGACGCCATGAAAACTGATGGAAAAAACGGCAGGAAGGACGGAATATGGCCGGAACCGGGAATTGCAGCGGTAGCAGAGATGGAGAGGATGCCGGATAATGGAGAAGAGAAGAAGGAAATCTGCCAGGAACACAGCCAACAGCGATGGAGAGAAGACAGAGAAAGAGCGAGGAAAGTTGCAGAGAAGGAAATGGAAGGGAGACAAGGTTTAGATGGCAACTTATAAACCCCTTCACGTGGTAACTTAGCGAAGAAGGTGAACCGGTTGCAGCAACTAAAAGAAGTGGGGAACAGCATGGCGTAAAACCCGGCATGACCGAGGACGTGGGAAGACGAGGCGGTTTCTTCCCCACGTGTCGATTACACGAGTGGAAGAAGGGGCATAAATGTAGGTGTGAATAATCCACAGGGACAGGTGGAGCCATCCCAGTCGAGGGCGTACCAAAGAAAACGAAGTAGTGAAAGCACTGAATCACCCCACCAGATCTGGGCACGAAAAAAGAGGTATGAAGACAGGTCGAGAGATCGAGGCAAAAGGGGAGGAAAAAGTTCTGATGTGACGATCCTCGGGTTCGAGGACATTTAATGCTCTGACAAAGTAGGTAAATAGATAAGGAAGACTCGGTCAAACTCGGCCGAGAACCTAGAAGGCGACATCGATCAACACCACCTAACAAGCAACATCGGATGCAGCCACCGCTCGGCCAGATGCTCCATCTCGGGCAGAAGGGAAGGTCGGATGAAGCATCGGGTAGACACCCGAAGAGATGATCAAGAAAGATGTATTAGGCCCAACACTGTAACTTGGATGTATCATCATATGTAACTATAAATAGAGAGCCATGTAGAGAGCTAAAGGGAGGTCAATCGGTAAGGGAGAGAGAGAACATCAAGAGCTAGAGAGTGAGATGAGAGTATTTGTTAGTGAGATACACACTTTATATCCTTGAAATCAAGTAATAATATCATCCATTTACCCCCGTGGACGTAGGTAATCATACCGAACCACGTATATCTTGTGTTCTTGTGCATTTCTTGTTTGTTTACTTCATGGTGTGTGTATTTATGATTCTTTGGATGTAGTAGTAGGATTTTCTACATCTACACATAGCATATGGAAATGTTTATAAAGTTGAATTTTATGATGGTTTGTAAAGATTAAAACTGTTTAAAGTCACTCAAGTTTTGAATTCCTTCGTACTTCGAGTTTTCTAAACCAACCTCATATCCGTTTGTAAGAATGACCCACTGGATAAAGTAGTTGAAACATGCACTACAACTAGACTTGCTCATGAGTTATGCATTCATTAGTTTATGTAACTAATTAATATTCTGGGCAGCCTTATCATTTAAACTCTTAAGCATATTTCTGTTCTTCTTTACATTTATGTCAATGCATCATATGTCTGTGTATGCTAAATCAAAAATTCGTTTATGTGCCTCGAAAGGATTTTATGGGTTTATTCATAGTATTCTGAATGCTTTCGTGTTATGAATAACTTGATAACAAGTAGGACATGGCAACTGGCCATGAAAGCTGTTAGAGTTTGGCAATTGGCCATAAAAATTATTAGAGCTGGGAAATTGGCCATGAAAAGTATTAGAGCTTGGCAATTGGCCATGGAAATTATTAGAGCTCGGCAATTGGCCATGCAAATTATTAGAGCTCGGCAATTGGCCATATAAATTATTACGGTTTGACAATTGGCCATCAAAATTAGAAAAGTTTGGCAATTGGCCATAACAAGTAGCTGAATTTGGCAATAGGCCATGAATGAGATTGTAGAGTTACTTCTTGTTGATTTAAATTCTTAATGGCGCAAAGTTTGCATTTTCTTCACAAATGTTCTTGAGATATTGTGTATTATTTATGTTTCCGCAAGCACCTTTTCTTTCGCCATTAACTCGTATTGGGCATTGCTCACTCCTTTTTCCTGTTTTCCTCCCGCAGAGTACGAGAGGAGCTTGCAGCAGTAAGCTGCAGAGCTTACGGCAGGCCTTGAAATCACAGAAGTTAGTATTTTGTCTTGTTTAATATAGGACGGTTCTGGGGGTAGTATGTTGGTTTGATCCCATGTTATTTTGTTATATTTTGTGGTTTGTATATATTTGAGATCTGGTTTAAGACCTTCGCGCTGTTTGCAAAAATGAATCATTAGGTGGCGTAGTGTTTTTGTTGGGTCTTACCTTGGGCGTGTACTGAACATTGCAGGGAAGTGCATCACTAGCAGCAGCGCAATACACCTGCTACTTCTAGAGCTAAGTCAAAAGTTAGCAGCAATTACCACTTCAGTCCACCAGCCGAAGGTAATCATCAGCAACAATTCCTTGATATGCCGCCAATTTTCATGCAGGTCTGGATTCATCTCTTTCTCATTGACCCAAGTTCGACTATCTTCTTTTTCAGTATATAGTTGCGCATGCAAGATGCTAATGTTCAGTGGTGATGATTGCTTTGCTGGTTTCTTGATCTGTATTTTCTGTTATCCTCCACCTCGGGCTAAATATGCTGGCCCATCTTATACTAATACACACAGGTATCAAGATCAAATCCCACGTTATGCATCCTTCAATGCTATGATGAAATACATGAACAAATGCAAAATGTTTCAACTTGTTGATGCTTAGGTACATTTTAATATACGGTGAGGTTCGTTAAGTTTTTTTACCTGTGTTTCAGGGGTTTGCCGAGCTTGAATATGCAATGTTGTGTTTACATGGGAGCAACAGATGAGAATACTCCAGTTGTCACTTCAAGTAAATCACTCTGTAGAACTTTGTCTATCTGTTTAGGTACTTATCAGAGAATGAGTGTAAAAAGTGTTTAGGTACTTATCAGAATTTGATACTTCACAGAATTTTTTTAGTACTTAGAAGAATTTGTATTTTTTCCTGATATGAACTGAATGAATGTTGATATGAATTGATTGAACCAATTATTGTTGAATATGGATAAACTGAATGTATGCAGGTTATTTGGAATTCCGGCTGATATCTGGTGGTAAATGAACTGTCATTCAATAATGACCGGTCAAAATTAATCTATGCTGACCAATTTTGACCGGGTCCATGTTGACTGGTAGTATTTTTTTGCTGTTACATAAATATTCGTAACGAAAAAGAACTGTTCCAACCTGACAAGTAGTAACGGCACTCGCCTGTTACAACTCCCTGTTACAAATAATTCGTAACAGCTGGTGTCTGTTACGAAATTCCACGTAGTAAAAGCCTTTGTCTGTTACAACCGTTGTTACAACCCGAAATTAAATATGACTATAGGCCATTACAAATATTTGTCACGCCATGTTTTGAAACAGAACCTGCCTGTTACAACCCTGTTTTGTAACATGTAAAATCTGTTTCTAATCGGCCAAAATGGTGTAGTGAAACCAGTTGCTCAACGCGCAGAGACTTGGTCGATTTTCCATCCACTACTTTTTTAACTCCTTCAACTGATTGCACGACTTGCTCACATTCTCATTGTGTGTATGAACACACGTGTCGTAGACCGCCAGTAGTTGTTGATATCTTGGCCGCTTCATGAAGTTCTGAGAAAGTCTGAAACCTGAGATTTTCCAATAAGGCTCTGTAGACTGGAATCATTCCATTGATGCACAAGTCCACGAGTTGTTGCTCTGTGACAATTGTATCATGGCAGTCCAAAGCTTGAACTCTGAATCTTTTCACATAATCGTTAGGATGTTCGTTGCTCCTTTGAAACATCCTTAGAGATCGAGAGGGTGATTTGCTCGAAACGAAGAAATACTTTACGTAGAAAGCATTGACCATCTCTCCCTAACTTTTGATGCTTCCTGGTGCGATGTTTTTGTACTGTATATGCCCCGCCTTTCGAGAGACTTGAAAATTCCTTCAGACAGACAGTATGGTTGTGCTCATGTTCACCCAGTGCTTCCAGAAATCGAGAAACATGTTCTCGAGCATTGCCTGTTCCATCATAAAGTGTGAAGGTGGGAGAGGTGTAAACTTTTGGCAGAGGAATCCTTTGCGTAGTAGAAGGGTATGGAGGTTGGTGACGATGGAAAGAGGGTGTTTTTCTTTTCCACGATCTTCCAAAAGACGTTCCAGGTCTTCACGAGTGATGAAAATGGATGGTTCTTTTGCTAGTGGATTATCTAAAACCTTAGGAATTTCCTCATCGTCTACTACATGGATCGGAGTGACCTCGGGATCAGCGTCTGAAGACGTTTCTTTAGCTTTTCCTTTCTCCAGAGTTTTCTCTGACATCTTGTCTGTAAGAGTCTTGAGATAGTTGAATAGTTCTTTCTGAGTGGCAGCCATATCAGTCTGATTTTTGGCAAGAATTTCTTGTACCTTCATAAGATCACCTATGGTAGGTGGATTTTCTCTGATTTCTTCAGGAGAACGGTCGAAGAGTGGATTATTGATGGCGCCAGTGCCGTCACTTGCAGGGGTGACCACTGGAGCACCAGCGCTCGGAGGAGTGGTAGTAACAGGTTGCGCCAGAGGAGTGGTAGTGGAAGGTTGCGCCGGAGGAGTGGTAGTGGCAGGTTGTGCTGGAGGAGTGGTGTTGGCGGTACCACTAGATCTTGCAATATTAGAACCGGGTGTTGAATCCGGATTGGTAACTGAACCAGACCTAAGACCGACCATCTTTGTGAGAAGTGAGATTGCAACAGAGAGAATGATCTACCACTGTGGTCTCCAATCTGTAGATGGGGCAAAACGAGTTGCTGGTTTTTACGGAATTGAGGAGACGACCGTGCGGAGGAAACTCCTTGAACTGAGCAAAATGTTAAACCTCACACAGATGCACTGCAAGAAGGGAGTGCTTTGAATTTGAGAGATCAATCTGTAGTACTCCGACCTAAACCAAGACAATGGCCGTTCCAGAGTAAATTCGGTCACAAGAGAGGATGGGTTGATCTGTAGGAGGGAAGCTGAGAAATGTGTAAGATCAATGGTGATCGAAAATTGTAGGTGTGTTGTGTATTCTGAAAATAAGATAAGTTCTGAATGATTGAATTTGCTCTGTTGAGAGTAATTGCTCAGATGTTGAATTGTTAATCTCGTGTTGTCCGTTTGACGTGAGATTGTCTTGTTTTTCAATCATGATTCAGAGACTTATTTATATTGCTAGAATTGTAAACACCATGATCCCATGAAGTGTGATAGTTGATGGGATCAAATAGTGAAGAAGTGGAGATCATGTTAAAACCAGTTGCTCAACGTGCGGAGACTTGGTCGATTTTCCATCCACTACTTTGTTAACTCCTTCAACTGATTGCACGACTTTCTCACATTATCATCGTGTGTATGAACACACGTGCCGTAGACCGCCAGACCAAAACCCTAGTTAATATCCCCCATGTGACACGATTGATGTCTCGTGATTTAGTTAGTCAGTTGCTGACTTCATGACTTCATGGGACAATGAGTCCTTGTATTGTTGAGTCGAATATGATTTGAAAATGTTCTGAGACTCATGAATTTGAACATGTCTGTTGAGACAGAGGTACGATGTATGAATAAACATAGTTAACGTGAGCAAATATTGCTCATTCGATGAAATGTTGAATATTGATGGTTGAACCAATGTTCCTTGGTTTGAGCAAATATTGCTCATCTGAGGAAATGTTGCTCGTTTGATGAATTATTGGTAGCATGACCAAATAAAACATTAATTTAAATACTGGCAACTGAACCAAGTATAATTTATAAAGTGTTGACCATGAGATCATCGTAAAATTATTAGCGTTTGAATCTGGAATTATGAACCTTGGACTCAAAAAACCTAATTCGATCAATTGATGATTAATTGATGGTTTATTGAAAATTAACCACAAAGTGAAGGAGGGACTGGCTACATGGGATCATGGGTCGACCATGTAGTGCCCAGATACTCAAGTGAGCAAATGCCAAGAATGATTAAATGCTGGTTTAATCATTTATTAAAATAATGCTCGTCTGAGCCTTAGGTGATAAAACATAATTAATTATGAAAAGATGAGGGGCCGACCAAGAGGTCATGAAACCGGCCCTGGGTGGTCACGGGATCGAATGAAGATCGTTTCATGAAATTCCAAAATTGTTCAGAATAGTTTTAACATAATATGAACAAATTAGGTCAAATGATGAAAATATGAGGGACCGGCCTCTTGCAAGCCAAAGAGCCAACCTGGTCGGTCAAGGTAATATGCTCATGTCACCAAAGTGTTCGTGTCTCAGTCCTGAGAGTTTTGATATTTTCTGATGTGCGTTTGAGCAATCATTTGGGAAAATATGAAGAAATTAGAGATTTTTGCTGAAACTGAGGAAACTTCATGAGATGAAGGAAAATAATAATAAAATGAAGGAATCATGAAGTGTGAGACCGGATATGGCCAAGGTATGGCCGGCCGGCCAATGAGCCCGGTCCCATAGCATTTCCTTAATTTTGTTATTTTTTTTCATGATTTTATGGAAATATCATAAAATCAAGGAGTTTGTTGAAACTAATGAGTTTTGTTGAAATCAAGGAGTTTCCTTGAAGTGAAGGAGTTTCGATGGGATGAGTAAACAAATAACATTAATAAAATAAGGGTGTGTGGACCGGCTTGGGCATGGTCGGCCGGCTAGGGCCCGGTCCCGTGAGTTTTCCCTAATTTTATGTATTATTTCCATGATTTGAAGGAATTTTCATTATTTGAAGGAAATATCATGAAATTAAGGAATTCCACGGGATCAAGGAAACATAATAATAAAATAAGGGCGTGTGGGGCCGGCTAGGGCGCGGTCCCACATCCCTATTTTTATATTATTTTTCATGATTTAAAGGAAATATCATGAAATCAAGGAGTTTTCATGAGATTAGGGAAATAATAATAAAATAATGAGGAATCATGAGGTGTGGAACCGGCCACAACTAGGGCATAGCCGGCCGGATAGTAGGCACGGTCCCACGACACCTTTCCCAATTTCATATTATTTCCTTGATGTGAAGGAAACACCATGAAACTGAGGATTTTCCTGAAAACGAAGGATATTTGTTCAAATGAAGAGATTTTCATGAGATCAAGGAAAATAATAAAAATATGATAAAATATAGAATTTGGACGTGGGGCTAGTCACAACAAGCGTGGATCGTGGCGGCTACGGTGAGCCCATTCCCTTAGCGCCTTGACTATTATTTTATTATTTTCTTCCTATGCATAGGTTTATCATTTTTTCATGTTTTGGAATGCTCGTTTGTGCATTCAGGGGCTCGTTAGTGCATTATTGCTGAGTACACTTACACCGTTTCGGTCGGGGATTATTCGATAGTGCTCAGATGCCCGTGTGTTGAATATTTATTACTAACCCATGGAATTCTGCTGGGAAGAACCATAAATTGAAGTAACGAAATATTATGGAAAACATAGAATATTTTCCAGGGATTCAGTTGATGAATTTGATGATTTAGGAATAATTAATTTATGGCTCTATACTAGTATGGTCGTCTAGGAGAATTAATTATTCAGGAGTCGAGCGATATGAGCTTGTTGAAGCGTCATATTTCTTTTATATAGTCAGGGAAAACATTGTCACATCCTGAAGACGTTATTGCTCTATACTAGCAGGCAAGCTGTCTAGGAGACGTCTAATCTTGCAATTTTATATAAAAGTGATCACTGAAATTGCTCAGGATTCATGAGATATGCCGTTGCCTCAGCTGAGAGACCACACATCTACACATACTCTGAGAGACAGTATTCCCAGTCAGAGGTTCTCGTGGCACGAGCTTTCACTCTTTCGATAAAAGACACGAGCCTCGATACTCATCTGATTGTCAGGAGCATATATAATTATGGGTTTACGATTTTATCCCTTGTCGAAAATCCACCATCTACAATACCTAAGCAGGTTACTTTCTAAAATCGGTTTGTTCATGAACTAATAACATTTATATAATAAGCAATGCAATCTTTGCAAACCGTTGGTATAATGTTCCTGAATTGATTCGAGTGAATCGAAATCGATTTTTTCTTCCATTGTATCTTGTATACTTCTATGAGATCTAAGCAATTGAACAACTCTCTAACTAGTTCATTTGAGTCATTTGAACTAGTTATGGTAAAGATGAATAAGGTTGATATGAAAGTGCTCATATGGCTAACCATTGGTTAACTATTATTCAACCGACTAAGTGTACACGTTTAAGTACGGTTACTCAAACCTAAATGAAGGTGCATTTATTTTGTGTATAACAAGCTAAGTTCGATCTAACGGTTGAAAGATATTATCTTGAATCTAATCAGGTTTTCATCTAACGGTGAATATTGAATGCTTTGTTACCAAGGTAACTTAGATTGCAAACCCTGATTTCAAATCTATATAAAGGAAAACTCTAGCAACTGGGAAACCTAATCCCCACACCTCCCGTGTGATACTAGTTGTATAAGCTAGAGTCGATTCTCCTTTAACCTTAGGTTTTTCACGAAACCCAGTAGGTTAACGACTTAAAGAATTGGGATTGTGAAGCCAGACCCAACTATTTTCTCTGTAGTTACGTGATCTGATCTTGCTGTTTTCTATCGTGATTGAGTATAATCGTAATGTTGCTTGAGATTTATATCTCCGATAGGAAAGATAGAAAAGTAGTCACAAACATCTTCGTCTCATCGTTTTTGATTCCACAATATCTTGTTTCGTTAATCGATTAAGATTATTGTGAGGTGATTGATAATACTAGGATGTTCTTCGGGAATATAAGTCTGGGTTATCAATTGGTTCCTGTTCACCTTGATTTATCAAAAGACGGAACAAAAACTCGTAGGTATATCAGTGGGAGAAAAATTTATCTATTCAATAGAATTTTCTGTGTGAGACAGATTTGTTTATCAAGTCTTCGACTTTGGGTCGTAGCAACTCTTAGTTGTAGGTGAGATCATCTAAGGGAATCAAATGCGTAGTATCTTGCTGAGATCAGAGACGTAAGGAACGCGACTATACCTTGATCAGTGTGAGATTGATTAGGGCTCAACCACATTCCAGACCGAAGTTAGCTTTGTAGTAAGCTAGTGTCTGTAGCGTCTTAATATGGTGTGGTGTTCAAATCTGGACTAGGTTCCGTGGTTTTTCTGCATTTGCGGTTTCCTCGTTAACAAAACTTCTTGTGTCAGTGTTATTTCTTTTCCGCATTATATTTTGTTATATAATTGAAATATCAGAGGTTGTGCGTTGAATCAATCAATTGGCAAATCCAACCTTTGGTTGTTGATTGAAATTGATTGATCCTTGAACATTGGTCTTTGGTACCGTTCATGTTATTTCTGTTATATTCAATTAGGCTCGCAAATTCTTATATGTTTGATTACGGATTGAATTGAGAGATTGAGATATAACTCTTTGATATATTTTTCTTAAGATTGAGTCTAACTGTCTAGTTGATTCTCTTGAAAGTATATTGGAGTTAGTCCATACAGATTGCCAAGCGAAATATTGGGTGTGGTTGTTGTACCCCATCTTTTTCAATGTCGAACTTCTTTTATGTAAAATAGTAAGTCATAAATCATTTTCAGATTTAATGAAAAAGAAAAAGAACATGAGAGGGGCAGTTGAATAGGAATAATTTAACGGGGATTTTCTCTGTGGTTCGATTCGAATGTTTAAAATGCATATATCGAGCGTAGTTATAAGTTGATGAATTAAATTTTGATTGTAGATGATAAGTTCAAACCATATGCCGCCAATTAGTTCAACAGTTAGACACTTAACTCACAAATTGCAGATCAAGGATTCAGTTGTTCCTGATGTCTATTATTACAATAAATATTATAAGCTAATCTGGTGTGGACGGAAAGGTCCACGGTAGTAACCATCATCTGGGATTAGTCAGGTCCTCTAAGACTTGGATAGTTGCCATATATCTTGGGCTTGTGATTACGTTGTCTGTTGGGTCGGGTGAGTATATTAAGTCTATTATGTCGGTTAAATCCATGTGGGTCATTTTATAATTTCTGTTTTTACTTTAATTATTAGGGGAGTTATTTTTTTGTTCACACCCAACGGATAGATTATTGAAATTGAGTCTATTTATGGTCTTGGGATCATAAGGAAATAATTATGTTGAAAAATAAACAGAATTATTGAGGCTCATCCCTGAATTAGGAAGAGAAAGGACCGTGGAAGTGAATCAAATGGCATCTGGTATAAGACGGGTTTAATCCTGATTACTGAGTCATGAATGGAGGAGGAGACAAACTAACTATAGTAATAGAGGTTATTGTTATTCAACAAGCTCAAGCAGATCGATTACACTATTTAGAAGATGATTTGAAGAAAATATTTTCTGAAGTCCATTATTTTTGTTCATATCTCTACCGTCAAAGAATCATATCTACTTTGGTGTGTTGATGCGTAAACAATTGGGTATTGATAAGTTACACCAGATTCGAGTTCTACTTCTGATGACGTAGAATTCCTCATTTTCAGGCGTTGGCTCACCAATTTGATAAATTTTCTCGCCACCTTAAAATTGAATTTCCTAGATTTGATAGTAACAATCCTAGATGATGGACTCGTAAATGTGAAAGATATTTTCAGTTGAACTCTATGGAAGAAGTTAATAAAGTAATTCTAACTTTTATTCATTCTGATGGTAAGGAAGATTCATGGTTTTTGGATTATCAAGAGAGTAAGAATTTTATATAATTGCATAAATTTGCATCAGACATTTGTTGTCGTTTTGAGGATGTATCTTATAATAATTATGTGGGAAGGTTTAATAAATTGTCTCAGATAACTACTGTTGAGGAATATTTTGAGAGATATGAGTCTTTGAAAGCTTTAATGAAATCTAAAAATAATAATTTATCTGAAGAGCATTTCATGATGAGCTTTATTAGTCGTTTGAAAGAAAAAATTCAAACCATTTTCTCATACTGATATTTTCTATCTTGATCGAATGCAACACGCCTCAGCGGAGTTTTAAGACAAATGATGTTGACCTTTCTCCAGGCCGTTTCAACCTTCCACTAATACTTTTTCCATTCTACTTGAGCTTCAAGACCCTTTATAACCCCACTTACTACAATCCCATAACCGTCCTTCTCTAACACCAAAACTTTCATTACTCATCCTACTACCCCTACCAAGCCTGAACCACATATTCCACCTATTAAAAGGCTCACTCCTACTCAAATGAATCTCAGAAGAGACAAGGGCTTGTGTTATAATTGTGATGATTTATATAAACCTGGTCATGTTTGTAAGACTCAACAACTGTTCATGTTAGTTGCTTCAGAGGATGCTAGCTCTCCTTCTTTTGTAGTAGAGATTGAAGAGGATGACGTTTCTCCTTCTTTTCCAACTGAATCCACCATGAAGATTTCTCTCTATGTTTTGAATGGTCTTGTAGCACAAAATACAATCAGCCTACCTGGTCAACTCCAATTACGAGATATTTTAATATTTGTGGACACTGGTAGCATCTACAGGAAGCTAAATTGGCTGAGCAATTACAACTTCCTATTGAGCCCACTGGTCACAAATTAGTGACAGTTGTTAATGTGACATTACCATTAGTAAATTTGTTTGTTCTTACTTGGTTTGGAGTATGCAGGGATATCAGATTACTTTACAGGGAAACTCCTTTTACCATCTTGTAATTTGATTAGTGGAAATTCTTTTTTAAGGCCATCATTATTGGTCAACTTTTGTCTATTTCTGCTACTCCCTTAGAGCCAGCTTTTCTCGGACTAGGACATAGATAGTGTAGTTGAGCTTAAATCTCTCGACGTTCATCTCTTGAAGACGAAGAACTACTAAGGGGATCTTGTGGAACTTCTTCGACAAAAGGTATGTGAAGACTTGAACTTATCTATCACTTGGAAAGTCTATTTCTACTATCTCCTATATTGAGACATAAGTCGTGTTACGATATAGTTTTCTCTATACACATTTGAGATTTCGAGCTGAGTATATCTCGCTTACACATTTCTCGAAATATGTGTTGGTAAGCCTTAGCTTCGACTAAGTTCATCTTATATCATGAGAAAATTACCAAGTAACATCTTACATGGTTTGTGTGATACAATCCTTTGGTGTAAGACTTGGAAGGTTTTAATAATGATTATTTCAATATCTTGAAAATTGCTTTGATGCTAATAGTGTGTGAAAATGGCTATTGACATTATAGAAGAATGTTTCAATGATTGAAATAAAGAGTTGATGATGTAACCATCTTTGGATATAAGCATATATAGTGTGTTCGCACATTAGTGTATAAGTCCATAAACCGGGAGCCAACAGTATGCATATGTGTGTATACAAAATTGGTGAATGAGACAGGTTAAGTATGTATACCCGTACGCATACTGGCGGAAGTTCTCAAACCGAGAATTTCTGCTGAGTTTGGGTTTTGTAAAACTCACAAACCAGTCACCTTAAGTACGCATACTGGCGGAAGTTTTTGAACCGAAAATTTCTGCTGAGTTTGGAAACTTTACAAACTCAAAACCGGTTGCTTAAGTACGCATACCTGTACGCATACTTAAGATGGTTACTTTGTCATATCGGTCAAGTCCATGATTTTAAACATTTAAATCATAAGGAATGCAATCTTTGCAAACCGTGGCTATAATGTTCTTGATTGATTCAAGTGAGTCAAACCGATTTGATTTCAATTGTGTTTTCTAAACAATTGAACAACTCTTAACTAGTTTCATTTGAGTCATTTGAACTAGTTATGGTTAAGATGAATAAGGTTGATATGAAAGTAATCATATGGCTAACCTCGGTTAACTATTTGTGAACGAACCTGGTGTACACGTTTAGGTACGGCTAGATAAACCTAAATGAGGGTACATTTCATTTGTGTGTAACAAGCTAAGTTCGATCTAAAGGTTGAAGGATATTAGCTTGGTTGAATCAGGTTTTTCATCTAACGATGAATATTGAATTTGTTACTAAGGTAACTTGGATTGCAAACCCTGATTTAAAAACTATATAAAATAGAACTCCAGCAACTGGGAAACCTAATCCCCACACCTCCTATGTGTTACTAGTTGCATAACTATAGTTGATTCTCCTTTAACCTTAGGTTTCTTCTCGAGACCCTGTAGGTTAACGACTTGAAGACTTCATTGGGATTGTGAAGCTGGACCCAACTATTATCTTTGTAGTTGCGTGATCCGATCTTCTTTGTTCTATCGTGTTGAGTGAAATTGGAATAATTGGCTCGAGATTTTATATCTCCGATAGGTAAGATAGAAAAGTAATCACAAACAAACTTCGTCTCATCGTTTATGATTCCACAATAACTTGTTTCGCTAGTCGATTAAGTTTATTGTGAGGTGATTGATAATACTAGGCTGTTCTTGGGGAATATAAGTCGTCTATCAATTGGTTCCTGTTCACCTTGATTTATCAAAAGACGGAACAAAAACTCTTGGGTATTTCTGTGGGAGACAGATTTATTCAATCCTATAGACTTTTCTGTGTGAGACAGATTTGTCTATCAAGTCTTCGACTTTGGGTCGTAGCAACTCTTAGTTGTGGGTGCGTAGTATCCTGCCCGGATCAGAGACGTAAGGAGCGCAACTATACCTTGAATTAGTGTGAGATTGATTAGGGTTCAACTATAGTCCAGTCCGAAGTTAATTGGTAGTAGGCTAGTGTCTCAGAAAGTGACTTAATACGGTGTGGTGTTCAACTGGAATAGGTCCCGGGGTTTTTCTGCATTTGCGGTTTCCTCGTTAACAAAATTCTGGTGTCTGTGTTATTTCTATTCCGCATTATATTTTGTTATATAATTGACATATCACAGGTGGTGCGTTAAGATCAATCGATTAGAATATCCAACCTTTGGTTGTTGATTTACATTGATTGACACTTGAACATTGGTCTTTGGTACGTTCAAGTAACTCCTCTTATATTCAATCGGGCTCATGATTTCTATTTCTTGATTCTTTGATTGAATTAAGAGTTAGAGATATTAAACTCTTTGATATACTTTAAGATTGAGTCTGACTGTCTAGTTGATTCTCTAAAAAGTGTATTGAGTAAGTCCTCTCAGATTGCCAAACGAATTGTTGGGTGTGGTTGTTAGACCCCCGCATTTTCAGTTCAACTAACATCGACAACAAGCTTGAGATAGTAGAACTTGTGAGTTCAACCGAAAATTGCTCTAACAAACCAAGTACAATTATTTTATTGCCTTGATCCACCCATTCGCTGCTATTTCCGTAACTAATTAAGGAGTTTATGCATCATATTTTAAAGCTTCATGGCCTACCTTACTCTATAGTTTCTGATAGAGATAAGGTATTTCTCAGTGCCACCTCTTTAAACCTTTAGGTACCAAGTTGAATCTCAACACCTCTTACCATCCTCGACAGATGGCCAAACTGAGTGAACGAATGCATGTTTAGAGCAGTATCTGAGATTTATGACTAGTTCCACACCTAAAGTTTGTCATTATTGGTCGGTATTAACAGAATGGTGGTTCAACAAAAACTATCATACCATCTTGAATATGACTACATTTCAGGCCTTGTATGTTGCGCTCCACCACATAACAAAGAATTTTACACATTTTCAGGCCTTGAGAATAACTCCATAGAAAACTGACAGGTCATAGAACCAACTTGAAACTGTCATCCAAATATTTTGGCCAATTTAAGTTTTATATAAAATTGGTGTTGTTGCTTATAAATTGAAGCTTCTAGTGGGTCCAAGATCCATCATGTGCTTCATGTGTCTTAATTTAATAAGAAAATTGGACGACTTGCAGTTACAGTTTCAGAGTTTCCTTTGGTGGATACTTATGTTATCTTCATAGTCGCTCTAGTGGCTTGATTCTAGACACATTCTTAGAGGTAGCACTCTTATCCTTCAAGTTCTTATTAGGTTGGAAGGTTTTCCACCTGAAGATGCTACTTGGAAAGATTCTGTCATAGTCAGACTGACTTTCGAGGCTTTATCCTTCAAATCCATATCAATATTTGTTATAATTCTTGCATTCTATCTTGTTATTACTCTTGTTTTGTTTTGTTTATTTTAATTCGGTGAATCATCCCAAGAAGAGTGAAAATGGATACAAAAGAGTTAACAAGTGATGTACTCCAAGTATCCAGGCGTCTAGAGCCAAGAAAAATGGAAGAAGTGCGACCAAACGATGCAAAAAAAGTCGAAAAACACATGGAAGACCAGCAAGTAAGGAATTGAACCTTCAATTCAAGAATTCTCATCATATTTTAAAAAATTGAAATACCAAGAGAACGCAAAAAGAATGAGGTCATTTTGAGTTCGTACGAAGAAATTATGAGCAAAATATTGAAACCAATTTCTGTTGGGCCTGTTTTGGGCCTGCGTGAAAAGAGAAAGGAGTGATGCATTTTGGGCTTGCGTTGGACGTAAAAATTAGGATTGTTGATGGATTTTGACTTGAGGAGGGTAAGTAACCTAATTGGATAAGGATCAATAAGAGGTGAAAATACTCGATAGTTATTTATTTTCAAACAACCTGGAGGAAGAGGTTTCCAAGTAGACTAAAGATGGAAATGGTTGTATTAGTTCTCATTGCAATACCAGTTGGGCTGCCAAGGTATTGCAATAATGGAGCTGTCATAGAGCCAGTTAACATGTTTAAGAATTTTCAAGACCATGAATTTATGCTTTGCCTTGTCCAACTTGTGTTACATGAAGAGGATGAAATAAGGTGGAGGTTACATATTTCTATCGGATCGACAATGTACATTCAGTGGGCTTGTTTCTCAAGCCCACTAAATATTCTGCCTCATTTCCCTTTCCGCGACTCTTATGGATCACTGTTGTTTTACTTGCATTAATGTGATGAACCCTTTTGTCTTCTTTGTTCTTACCAGAGAGCTTGGATACTTTGTATACATTATTCCGTGGCTGGATCGGAAGAACACTTAAGCTTGATGATGGCCGAACTTCCGCCCATGGCGCCCGTTCCACGTGTATAACCTCTGTTCATTTACCAGCATGACACCAAAACCTAAACTTTATTGAAGCTACACAATCTGTTACCAGCATCATTTATCATTCTAGGAAAATGTCAGCTGATCCGTTCACTAGTTGCCGTTCAGATATACTACTCATGCAGGTTCTTATATATACATGGTTGGTAGTTTACATTTTCGCGTTAAGTTGCATCCATGCATATAATCAATGCTACAATCCTGTTTAAGAGATGAACAAACTAGAAAAATCATTCTCATCAAAAATCAATCGATGTTTAGGTGGCGTCGCCAACATGTTCATATGGGTTTGTTGCCTAGATTTGGGCATTTTTACTAAACCCAGCTTCGCAATGGGCTTTGAACAACTCAAAGACAAAAACGGTCACATGGTTTTTCTCCGGTTTCAAACAAACATCAAAAGTAACCAAAAATGTTGTTATATATATATATATTCAAAAAAAAAAATATACGAAGCTTATGTGATGAATCATGATCACCTCATCGATGATGATGACAAAGAAAGTGCAGAGAAAATGAAATTCAAACAGTGGTCACCATTAAGCTAGCTATGAGTAAAGTGGAGTATGTCAGTAATGGGGATTTACAAAAATATGGAGATCTTGAAATGATTTTCTGAAGATGACACAAACATGAAAATCAGGGTATAGATTAGCCTCGTGATACTATCATCATTACATATATCAAAAGCCCAATACATAAGCTAATAATAGTATACCTCAAAAGGAGTATATATACACAAATGAAATGATAGACCATTGGTATAATTTTTCACATGAAAAAGTTTTGAATGATGCTTTAACAAGAAATTTTTAGTGTAATTGCACTTGATTAGCATGGAAGATTAATGGCGATGATTTCGCAAAATTAATACGACCATCTTTCTTGTTTGATCCGGATGTGTGGTTTCTTTCTCATCTCAAAATGTATTAATGCACTCGTGAGTCATGAGCACTTTTCAAGAGCTTAGAAGTGGCTTTGGAGTGTGTTTGGATACCTGAAATACAAGTGGTTAGGAGAACCAGAAAAGCACAACCCGGAAGTAAATAAATTTTACTTCACAACGAGTTAATATTTTTGTTTCTAGAAGTCATGCTGAAATCTTATTATCAACTTAGTTAAATTTCAAGCGCACTTTTCGGGTTACATAAAAGGTTATTTAGAACATGTTTGGATACAATAAGTAAAAGTGTTTATGCTTTTATAAAAGTAGAAGTCAACCCTAAAAGTTATATAAATCAACAATTTGTGCTCCTAGAGGTCATTTTGAAATTATGTCACAATATTAGATTCTTGTTTTTCAATTTTTAGAAGTCGAAAAGCAATTTGTAAAGGTGTGTCCAAAAGCTCCAAACACCTTATTAATATATTGGCTCCAAAAAGAAATTACACCCCCATGAAAGAGTGAAAAGGGTCGTAAAATTACAAGCTTTGAATTTACGTCCCTAAGCGGCCATTTAACATATTTTGATTGTTCAGAACTCAGTTAAATTATCAAATTGATCACACTCAAATTGTTTGTTTATTCACCAATAATATTGGATGGACAGACTTTTAAATATTGATAACATATTTTGTCTGTAAAGTCATTCTGATACGGTTTTAAAGTCGCGAGGGAGCGATACAATTGACCTAAATTCGAAAATTGGTAACACCAAATTCTTTATCGATTAAAAGAAAAACATGACTACAAAATTATGTCAAATACACTTACATTAGTTCATAAAAATAAATAAAAAAAATCAAAGAAAAAAAAGGAAAATTGGAAAGGGACTACACTACATAGTTAAATTGAGAATCATACATTATCCATTAAGTTAATTTGTAACTTATAATTTATGATGTAGGGTCTTAAAATGTAAGTCTAACTCACTAAGAAATTGCTGATTCTTAGGGATACAATGTAAACAACCCCACATTCCCTTCACCATCATACAAATCTTGGAGTTTTTGACTTCAAAAAGTGCTTTTAATAAGTGGGTTTCAATGGCTTATAATAACAAAAAATAAAAGTGCTTATTAGAAACAAATCAGATTCCAATTTCAGGCTAAAGAAAAGGAAAAAGTGAAAAAAAAGTACTTAATAGAAACTACCCTTGGACCCCGGTGGTGGATTCCTCTGTTTGTCTTGACCCTCTTTAAACCTTTCTTCTTTTCTTTCATTTTTTGATTTTTGATTTTTTGGTTTTTTACTTTTTCTTTTTATGTTTTAAATTTTTTTAACTTCTTTTATGAAAAGTACTTTTGTTGCTTTTTTTACTCTTTGAATCTAAATACTACTTTTGTTACCTTTGTTCTTCTTTTTTCGTGTTAAAATTGATTTTAACTGCACATTTGCACAACCACACAACTACGATTTTCTACTTTTGTGTGTAAAAGAAAGTCACTGTAAAAAGACATACTTTACTTATTGCCCTTGCAATGTACTTTTGATTTATTTCTTTACACTTATGTAATCCAAGAAATTACCGGCATGCAGTAAAAATTCCTTTGACACTTCTACAATCAAAGAAATCACTACATAGTGTAAATATCCTTTGCCATTGTAAAAAATACGGCCCTGACGAGTTTTGAATTCATGACACTAGCATTTAATACGTAATAAAATCTTATTTTATCACTGTAAAAAAATATAGTGTTGACTAGTTTCATACTCAGATCACTGATATCATCACCTAATGAATTTTCCGATATACTACACTAACAGCCATTATCCTTCGTACATAGAAATGCCTCCAAAAATCACTGCAATGGCGACAGTGTCCGTCGGATACACGATTGAAGGTGTGATGAGGTGGAAAAAAAAATTCTCACGGTAAATGCTCGAGCATATCTTCACAAGATTTGGTTGCAATGCTGCTAGATCAAAATAATTATGCAGTATTTTTTCTTCTAAACAGCTAGTAATGTGGCAGATTCCAATTGTTTTTTTATGGAAATAGCCCAAGTAAATTTTGAGAGACAGTTGACAAGTTGATTAACTACTTCAGTTGCCCATACCTGCTCTGCTATGCTGGCAATGTGCCCAAAAATTACATAAAATTCTTCCCAACCATACTGCTTGTGGTTATGGCTCATCCATTGTTTTTGGACCAATGGTGGTCAATCCAAGTCCCTAGCATGTCCTCTCCCCTGGTTAATTCTTCTCCCCACAGTTGATAAATGAGAGGTAATTACTAGATGTACACGCACGAATGCCTCATTTAAATGTCAACCGACTTATTTAAGATTTTCCATAATGATGATGCCTGCCTTGTAGTACTACTTCTTCATTCCAAGTTTCTAGCTAACTCTTCCAAGTTCAGTAACCTCATGTCTCGTATCATATCACTGTCAGTGGTGCAAAATTTTCAAATATCGCTCATTCACAGTCCAGCAATTACTGGCAAGATAATCAGTCAACTTCATGACAATTAAACTATCACATTAGTTCACTTAAATGAATATTAACTACATTCGTGCATATAAGTCTAAATCAACGACTAATCCATGCTTGCTAAAACACCCGGCAAAATGGAAAACTTTTAGAAATCGAATTAGAATTCCATTTTTGTAAACAGAAAATGCATAAATTTCAAGAAAATTCAAACAACTGATTATCATTGGTCCGACGTGAAAAGTTTCTTGCAGAATATTTGTAACTTTGTATTTTCAAAAAAATTTGTACCAGTAGTAATTCGTTGAAGTGGATGCCAGAAACCCAAATACAACAACTAGGGGTTAGTCCTATACTGCTTCAAAATTCAACATTCAACATGGTGCTACGTCCCTTTGAATCATTGTGCAGCTCCTACGTCGCTTTGCAATGCTGAATGTTGAACTTTGAATGTCTATTGGGAAAGCATAACACATCAGACAAGTAACCAGCTAGCTACTTTTTTTTTTTTTTTTTTTTTTTACTTTATAAGAATAAGTTTTATTGGCTAGATTTGACTGCTAGATTAGTCAAAAAGTGTTGCAGATTGCACAAAAAGCGGTAACTATTATTTAACACTACTTCTCTTTCAAAATATGTCTCGCACTCCAACTAGTAGTTAGATAGTTTCGCTGAATGGTTCAGCGCAAAGAAAATCAACTTTTCGCTGTTTGTTTTAGCGCAAACTGATTTTTTTTTTATCCGAGGGCTAAGACGGTTGCGCTGTTCCATTCAGCGTATCTATATGCTAGATTAGAAGATCATACGACTTACGCCATTTTTGTTTACTCGTGACTCATCTGACTCAAAATTTTATGAGCTATTGGTTTGGTTCCATGAGTCATGGATATTTGTTACCTGATCCGAATCAGAGGTTATGTCCGAGTCATAAGTTGAGTCAGATCTAACTAAAAATAGAAAACAATTGGTCTGGCTGCTGACTCGGTACGAGTGAGGGGTTGACCAGGGGTGGAACTATGCCAAGACTAGGGGGCTTAAGCAAGCCCTAGTAAAAGAATAAAATGCTTACTTAGTAGTAAATCAAAGCCCAAATTTCATCGAGGCCAGTCCAAGCCAGCCCTGATTTCACGCGAACAAGCCAGTTCAGGGTAAGAATTTTTTTTCACGCGAAGAAGCCATCCCAGGGTAAGAATTTCTTTTCCTTTTCATGCGAAATCAGAAAGAATCATCTTTCGTCTCTTAGTTTGAGCAGGAGAACGACTAAAAGAGGGAAACGGGAGACAGGGAAAACTCTAGACTAGGTAAGGAGATACGATTTTATATTGGGTGATCAGATCAGATGAGTATGTCTTTTAATTTCGTGAATGGGGATGGTTGTTTTTAATTTGAAATTAATAATTTACTATCACTAGGGTTTCTGGAATCTGGTTTCTCTTTGTATAACTGATGGTACGTTTTCAGTTTAAATTGTTTAATACTTTAATCTGTTATATGTGATATAAAATTAATTGAATTGTTGTTAAACCTGATTCTGTTAATTTTTGGATTTTTCTGATTTGGGGATTTTATGAATAATGAATGTTTGTTTTAGGGTGTTAGCGGGATTTTATGAATGTTTGTTTTTGGGTCTTTAAGGGAATTGGGGCCCTTTTGTTGTATGGATTTTTGGGTAGTTGAACTGTTGAAGTTTGGTATGTATTCTCCTGTTAAGACTCAATTTTTTGTGATCAAGTCTTTGGGTTTGGTTATTTTGTTGAACCAGTGGTGTTGTGGATTCATTAACCTGACTGTTGTTTCTTAATGATTGAATCAACTTTTTACAACACTATATCCAAAGTAGATGGATCCGAAAGTGTCAATCAAAATATTAGGCTCAATGAAACAGTTGTTGAAAGAGTTGAAACTGCGCACCCGAAAATTGGAATAGAAGAAGACATACATGTAGGGATGGAAGTTACTCCATTAGAACGTGATCCAGGGTTACGAATTCCAATAATGCAACATCCTATTAACAAGCGTGATGAAGTTCGAAGAGCGTATTTATCGTTGGGACCCTATCAGCCAAAATTAAGATATCCCCCCTCTAAATTCGGAAAGCAGAACATAGGGTTTAATTTTAGCTGGTTTGCGCGACATCCTTGGTTGGAGTATTCACCATCTAAAGATGCTGCATTTTGTTTTCACTGTTTTCTTTTTGAATCAGATCCACCAAAGAAGCCAGCATTCACTAGTGAAGGTTTTAAAGATGGTGTTATGTTCATGATGGACCAGCATGCTCATTTCTAATACACTCTGGAAATGTTGATTCAGGACACTCTACTGCCCAAGGGAATTCTGAAGCCTTGAAGAATTCAGCTCAACCAATACGTCTTTTGGTAGAAAAGCGATCAAAAGAGGCTGTAAAGAGACATAGGTTGCGTCTCAAGACTACAATTAACTGTTTAAGATGGCTTGCCTGTCAACAATGTGCTTTCAGAGGTCACGATGAGTCAAAAGGTTCAAGGAATCGTGGTAATTTTATTGAGTTGATCAAGTATTCAGCATCACTTAATGAAGATGTGAATGCAGTTGTCTTGGAGAATGCCCCTGGAAATGCCAAGTATACTTCATCTGAGATTCAAAAACAACTCTTGCACATTATCTCTAGCAGAGTTAGAAGTAAGATCCGCGAGGAAATTGGAGATGCCAAATATTGTATACTTGTTGATGAGTCACGAGACGCTTCCAAGAAAGAGCAAATGGTGATTGTTTTAAGGTATGTGGATGTTGATGGTTATGTTCAAGAAAGGTTTTTTGATATTTAACGTGTTGACGATACTTGTGCTTTAACTCTGAAAAATGGAACTAGGCATGTGTTACTGAAAAGCTTTTTGGTAAAACACTTTCATGTGTATATTTTGGATGTGGGTTGGTGATAGGTTTTGGTAAAACACTTAAACATGTGTATTTTGGAAAACTTGATATATGTAATGAAAACCCTTTTTTTGGATACATGGTGTTTTATGGTCTTAGTATAAATTGTTATTACCTCTTACTCACAAGTGCAGACTAACCTGTTGTTAGCAATGGCAAGGCTAAGCATTTTAACTAGGTATATCACTGAAATATTTTGTATCTTGTATCTTGAATAAGCAATTAATTATAATTCATTTGCTAGTAGTTTTGTACTGATCCAACATCATTGTTTCCCGGAAGGTGAATCGTCGAAAACTATATTAGAGGGCTGCTGCTTTAAGTCAAGAGGAAGCAAGTTCAATTACCCGAAAATAGAAGGTATTTTTTTTCTCTTTTTTACATGTGCGCAGAATTTTTTATTTTGAGCCCTAGTATGAAATCCTAGTTCCGCCACTGGGATTGACTAAGACCCAGACGCCGAATTGGTTGCAAACAAACAAAGTCTTAGCCTAATTCATTGACCTCGGGGTAAAAACACTGGCATGGGTATTTACCATGTACAGTAGACACCAATGTTAAATACATGTAGAATACAACTCCCAACCACATCCATACCTACTCTGTATTTTCTTTTCCACACTTGGCATTTTCTTTCTTTCTTCTTGCTTCTGACTCTGGAAGAGAAACCTCACATGCTTCTGACTTCTGTACATCTCCAGCACCACGTACCCCCCCCAGACCTCCATTAAAATACAACAAATTCACAGTACCAGCAACAACAAATTTAAAGCAGCAGCAGTACCAAACAACCAAACCCCTGTTAAAAGCACTATTCCCTCCCTCCTCTCTCTGTTTTCTCTGTCAATTTTTTTTATAATAAATTATAATTCAGAACTCTGTTTTTCTTTTTTTTAGCATTTCCTCACTCTGTTTTTCATTTTCTCATTTTCACCACTTTCTTATCCAAGTATATATCAATAGTAAAAACCAGACCAGACCCATTACATAAATCAAACACCCCCCACACCCATCTTTCAGAAAATCACTCAAATTCTGGCATTCCCAACAATGGAAGCTTTTAGTTTACTCAAGTATTGGAGAGTTGGTAGTGGTAATGGAGTTAATAAAACTACTGAGAAACAACAGCAGCAACAGCAACCTGTTACTACTACTATTGCAACTACTGTTAGTAAAATGAGTGTTGAAGATGAAGGAGAAGAATGTGTTGTTGATGCTGATGATGAAGGACCATTTTTTGATCTTGAATTTGCAGCACCTGATGATGAAGAAGAAGATGATAACAATGGTGGAGACGAGGCTGATGATGGTGATTCTGTAACAACAGATGAGGATGATGATGATGATGATGAAGAAGATGGGTTTGATTTTGCAGTAACTCCTGGTTCTGTTTCAAGTGGTGGTAATCAAATTGATTCTGCTTCTTCACCAAATAATTTAACATTTTCACCTTCTGATGATATTTTCTTCAAAGCGGATGGTGGTAAATCAGTTCCTCCTCTGTTTCAATCTTCATCTTCTTCATCTTCTTCATCTTCTTCCACTGCCTCAACTTCATCATCAGTTGAGAATAATGGCAATAATCCTAAAGTACAATTTCCTGTTTCTTTAATCAAAACCGCTACAAAAATCAGGGTTTTCATGTTGGGGTTTAAGAGTAACAACAGTAGTAATCCTAAACCCAAATCAGAAGAACAAAAACCAGAGCACAAACAGAGCACTATCAGAACAGAGCTTAAACAGAGTAAGAAATTTGTGACAGTGAAATTCAGAGTTGATGAACTTCTCCCAATGATTTCATTATTCACTAGAGATTCTTCATCTTCTTCTGCTGCTAATTCAAATAACAACAAAATCATGTCCTCCTCCCAAGAAGAAATCGAAGTAGAAAATGAAGAAGGTAAGAAATTGGTTTCCAAAGATGTTGTTCAGAAATATCTGAAAATGATTAAACCTCTGTATGTTAGAGTTTCTAAGAGATACAACAACAATGGCGGTGCATTTTCTCCATCAAGATCAATGGATAATTCATCTGTAGTACCATCATCTCCATTACCCGTTAAGGTTGAAGATGAAATCCCTTCGAAGAGAAAACAGGGGGTGACTAATTTACCAAATGGGTTAAGAATTGTGAGAAAACATTTAGGGAAAAGTCGATCAGCATCATCAGTGAACCCTGTAACAACAAATTCTTCTACTTCAGGAGGAATTCAAGCCAAGAGAAGAGATGATTCATTGTTACAACAACAAGACGGGATTCAGAGTGCTATTCTACATTGTAAACGTTCCTTTACTTCTTCCAGAGGTAATTTACACAAAAAATCCAACTCTGATTTATAATTTCAATTCAACAAATTTCATTCTGGGTTTGGTCCTGATTTCTGTTTCTGTGCTTGTTGTTTCAGATACTGATTCGTGTCCAAGATCATCTACGGAATCACATGAGATATCAATCGATTCAACTAGAAATTCAATCGATGAAGCAGCAGCTGGGAAGTGAGAGCTCTCTGTTCTTATTTTTAGAGGCTTCTTGTCATTTGATTTTGCTTCTTGTAAAAATTTTAGAGGGAACCCTTTGCTGATTAGAAATGTAGTGTAGATGGTATGATTATCAGATCTATCATCATAACTCTCTCAGTTATGTATCAAATCCATCTTCTTTGTAGAAATGTAGAAGAAGAGGAGAAGAAAAAAATAAAATCTTGACTGATTTTGTTAGCATTTTGTAGGTTTTTGTGGATCTTTCAGTGTTTTTTAGAATTGTCTTACTGAAAGTTTAGAATGTTTTACAGTGAAAGGGTCATTTTGATTGTTTGTGTTTTTCTCTGGATGGTCCGGTTTTTTCAGCAGTTCTTACATCTTTGCAAGCAAATGTTTGCATCCACAAGGTTGAGATGCAAGATTTGGAAGCAATTCCTGCATCTTGCAAAGCTCCTGTTTGCAAGCAAATGTTGCATCCGATCAGTAAAAATGAGGGAAGAGAATGGGGTTCTTCTTCTCCTTGATTATCTTTTGATTCTTGTTATCCAAAATCTACTGAAAATCATGGGACATATTTTATTACTAGGAGTTTAGGGTTTCAATACAATAATAATAATAATAATGTGCAAAGAACAAATCAACAAAGTTGGTTTCTTTCTTCTTTAATGATGGATAGTCAACCAAGGAGAAAGGTAACAAACAAGACAAAGATGGGAGGGAAATAGTCGATTTGGATTTTGATACGCATGAAAACAACAAGAAAACACCTCTCTACAGTCTAGAGGATTTGAGGGAGGGACCTCTTTGCGTGTGCTGCTTTTTATTAGTCTCTTTCTCTTGAGTTAGACTAGTCAGACAGACAGAGTTGGCGAGGATTTGTTGAATCTTCTTTTAATTCACTCGTGAGTGAGATATGAAAATTAAACAACCAAAAAATCTTTGACGTTGATGCAAAACCAAATGACCCAACTTTGCTGTTTAAGCCAAGTACAGCACAGAAAATGAAATTTGTCTTGTTGGTGCACCTCCCATATGATATTTAGGGTAGTAGAGGGTATGAAATGTAGCTTCAACATTGTCGTTTCTTTTGTGGGGTGGTGTTGGGGCCATTCCTTGATTGCCAAATCTTGGGGGCATTGCCTTCATATAGGACGCCACTTAGTCATTTACCCTAGATTTTACATTGACTCTAGGGAGATCCGGTTGGAGATTCTGTCATGATATAGCAGTGCATAGCGCGTTTGAATATAAATCTGTCTAAGCAAAAATCTGACTTTTTATGTTTCTAGAAGTCGATTCACTTTTGCCTTTTCAACTTATAATCTTTAGTTGCCAAGTCTGAGAAGATAGTGTGATGCAATGACTTTCACAGCAAACTCAAAGCCAACGCCTCGTTTGTCTTTTAAAAACAAAATCTAAAATTTTGGAATGTGAATAAAAGTTTGAAAGTGGGAATTTTTCATCTTCTTCTTCTTCGAACTTTAGCACATTGGAGTCGGTATCATGTAATCTTTCTTTCTTTCTTTCTTTTTTGTAATGGATTGGGTGCACAAAAACAAAGAAGAGAAGAAGAAAAGCAAAAGAAAGAAGAAGAAGAAGAAGAAGAAGAATGATGGTGATGATTAGTTTCATAATCATAGTGTAATATTTCCACTAATAATAAACAATCAATTTTTGACCACCTATGGTTTTTAAGGATAAGTCTTAGCTTTTACAAACACTTTGAAGCCATTTTTATAATTACCAACCCCCATGATTTCACTATTCTAACTAGATGATTGGTTTGGCAGCTATTCTCCTATAAGAGGATTCAAAATCCCAAAATGATTTGCAGAAAACCGTGTGAGAGAATGCCGGGACCCATATGAGTCTTTACCATCCCGATGGTGAGAACGCTCCCCTCTGCCGCACGATCTATCCGCGGGATCTCACCCGGTATTTTTGGTTGTCAACGTAGCATCACTCTTAAAAATCACCTTTTCAACCAAGAAATGACAGTAAAGTTCATGCTGTGACGCACCGACACACCGCTATGGGTGCCGCGTCCGCGTCCGACGTGCGTCGGACACAAGACGCGCGTTGTACACCGACACGACGCACGTGTAAAAATTTATACTCTATTTTACTACTTGGGTAATCTCGTGTGTCATGGAAACTAGTATAATTGTGTGATTAATGTATTTGATATACCATAACACTATGATTAATTAATTATTATATATATTAAAGTGTCAGTATCGTGATGATTTTGAGTTTTGGAGGTCCTTGTGTTCGTGTCGTGTCCGTATCCCGTGTCAGTGCTTCCCCGTGTTCATATGAACCAAAAAAAAAAAAAAAAAAAAACTAGAGGTCGGGAACTAGATGAATTGCCTGACCTGAAATTTGAATGCAATCCAAAATGACAAATGCGTAGTTTGGCGACGTAGCACATTTTGAATCGTTCATTTCCCCGGGGAACTCATGTTTTGACAAAGCAAGTTTTTTCATCCTCCCATGCAGATAAGAAGGTGATGAGGGTCTAAATATAGCCGCAGTGTACCAGAAAAGTTGATCCAAGTATAAATCCCGTGGTAACTCTCTGGTGGTTTTGGTATTAACTCTGTTGGTCAGGATTCAAGGAAGTAGTTGAGAAAACCTTTCCGGGAGGTTTAAGTACTCCTCGAGCAGCGGGAATTGTTAAAAATATACCGGGGCCGTTAATGCTGGATCAGGCAAACTTTTCAGTCTTATGATGCTGGAAATCGAGGAAGACCGCGTTTTGCCCCCTGGGTCATATCAATACCAGTCAGTGTCGGGGTAAATAAACAATGTGTAACTTTGTCTCATGCAGAGGTCTATGTTATAAAGCAAGACAAGATTCCCCCTAGCTAGTTATAGGCATTCATTTCGTGGTAGTTGTGCCAAAATCTTGTTTTAACCGAAAATAAGAAAATCAAATTAGAGGGGCATACAGCCTTCATGTGTTGAAATTTTGTCCATTAGAATGGAGATGTTAGACATACCCAAATAAATAAATAAATAAATAAATAAATCCGGAAAAATTCGGAGAAGGGTAATCTCATATTCCTGTCTAATATCAAGATAAGCGCAGAAAATATAGAATCCGAAAAAAATTCCGAGAAGAGATTTAAATATTATCTGATATTCCTGTCTAACATCAAAATAAGTGCAGAAAATATAAAGGTTTTACCTATTTCCTACCCCTATTTTTCCTAAATCCTATCCCAACTATGCAATTAAAATTTGTATAACTCATTTTAGATTGGGTAAACAAAACCCACTTAATGTTCCCTAATCTCCATATTTAACCTTACACGAACTAATTAGGTTTAGAAATTTATTTGTACATCACCGCCTTAACCAGGTTTGCAGATCAAACCGTAACTACTTTGCATTTCCGTACCTTCTCTAATAGCATGGACAACTGAAGTAAAACTTCATTAATATAAAATTATTAAAATTGGGCTAATTGGATTCAAAACCTAATTGAAAAGGAAAAAGAAAGACTGCATAACCGATTCTGCGATCAAAGTATATCTTTTGTGCTTCTCATTTGGGCACCCAACCTTTATCAGAACATGTGTATGGAAAACAATTGAATATAGTGGTTAATATATAGGGGACATGGTGGTGCTAGATTATGATAGGTAAAATGTATGGTAGCGTCTGTTAACCAAATATTATAGTAGGGGAAAAGTTAGGCTGACATCTGAGAGCGAGGAAGAAGAAGGTGGTTGATTAACTTTGTTGGTTACCTATAGCGGATGGCAGGGTCTGTTTTGTTCACCGAACTTACAAAGAGTCAAACAAAACATAATGTGTAGAGTTGGGATGGGATATAGGGAAAATGGGGACAGGAAATAGGTAAAACCAATATAAATGTCATTCACTCTTTTAAGGATTTTTTCCGGGATTTTTATCTGACGTTGTCTTTTAGGATCAACTTAGCAAAAAAAAAAAAAAAGTTGTCCTTACAATCAACCATTTAGCATGACATCATCTATTAATATTGTTACAGGGTTATCAAATCTCACGAGAAATTACCGAACTCTGTATGATTGGAAGATGGTTTTTGTATAATACCCGTAAATAAGTAACCTCATATAGCCTTGCTCTGTATTTCCTCGCCACATAGCTTGAAAACTGACCATGCATGAATACATCATTCCTCCAGCATCAAGCTACACAATCTTGGAACTATGACAACCCAAAAGCAACACTTATTTGTAGTTAGTTCATGAACTTATTGGGCTGCATATCAATGTCCATTATTTTGAAACGGCCAAGAAATGAATGTACAGGCACTTGATCCGACACTACTTACAAAGGATACATACGACGACATGTTATCGTGATTCAAGGACCATAGATTTGTTATGTTCTCTATGCTGATTTTGCTTGTGATTTTGTCTCTCCTCAAATAATGTACTCGCGCAATTCGTGGATAGACTTTTGACATCATTTGGTAATAGAAAATAGGTGCAGAATTGCATGTAATGTCTTTGATCCGGGGATATGGGCTATCTAAGAAACATTATGCCATTGCCATAAGATAGGGGAGCTGCAATTGCAATTGTAACCATATAATATTGAACCTAAATTGAGAATTATTTTCCTGACTTGCTCATTTTTGTTTCCGGAATGAGCATTGGCACAGACACCCATATTCTTGATCTATGTATATCTAAATTCTTTTATGCATCTTTTATTGGCTTGGAGCTTCTCATATTTTGAGTATCGGAAGTGATAGACATCCCGCGGGCCCATTCCCACGGGTTGTCTCGCATCTCACAAAATATTAGAAACCTAGTGACCCGGCGGATTTATAGAGGGTTTTGGTGTGGGTCCCACCCCTCGTGAGATATCGGGACAACCCACGGAAATGGGCCCGCGAGATGTAAATCATTTTCGAGCATTTATTGGCTTTTACAATTTACTTGTAAGGGACAAGTGAACTCAGGTTTACAAGCGGTTGAAAAATACATTAAAATCTCTTGCTAACCTCCGAGAATCTAGAAGTCGGGAACAAAAATAATTTGATCATAAAGAAGTAGATTTTTTGATTTTATGAGTTGTTTGAGATTGTTTACATAAACTGACTTTGATTTTGGTTTTTTTAGGCCGATTCCTATGGGTATGATAAATCTATTGATTTGCCAGTTTTGCACCCATCATGTAGCTGGCAAACAAGCAAACTGGCCTGGCTAAGTGGCCAAGTGGCAAATTTGCCACTTAGCCAGGCCAGTCTAGTTTCTACCGAGCGGTTGAGTCTCGACAGCTTGGTGTAGAAAAAAATCGGTAGGTGTAGTTTTTACCGCTCGTATCATCTCATCTAACGGTCATAATTTCATCATCCTATAAATACAATATCAAATTTCATTTCAACTCACACCATTTCTTCAATCTCCGTTCTTTCACTCCACAAATCCAATATGTGAGTTCGAGTTCAAGCTCGCAAATTTAACATAGCTGAAGATGAATCCATTTGCAGGAATTATGTTTTTGTTATGCAATATATGGCCAATGATGGACAATATCAACATCAAGAGATTGTATGGAGTCGCATATTTCAGAGATTTCAGGAAGAAACATTGAACCTCAATAATCGAAATGCAAATGGATTGTGTCATCGCTTCGGAATAATCAGCAAGGATGTGAAGTTGTTTGTTCTTGCACTTATCAAGGCTATCGAAACCGACAAAATGGCCAAAACGCATTTGATGTGGAGCAAATGTGTCGGCTCGAATGGCGCAACAGAGTGGGATAAGATTTTCAATTTGATCGTTGTTATCTTATCTTGAGGTGTTGCCCAAATATGATCAGTTTAGATTAGCTGCCCAAATATAATGCATCTGTCATTTGTATGATGCATCTATCATTTGTATCAAATTTTAATTTTAAGATATTATTAATATAAAACTACTGCATCTTTCATTAAAAGTTTAGAATTTTAATTTACATTAGTGCCTCTTTCATTCATCTAGATAATGACATAACTTATTACAATAAAGACTTTAAAAGTAAAAATTTGGGACAATGTTCTTCATCTTGTTTATCTTCTTTATTTCACCAAACTTCCAATCAATGCGCTCATGAACGGAGTTTCCTTTGTTTATCTTCTTCTTTTCCTTCAAATTTTCCTTCCCTTGAACTTTTCTTTGTCTTTTCTTAGTTGGAGGTTTGATTTGGTTAATATCCAAAACTTGTAGACTTCTTTGGTTTTTACCTATTTCTTTATAACCTTCACATATCTTACTAACGGTGGCTTCAAGCTCCACTCCAGAGAAATCAAGTTGGGCAGCCAAGTCAAGTTGGGATTCAAACTTTGCCATTTTGAAAGATAAGATAGATACAGATAGAAATTTTTTGTGTAAAAAATTTGGTGTAATTTTTGAGTGTGAATGTCACATTTTTATAGCGGTGGAGAAAGAGCCGTTGGAGGTTTAAAATCTCGATCGTTAGCGGTATAGTCTCCACCGTTCGGTTGAGACTCGATCGCTTAACGTTTTTACCATAGTGGCGCGACCAGTTTTCCAGGTCAGCTGGCATGGCAAATGGGTTGGTTAGCCACTCCATAGGAACCGGCCTTAGAAGTCGAGAAACATTTTCTGAAATAGTAATAATCATATGCTCTTCGCATGGATTTCGATCTAATGGGTCAACTATATACCAAGTCGAAAGGTTAGAAGTTAGCTTGGGAACACAATTTTAAAATGATATTTGAAAGCAAAAAAAAAAGTCTACTATTTACAAAACCAAATATTTATGTTTTGAAATTACGGAATTAACTTTTGCTTCTATTTTGTAAACACCCTATTAGAATTAAACATTTAGCATAATATAGCATAGCATTAGTTCATGAACACCTTCAATAATTGACCTTGCTTGAATTTATCAATCCTCTTCCGACAAGACCAAGCTATACAATCTTGGAACTATGAAATAAACCACCCAGAAACTAGACTAAGCCGTTAGTTCATGAACCTCTTCTGCATATAAATGCATTTTCGACCCAATCAAATCTTATCCAATCCAATCTAATGAACATTATTAGTGTGATAATAACAAAGGAACAATACGATTTATCAAAATTTTGGAGTGGCCAAGAAACGAATACAATGCACTTGATCCATAGATTTGTTATGTTCTCTATCTTTGATTTTGTCTGATCTCTCTACTCTCTAGTCTTCACAAATAATGTAGCACAGAAGAATGAGATAAGACAGACTCGCGCTCTCGAATCATTTGGGCGTAATTCGTGGGTAGTTTTGGCATCATTTTGTAATAAAAAATAGGTGCAAAATTTCATGTAATGTCTTTAACTAGGAGACTATGGGTTACAAGGAAACCAAGATAATTTGGATGCCATTGCCATAAGGTAAGGGATGCAACTGCAGTTTCCTAAAATTTAGAATATCATTGTTTGTTTCCTGATATAGAGTAAAATTTAGATCGAAGTGTTTGGGCAGTTTGGCCGACCACCTTGACGTTTTCAATGTCGTTGACTTAATTTTACAATACGGTCAAACAAATTTCAGGCATACCATATGTCCACATACCACTACTATGGCACCATGGAACCAACAACGCAACTTTAATTCAATAAATTCTAATTGAGTGCAACAGTCCTTGGAACTCTAATGCGAACACAAAGAAAAAGAAAGAAAGTCAATATCTAGCTGACAAAGACTAAATGCTCGTGTAGGTACAAAAATCCTACTCGCCACGTGGACGAACGAGGTTGAACGAAATCCACGAAGTAAATCTGAAATTAGAAGGTCTTTCATCATCCCCGAGAAGAGATGTCAGTGACAAGTCAAATCAGGTGTCAGACTTACTTTAACGAATATTGGATCTGCAAAGTATAGTTCGGTCAGGATAGTAGTTGACGAAATATGATTACTTGGGCGAGAGGATAACTCACGAAGAAAGAAGAGTTAGACGAAGATAGGATTGTTGTGCAAGAAATATGACATCTATGCCGACAAGATACCGAAGTTATCGGCGAAAAGGATGGAATTACTTTATAGAAAATGGCTTGGGCGAAGTAAAAAGCAGAGTCACGTGGATTGTGTGACTGACCGCGAAGTAAAATGAGTTGTATCCCATTACTTGGCTTTGATTATAAATAGTGACCTTAGTTGATTGAAAGAGAGGTTGAAAAATTTGTATGGGAGAGGTTATGTTGAGAGAGAATAAGTTAGGGTTCTTGAGAGTTTTCTATACTTGTATCATCATCTTAACTTATTGAAAAAGGAAACTTCTATTTCGTATACATTAATAAATAGAAGAATTTGATCTTGTCCCTATAATCATGTCTTAGGATTTGTGTGTTTCATCATTTGGGTGTACTACTGGATTCCCAGTAGTTACATTTTGGCGCCGAGAAATGTGGAACTCATGTTGAGAGTTTCCTCTCACTTGAGATTTGGATAAGAGTTGAGGTTGTTTTTTGAGTTCTCTTATCAAAATCTTTTAACGAGTTGTTTTTCATAAAAGATATGATTTCGTAAGATAGGAGGGTAAATTTGTGTTAAAGGTTAGGAAAGTAGAGTAGATCTAACTCCATTTTGAAAGATTCACCAAAGTTTTGGAAGTTTGTCTCAAGTCTGAATCAGCGATTTCACTCATGCCAGAAGATCGTCAGTAAATCAGTGAGAAGAGGATAATTCACTGGAATTAGTTAATGGCAATGGTTTAGGATCGAGCAAAACAACTAATGGCATCGAGGAGAAGCAAGCGTATATAAGCGAAAAGAGGAAGAAGAATGGAGATAGGAGAAACATCAAACCCGGGAGGCGGCGTGGCGTGAATAAGCGGCAAAATGGCAACCCCGATGAGAATCGATATATAAAGGGATCGGTTCATACCACCGATAATCGACACGGTTGAAGGAGAAGAACCCACCGGCGAAGAGAGAGGGGAAAATATTAATGAGGAAAATATGAAATTGGAGCAATTGAGGGAGGTACTTCGTCTAGAAAGAGAACGGGAGAGAGATCTAGTAGAACAATGAACCAGACTCGCAAGGCAGAATATTACTTTAACGCAACAAAACCAACATCTCAATGAAGAGAGAGCAGCTAACGACCAACGAGTAGGGGAATCAGACGCGAGAACGGGCTCATCATCAAGGAGAAACTTACGTCAGAGAGAAGAGATGTTGGAAGGGGACGAAAATGGGGAAAGGAGAATAGAAGAACGAAGAGAGCGAAGGAGGAGACGCCAAAGAGAAAGTAGCGAAGAAAGAGAGTTGAGAAGAGCATTAGAAGAAGCCAGATGTGAAGATCAAAGGCGAAGATTTGAAGAAGAAAGAAGACGCATAGAAGAAAGGGTACGCGAGGAAGAGGATAGACGAGAGGAAGAAAGGGAATACGAAGAAGAAAGGAAATGCGAGGATATGAGACGCGAGGATGGTAGAAGAAACGGAGAAGAAAGAAGGAACATGCGAGATGAAGGTGGAAATAATTTAAACCAGGCAGTCTTAGACGAGTTAGGAGATATGAGGTCAATGATTAATAACTCACGAAGAGGAGGGCGAGTACAACTGGCAGAGGCAATAGAGGAGGCTTGGAAATCTCCATTTACTCGTGATGTATTGGAGGCGAGGATTCCTTCGAGATGCTTATTACCTACCTTCGGGAGTATATTCAGTGGATCCGAAAGTGCAATGCAGCACTTGAAGCAATACACTCTTTCCTTGATGTAATGGGAACATAACGAAGCTGTATTGTGTAAATATTTTCCTGCGAGCCTAACCGGCGAAGCATTGGCATGGTTTGACGGATTACCAGAGAGATTAATTTCTTCATTCAGAGACCTACAGAGGATATTCTTAACAACATACATAAGTAACAACATGCTACGACCCGGAATAGAAAGTCTATTCAACCTGAGACAAAAATCGGGAGAAAGCCTGTGAAGTCTGGTGACGAGATGGAGGACTGTATGTAGTGAACTTGCAGGGAGAGTCGATGAGAAGAACTTCATTCTAGCCTTCGTGAACGCCCTAATTCCCATGGACCTCTTGTACACTCAAATATTCTTAATTCGTGACTCATTGACGATGAATGATTTAAGAGAGTACCAGGAAGAATACATTTCCCTGGAGGAGAAGCAGAGAGTAATAGGCGGAATCGTATAAATACCATCAAAAGTGGGAAACTCGCGTCTTTTATCAAGGATGGCAAATGCTATAGAAAATGGCTCGAAGCATGAAAAAGGGGAACCGTCAAATACAGTCCCCGCGAAATTAGTAGCAGTGTCAAGTGGAGATCAGAAATTGATCGATCAGCATCCGAGGTATATAGAGCCGAGACAAAGAAATTACGAATCGCAAGGAGATAATTCAGGGAATCAGCGAAGATATAATCAAGGTCAGAGATACGGTGAAAAAAGACCACCATTTGAAGACGCAACGCTCCCTAGACTCAACACGATTGTGGAAAAAGTATGAGAGGAAATTGTATTGACTGAAGAGATTCCCTCTCCTCCGAATCTAAGGAGAGAACCACTACCAGGGAGCACAAGCCACGAGTTTTGCAAGTATCACTGTTTTTATGGACATTACACAAATGATTGCAGTAACATGCGAAGAATAATACTTCGTTTAATTCAAAAGGGGAAACTCGATCATTTTTTAGAAAATCAAGCACCACCACCACCGCCTCCACCTCGCGATAATAATCAGAACTAGGCACAGGTGTACCGAATTGAAATAGATAGAGGAGTGCAAAGGCCGAATTGCAATTCTATAATTCATTCTGCAAAAGATATTCAACATTTCCATGATAATGTACTAAAAAGGGTGCATAAAAGGGATTTTGAAGGGAACGAGATATTCAGTATCGCGAAGAAGGGACCTTTAGAAGAATGGAAGAAGCGATCTATTTCCTTTTCAGCACTGGAGCGCTGGAAGGAGGAGTATCACATACGGATCCACTGGTCATAACCTTAAATTTTGGTAAGCACTCACGATGAGAGAACGATCCTACGCGAGATAGGAAGATATGGGTGATAGATAAAATATTGGTGGATATTGGAACTTGGTGGACATTCTTTTTATCATACATTTAAGACTATGGGTTACAAAGACTAAGATCTCGTGCCATCAACTTACAACATATATGGATTCAATGGTGTTGCATCTAAAACAAATGGTGAATTGGTTGTGAAGATCTTCGCGGGAGAGTTGGAGGTAAGTCACTTGTTTGCGTGGTAGACGTGAGAGTCACCTTATCATGCCCTCATAGGCAGGCCTTGGATTCACGAGAATAAAAGGAGTAGCGTCAACTTTCTCGTCAGCAGTTTGATTCCCAATGCCGAGTGGAATAGGCGAAATAAAAGGAGACCAAAAGGATGCACGAGATTGTAATGAAAAAGATGTCAATAACTACGAAGAAATGATGAAGAAAAAGAAAGAACAAAGTAAAAGTGTGCAAGTAGAAAAGAAGGAAGAAGAGCTAATGGTCTATATGACGAAAAAAAAAAGAAGGATGGGCAATACCAAGCGAGATACCTGAAAAACAAGGAGAGCCTTTATAGCAATTAAAGGAACCATCCCCACTTGGAGAGACAATCATGAATTTCGCAGCAGTAGAACCCACGAAGGAGATAAACTTGGGTAGTGAGGAAAAACCAAAGATGATAAAGATTGGAATGAAGATGGAGGTGGACGAAGAAGAAAGATTGATGAAATTGTTAAAAGAGTATCTCGACGTGTTCTCCTGGAGCATGGATGAGATGCCAGGAATCGAGCCGCGAGTTGCTTGTCATAAGTTAGATCTTAATCCAGCAGTTAAGCCAATATGACAGCACATACGAAAGATAACAACTGCATATCATGAGCAAATAGAGGAGGAACTTCAAAAAATGATGGATTCTGGAATTATACGGCCAGCGAAGTATCCATAGTGGATTCCAAATATGGTGATAGTGCCTAAGAAGAACAAAGGGATACTAATATGCATAGATTTCGGTGATTTGAAAACCTTTTGCCCAAAGGATAGCTTTCCTTTACCAAAAATACCTCAACATATGGTAGAATCAGCATCAGGGTACAAAAGGCTTTCATTGATGTATGGATACTCAGGTTACAATCAGATACTACTTGCAGAAGAAGATCAAGAGCATATAGAAGTGTTGTTTATCATTCAACAGTTCCCACGATCCGACGTAACGAGTGTTTGCGTTCAGCTTGGATCCAAGTTGGAAGTACCCAAGACACGCAGTTTCAACCTGCGTGTGGAAAAAGCACAAAACGCATTTCAAAACTGCGTATGGAAAAAAAATCCACGGAATATTCTTCTGGACGCAGTTTGAACCTGCGTCGCACGCATATTGAATCTGCAGTATCTTGTAAACGCAGTTTCAAACTGCGTGGATGTTTTATATTTGTTTGACCTTTTTTCCTACACCCGGTTTACACTGTAATGTTAAATTCAAGTAATTTTCGTATACTATCTAAATTATAACTCTGGTTGAACATAGCCCAGTTATGTAGATAAAAACACTCGTACTACTCAAAGATCTGCATTGCCATTAAGTCATCCAGACAATTTGTTTTGGATAACGATACTTCTGATAGAAATCTTGTTATCCTTATCAACACACTATGACGGCAAGATTTTTTATTGGGGATTTCATCTATAAATAATAATAATTTTTTCCTATAAATACACTCAAAGATACACACCATCAAACATAAAACGCTACTTCAAATTTAGCTAGGATAAAAATGAATTCCAATCGCAAGGAAAACAAATTGTGTGTAAAGGCAAACCAAATTTGTCCGCTATGTTTCCTTGAAGACCATTCGGCCATGCAATGCCCTTGGATGTATTCCAAGTGCCCGAAGAGAGGTTGTCCGGGAATAAAATTGTTATTAGAAGCGGAACACGGAAAGAGTAGGTACCTTTGATGCCGAGTTCGATAATTGCCGTGAAGAAGCTCAATGGTTAGAAGATGCAATCAAGTCCAAAGATGATAAAAATATTAACGCATTCTGCAAAAACTTCAAAGATAAAGGTATGATTAAGGTTGAACATGAAAAGGGGCGTCATGCTGCCCGTGCCCTGATGTAGGTTTTTTTATGAAACTACATCGTTCTAAAGATAACAACACCTATGGTAAACAATTCTGGCAATGTCCTGGGTGTAATTTGGTGGAATGGGCCGAATAACTAAATTTTCGGTTGCTCTTTAATATGTTGTGTTATGTTATGTGTTTATGATGTAATGTTTAATCCTGTGTTTAATTCTGGTCAATGAGGCGTGGTCTGATGTACTGTTTTTTTTTTTTTTATGTATTGTGTATTTTTTATGTTGTTTATGTATGTTAACGTTTATTTGGGTTTGTTTATGTATGACTATTCTAGGACCTCAAGTTAGGGACAAACTTCCTGGCAAACTCTCATTCGTGAATATTTCAACTTAAGTCGGTAATCTCCCCAACCACCAGATCCCAATCTCAAGTATTCCAGTCCATGTGTATGATAATAAATCAAAAGGGCAAGCTGCATAATTCAATGCCCATCTTTACACTTTAGTCTGACATACAAGTGGTGGACAACTCAATGGGGCGTGTTGCGAAAACACAATGTGACGAGTGATAATTGTAGATGTCAGAGACTACTATTACACGTCTAATCGTAATAGCGTACAACAGTCTTTTAGCTGCCTCCTCTTTCAAAGGTCATTTTCTATTTAACCATTACCTGACATTACAAAAATATATCACGCTACCGAAGATGACATGCAAAATAATGCCCGACCAATGATACGTACTCATGCAGCAAAGTTGGCAATATTTATAATTTATTCCGTACTGAATTTCAAAATTACATTTAAACCCATCCGAGAGTTTTAGTATAAATTTGTGATAAACGCCTCACAAATCAATTATCTGCGAAGGTGTAATGCTCGTAAACTCAACCAAAAGATAAAGTTTTTCAATCCCAAATTGTAAAAGTTTCATATCTTATTTCCACAACAATAATCACACACGATGCCTCGTTTTTCGATGCATGAAGATACCGCTCTAGTGATTAGTTATTGTAAGGTTGCGGATATGGATCATGATACGAGTAAAAATCCTCCCGCGGGTATGGCGTTTTGGATTCGAGTGAGGGAATACTTTTGATTCAAATTGGGAATGGAAGCGTTAGGTATTCCGCCATACGTATCCAACACCGTGTTAGCATGCTGAAAAGGATTTGTGGTCGTTTTAGGCAGTATCGCGTTGTTGCAAATGGAAATGGTGCTCAGGCGATGGCAATGTATGAAGCGGCAGAAGGGAAGCCTTTCAGGCATTTCGTGGCCAATTATTTTTTCTACGTCGCATATAAAATTGAATGTTGTTCTCGTGAGATGTTTATGAGTGGTTAATATTGTTCGGTTGAAATCGTTGGGTTTTTATGATGTAATGTGTTTTCTTACTTATTGCAATGACGTAAATGACAACTTTTTAAATAACGACTTTCATGTTTAACATCGTATTACATTAGAATAACGTAATTAATAACCTAACTCACTTTCGTAGGAATCACGGTTACACTTAGCACGTGTAACAAGCCTTTAAACTCTTAGGTGACCCTAACGGACGAGTTTAGTCTCGTGAGGGTTCATAACAGACTAACCCACAAAGTAGTTACAAACATAGATTCCAGTTTTAGACTTCACTCGATGAAGTCGATGAATTGCCCTAAGTGATCCATACTGGGATTTTGGATACCATGAAATTATAGCATTCATCGAATGTGAATGCCTCACCTTTTTCCTCTAAATACCCCGCCTTAACCAATTCGTGCTACAAAAAACAGTGAAAATATACTCAAAGCAAATTTAGAACCAATCAATTAAACAATGGACGGAATAAATTAAACAACACTTACAAATTGTCGAGATGACATTCTAATACGGCCGTGTTTGGTGAGTCGTTCTTGAATATCTATAAAATCGCAAATGGCTTTTTGTATAATCTGTACCTATCGTGAATCTGTTGAAGACTTCTTCCGTTTGGATTCCCATATTCCCTTATATATTGGTTGTATATATTTGCCCAAAAGGTTTCGAACTCCGTCTTTACTGCGAGCTGTCCCGCTACTCGAGATTCTTTGTACCATGTTTTAGTGATTTGCAAATCTTCAAACGAATCAAACGATCCCATTGTTGTGTACGTACAATGAGTTAATTTTGGGGTAGAAAGCCGCGAGAAGATTTCCCAGGTGTTGATGGGTGAAAATTACTCCTGCTGAATTTGGTAATTTGGGGTGTGATGAGGAATGAATTTAAACCTACAACAAATGCACTGCGCAGTGAGTGCTTGTAGATTCGAGAGATCAATCTGTGCAAGTCCGGCCTAAACCAAGAAATGGCCGTTCCAGACTTGTTTCGGTCACAAAGTGAAGGAGATGGGGTTGATATTAGGGAGGGAAGCGAAGAAGGTGTTGAGATTGTGAAGATGTTGGCTTGCTTATGACTTGTAATGTAAAATATGAGCAAGCTTACGGTTGATGCAAGCAAGCTCGGGTGTTTGAATACGATGTTGTATTAACACTTGGTTTAAATCTCGATCGAACTTGTGTTGTTCTTGTTGTCTTGTCCTGTTTTTGAAATAGGGCGGAGAACCTATTTATACAAGTCATTGAGCCTCATTCACGTTTCTCGTGGGAAGTGGAGGTAGTGGAATGATGGAGTGGTGGAGTTGTGTGTCGGTAGCATAGACCGGTCTTGCCCACTTCTCCAGTTCATCTCTAACCGTCCATGACTTCCTAACACGTTTTGTAATGGCGCGTTGCACGCCGCACGCCGTAAACCGCCACCAATACCCCAATATGTATCCCCGATTTGCGACATGATTGATAACCTGGAATGTGGATCGTGGATCCACGGAAGATAGCATGTAATGTCTGAATTGAATAATGCGTTATTCGTAAAGTCGATACTTGTGAAGTATCGTGTGTATTTCATGCAGTATCGCATTGTGGTGTGGTAAAGTGATGGGTAATGACTCCTCACTAACCAAATAACTCCCGACTGTGGTTGTATAACCAAGTCGGGTGAAGTCGGACGGATGAGATGATGTTTGAGACACTCATCTGCGACCGTTGATGAAATTAGGTTTTTAAAGAGGTGCGCAAGCATCACTCTTGACTTGGTCGAAACCAAGCATGGGAAGGATTTTGAGAGGACCGCCATACATGCGTGTTGACGGCATGATGGTGTAGGCGCCCGTATTCCGTTCCTCATGAAAGCGCGATCCGGGCCACTCAATTTGACCCAGAAAGAGGAGTGGTCGAGATCGGTTTTGGTAAATCCCTTGCCGCAAAGGAGTTGGAAACCGCGTGATATCCCTAGTTTGGGCACGTTTTTGAGGCGACCAACATTGGTCGGTCTTGGTCGATCATACTACCGTGTAGGTGGTAGGTTGGTGTTCACACCTATACCGATTATCCCATGAAAACGTGATCTAAGCCACTCAAATCATCCGGTGAAGTTGAGCGGTCGAGATCGGTTTAGGATTTGGGAGTGTAACCGCACGAGTTTGGGCGTGCGTTTTGGGTTGGTCAGGAATGATGTGCCTTGGCCGACCGCAAGAAGAGGAGGTAGATGGGCCCACAAGTGGTCATGCTGGTATGACCGCCTTGGTTAATCCAATCTGTGACCCTCCATTCGCACGGAGAAGATGGACGCGCGTGATGACTTGAAACCCTAATTTTAGCTTTCAAAGCCGCGCGACCATGCTCTTTGGGCGGACGAATTTGTCAGTAACCAACCATGGTTGGCTTTGACCGATAGGTCAAGTGTGTAGACGCCACGCGGTGATCGTGTTGACATGCTCGGGCCCTTTGAGTCTACATCTCGCACCCTCCATCTATGCCTGCGAAGATGGACGGTTGAGACTGTTTGCGGCACATGTAATATGCCGCAAACCCTAATTTAGGTTTTCCGTCCATAATGCTTGGTATGGACGGTTTCTGGCAAGCGAAGGCCAATGGTCGACCATGCGGGGTCGGTTGTGTGTATTCCATACCGCTTGGGGTGATGGAATTGATCCGTGGTCATCCAATCATGCTTGTGGAGTTGGATGACCGCGATCGTGTCATATTTGGCAAGCTAAGGCCGTGTGTATTCCATACCTGCTTGGGGGTGATGGAATTGATCCGTGGTCATCCAATCATGCTTGTGGAGTTGGATGATCTGCGATCAGTCATATCCGAGACCGATACGGTCAAGTCCGGATGCTCAATCGGGCTAGTATAACACACCGAGAGGGGCTCAATCGGGCTAGTATAACACACCGAGAGGGCTCGGGCTAGTATAACACACCGAGAATCGCCCGTACGGGTATTTCGTACATGGATTCATTATAGTGCTTGAGGTTCGTGTTACTCGTAAGAGTAACACTACCGTCATGCCACACCGATAATGGGTACAGAAATACAAGGCCGATATGAAATTCACAGAAGGGATTGTTCCGCATGCTCCAACTCGGGAGGAATTTTACGTATTCACGTAATGGGATTGTTGCTACATGCTCCATTCTTGGTGAATTAAGTGAGGAGTATCCGTCACTTACAAACGGCTTTATCTTTTACAAGATGTCAACCGCATGATTTTTCGTGTTTTTTACAAATTTAACCTTGAACGAAAATCCACCATCAACATTAAGTCCCCCGCCTAGCACATAATGGTTACACTATTGTGTGGTAGGCATGAGATGGTGACAGATTAAAGATAAAACTCATGAGACAAAGTTAGATGTTACACAGGAGAGACGGGTCATCCCGTCCCTAGAGTATGTCACGTTCAAAAGGCATATAGGAGAGCGTTCCCCTAGTATGATATCGGTCTTGCTCGCTTCGATCGACCTTGCTATGCCTCGCTTCTGGCCGAGGGCCCGCTCCGTGCTTGCTCCATTTGAATGTCGGTCTTGCCAGATCGACCTTGCTATGCCTGATTAGGTCGAGGGGCTATTGCGCCTGCTTGATCGAAAGTGGGCTTGAATTTCGCATACACGATTTCCATGAATAGGGAAAATCGTGTTATGATGCGTGAGAATGAACGTGGGTCCGCCGTGCATGCTTGATTGACCGTGGGTCTCACCCACACACGCTTGACTCGAAATTTGTACCGAACTTGAAACTCGTCTTGGGACTTGAAATTTATGCCGGACTTGAAAACTCGAGTTATACCGAAGCTTGATCAATACCGGACTTGAATGATGTTTGGACCGGCCATTGTGTGCTCCAGTGTGAGTTGTATCTTGTCGTGTGTGACTACATTTCTCACGCGCTTTCATACGAGTTCTAACTCCTGTCTTTTGTTTCATTGCGGTAGAAAGAAAAGAACTCCGTCGATATGTATTCGAGATAATGCCGGTACCAGTCGAAGTGTTGGCAGCTTCAAGGATATGCCGAACATTGATGATGAGTTGTTCAACGCGCCCTTTCAACTATATGAAAACATCCGTTCCACAAGATAACCTTCCTCCTATCGACTTCAGGGTTTTTCATGCTCCGCTGGGTCCTCATGAAGGATGGATGAGACGTATGTTGAGCAATGAGTACATCAAAGATAACTTGACCGGAGCGCAGATTATTGATGCAGCTTGAGTGTTGAAACGTCTCGAGAGGATGTTAAAGTGGTTTCGATGCGACCGTTGAGGTGGGTCCTGGAGAGAGTGTTGAAGAAGGATTCTGAAGCGAACGTGGGTCTCGGAGAGAGTTGCGGCGCGCTCTTGAATAGACCATTGAAGCGCCTTCCGCCGGGAGGGAGCGTTGAAGTGGCTTCCTCTCCGTTCGATTTTACCCTTGCGAATTCCATGATTCTGACAAACCATCTTTCTCGTGTTGAAGAAATCCTTGATCGACGGTGAAGGAACTTCATGCCGAGCCTCAGTCCCAGACGTGGTTTACATGGTTTTTGGCGCGGTTGTTGTCGAGCCAGGTATGGAATATCTTGCACGTTGTTTCATCATTGCGGGAGTCGTGCATGTGGTACTGGAGTTGGAGTTGACGGAAGCGCAAGATGTTGTATCTCGGTGGTTTTCCTCTTGATGCTTCAGGGAACTGCTTGCAGAAGGCTAAAGGTTGTATCGCCTGTTGGTGAGATATACGCCCCTACGAACATTATGAGGCTCTTCGGTATGCCTGGTTCTTTCTATCAGGGCATATGTTGTTGTAGATGAGCGTTCAACAGCTCCAGAGGATGACCAAAACACGGATCCTCCAACATAGCATGATAGACATGTACCACTGTCTGATAAAGTGACTCGCCCGGATCGTTCTCGGTATGACGCGTGGACATCGTTATCTTCTTGAGGCTGCTCCCTTGAGGTATCGTCTCCAGTGGAAGATTGACGTGACAGAGCGTTGATACGTTGCACCGGCATTCTTTAAACCAAATGGCAGTATGGTATAATAAAAATTTCCGAGAGGAGTTCGAAAGGATATCTTACTTGCATCATGCTTGTACATCCTTATCTGGTTGTAGCCGCTGTTCAAGTCTCTGAAGTCTATGTAGCACATGGTCTCGTGCCTGAATTGCCTCGAAGATTGTTTGAATGATTACACAGGGTCGAACTGATGGAGATAGGCCTAGGAGGTTCCTTATCGTCGAGCTCACGGGGTTGTGGAGTTGGTTCCATCCTCAGAGCTGTCGCGGGCGTCCAATATCTCCTCTTGTGTTTCGTCGTTCTTGCAAAGATTCAATTAGGCAGAGAGACCGGGTGCCATCTCTCCCGATAATTGCTAACAACGGCGCCGGTAGATATTTTCTTCCCCTTCTCGATCACGGCTTGCCTCGAAAGAGCGCTCCCTTTGGCGTGAGGATGGGTTGAAGTTTTACCCGGATAGAGGTGGACGCTTCGCCAGAAAGGTGTGTCGCGGTGCTTAGACTCCAGCGATGCAAGTCGGTCTTCTTCCTGGATTGACGCCCTGGGGAGTGGGATGCAACGAACTTGTCTGATTCTTTCCGCGGAGCTCTCCTGTATGTGCTGGTTTGGTTTTCCTCGAAGTCCGTCATTGTGGTGGGCTGCCGTACAATCTTGCATAGGCTGACCTTGGCTGTCCTGAGAGTCTTGAGAGTAATCACATTCGAAGATGCTCCTGTGTCGACGAGGGCCCTCCTGAACTCTGAACCCTTGATGCGTGCGGTAGCATGTAGGGCCCGGTTGTGACCTTCCCCCGCCATCATGTCGTCTTCTGTAAATGTAACATTATTTACAGGTGTTTCTGACGCAGTTAGGACTTCTGGACGTGAATGAGTCAGGTGTACATCCAGAGCTATTTTATTAATTGCAGCAAACGTCCCTGCCCGTTGATTCTTCGAGAGGTGCAAGAGTTCACACATGCTTTCCACTAGAGATGCCGCTTCCTGATCCACTGGTCCCTGGTTCGTAGTGAAACTATTGACTTGAGGAGGATCGTTGTGAGGATCAGTCCCAGTGTAGGAGTCTCTATGACAGACCGCTCATATATGTATCGCTTCTTTGATCGGGTCCATGTAGGCCCACGCCACCGAAGTACCTTTTCCAGACGTTGAATGCATTCCTTGTTGGCTCCAGGAGCCGTTGCGGGTCATGTGGAAATCAATCGTTAATGCCTTAAGAAAAGTGAGTACCTCTTTCTCGAGTTGCGGCCATATCCGTTTGAGTCTTGGCAATAACTTCCCGCTTTTCCATCAAGTCTGCAATGGTAATGGGAGATGGTCCTCCTCTTGCCCCTCCGGCTCCTCGTCCTGATGAAGGAGTGGAATTTGTTGCTCTGGTGACTACCGGAGGTGTTACACTTGATGAGATGCCGGGATTTGCAGCTGCTCGCAGCTCTCAGTGATGGGAGGTATTGTAATATCACTGCTGAGTGATCGAATTGAACCTTCCCATCCTCTGTGCTCACGTGTTCCTTGATTGATCTCTCCTTCCCCAAGCATTTCTTCAGTCGGTTGAAAAGTCGACGCGGATTGGACAGTCTCCGGGCTTCAAAGAAGAGTTTTGAGATATAAATCCTCTAGTAGGGCTCCATAGGCTGCAGTGCTCCCTTTCTTTATCCGGCAGACGTTGTAGTACTCCAGGACAAGTCTCTTCCTTCGTCCGGGACCATGTTGTCCATCTCTTCTGATTTGTCTGCGATTACGTGCTCCTCTTGCTTCTCCACTGGTAAAGGTGTGATCCCTGGCTAAGGATTCACCGTTTCTTGCGGAGCGGATGCATCATTCTCGTAATTGTGCTGCTATGTCATTCAAAAGGCTAAATGTCTCGCTCTGCCTTCTGGTGATACCGGCTTGATTTGCCAAGACATCCTCCAGCATTCCAACTATGCTTCCCATGATATCCGAACCGCCTGTAGTTTCCGGGATACATTGCGAGATGGAAACCGAAAAATTGAGGATTCAATTTTATGCAACCGATAGATCAATCTCCCACCGTGGTCGCCAATTGTTGATGGGTGAAAATTACTCCCGCCGAATTTGGTAATTTGGGGTGTGATGAGGAATGAATTTAAACCTACAACAAATGCACCGCGCGGTGAGTGCTTGTAGATTCGAGAGATCAATCATGCAAGTCCGGCCTAAACCAAGAAATGGCCGTTCCGGACTTGTTTCGGGGTCACAAAGTGAAGGAGATGGGGTTGATCTTAGGGAGGGAAGCGAAGAAGGTGTTGAGATTGTGAAGATGTTGGCTTGCTTATGACTTGTAACGTAAATATGAGCAAGCTTACGGTTGATGCAAGCAAGCTCGGGTGTTTGAATACGATGTTGTATTAACACTTGGTTTCGTCGATTGAACTTGTGTTGTTCTCGTTGTCTTGTCCTCGTTTTTGAAATAGGGCGGAGAACCTATTTATACAAGTCATTGAGCCTCATTCACGTTTCTCGTGGGAAGTGGAGGTAGTGGAATGATGGAGTGGTGGAGTTGTGTGTCAGCAGCATAGACCGGTCTTGCCCACTTCTCCAGTTCATCTCTAACCGTCCATGACTTCCTAACACGTTCTTGTAATGGCGCGTTGCACGCCGCACGCCGTAAACCGCCGCACCAATACCCCAAGCATGTATCCCCCGGTTTGCGACATGATTGATAACCGGAATGTGGATCGTGGATCCACGGAAGATAGCATGTAATGCTGAATTGAATAATGCGTTATTCGTAGAAAGTCGATACTTGTGAAGTATCGTGTGTATTTCATGCAGTATCTGCATTGTGGTGTGGTAAAGTGATGGGTAATGACTCCTCACTAACCAAATAACTCCCGACTGTGGTTGTATAACCAAGTCTGGTGAAGTCGGACGGATGAGATGATGTTTGAGACACTCATCCGCGACCGTTGATGAAATTAGGGTTTTTAAAGAGGTGCGCAAGCATCACTCTTCGCCTTGGTCGAAACCAAGCATGGGAAGGATTTTGAGAGGACCGGCCATACATGCGTGTTGACGGCATGATGGTGTAGGCGCCGTATTCCGTTCCTCATGAAAGCGCGATCCGGGGCCACTCAATTTGACCGGTAAAGAGGAGTGGTCGAGATCGGGTTTGCGCAGAAATCCCTTGCCGCAAAGGAGTTGGAAACCGGCGTGATATCCCTAGTTTGGGCACGCGTTTCGAGGCGACCAACATTGGTCGGTCTTGGTCGATCATACTACCGTGTAGGTGGTAGGTTGGTGTTCACACCTATACCGATTATCCCATGAAAACGTGATCTAAGCCACTCAAATCATCCGGTGAAGTTGAGCGGTCGAGATCGCTTAGATTTGGGAGTGTAACCGCACGAGTTTGGGCGTGCGTTTTGGGTTGGCCGGGAATGATGTGCCTTGGCCGACCGCAAGAGGAGGTAGATGGGCCCACAAAGTGGTCATGCCGGTATGACCGGCCTTGGTTAATCCAATGCGGACCCTCCATTCGCACGGAGAAGATGGACGCGCGTGATGACTTGAAACCCTAATTTTAGCTTTCAAAGCCGCGCGACCATGCTCTTTTGGGCGATTTAATTTGCTGTAACCAACCATGGTTGGCTTTGACCGATAGGTCAAGTGTGTAGACGGCCACGCGGTGATCGTGTTGACATGCTCTGGGCCCTTTGAGTCTACATCTGCACCCTCCATCTATGCCTGCGAAGATGGACGGTTGAGACAGTTTTGCGGCACATGTAATATGCCGCAAAACCCTAATTTAGGGTTTTCCGTCCATAATGCTTGGTATGGACGGTTTCTTGGCAAGCGAAGGCCAATGGTCGACCATGCGGGGTCGGTTGTGTGTATTCCATACCGCTTGGGGGTGATGGAATTGATCTCGTGGTCATCCAATCATGCTTGTGGAGTTGGATGATCGCGATCGTGTCATATTTGGCAAGCTAAGGCCGTGTGTATTCCATACCGCTTGGGGGTGATGGAATTGATCTGTGGTCATCCAATCATGCTTGTGGAGTTGGATGATCGCGATCGTGTCATATCCGGAGACTGATACAGTCAAGTCCGGATGCTCAATCGGGCTAGTATAACACACCGAGAGGGGCTCAATCGGGCTAGTATAACACACCGAGAGGGCTCCTGCCAGTATAACACACCGAGAATCGGCCCTGTACGGGTATTTCGTACATGGATTCATTATAGTGCTTGGAGGTTCGTGTTACTCTGTAAGAGTAACACTCAGTCGTCATGCCACACTGATAATGGGTACAGGAAATACAAGGCTGATATGAAATTCACAGGAAGGGATTGTTGCTGCATGCTCCAACCTGGAGGAATTTTACGTATTCACAGAATGGGATTGTTGCTACATGCTCCATTCTTGGTGAATTAAGTGAGGAGTATCCGTCACTTACAAACGGCTTTATCTTTTACAAGATGTCAGCGCATGATTTTTCAGGTTTTTTACAAATTTAACCTTGAACGAAAATCCACCATCAACACCAGGTCTATGTTGTTTGGAGGAAGATAATCCGATTTCCAATTACTCGGTGGGTGAAAAGTACCTTTGGGTAAACCTGGATATTTATAGGATCCAAATTAATAATCATGTGGAAATTGTTAAAACACATCCAATTCACTCGTAGTAAATGAAAAACTGTTTGCACGCACGAGCGCTTTCAACCGACAAGCCTTCTCGCTTTAAAACACACTTTTGATGTTCACATACGCCCTTTACTGTTTGAAACAGACTTTTGGGGGACAAGGAAAGACCTATCTCGGGCAAGAAGAGATGGTACAATGACCATTGTTGGGGTTAAATCAACTTGTACATATGGTGTCATAGTATAGGGTTGGAAACAAGAAGATCATGCGAATCATGATTTGATGACTCAAAATAATGCATCAACACAAATGACAATTCATGGTGGAAATGAATCCATGATATTAATAAAGACAAGACTCAAATTATTAACCACCCACGAATCTTTATCCAAAAGTCGTTTCATCGTTACCAAGGACACTTACCGTTTATATAGCGACCCTTACTATTTATCGATAACCCCTACATTGCATTGACCCAAATTCCTGTCTTCCCAAAGAATCAAATATCTGTCAAAAGCGGTTTATGTGGTGAAACCAAACCAAGGGGGACCCATGACAATATTTATTACGGAAAATATCATTATGAATAAAATAAAAGGAGAAAATACCATTCGTAATAATTTGATGCTGATACATTGATGGGATGATTAAAGATCGCTAAAATTTTTTCAAAAGTATACTTAGCTAACTTTTACCAAAGACATCTACCATTTAAACCATTATGTGGCCATAACGGACGAGTTTTGTCTCGTGAGGGTTTACAAAGAGGTTTGCCCACAAAACCATTAAATTGATATCATGGTGTTGATGCGGTATTGTTAATCTTCGTCCCCTTGTTGCGGAGGATTCGGTGGCGGTTGTATCGTGTTTAGTTGGAGGATGTTAGCCTTCATGATTAAGTAGCATTGGTAAAACATGAAATCTTTGCCTGTATCACGAGCGTATTTCCAATTTGCATATCTGATAGGGTGTAGAATACATCCTATTTACTATCTAGTAGTTTATGCTTTCTTTGCTATTTTTCTTGTAAATTATGTATTTTACGTGTGTTTTTGAGTTATTAGGTACTCTGGAGTCGCACAGAGGAAAAGAAGAAGAAATCACCAAAATTAAGCAAAAAAAAGGGCAAAGCCGTCATTTTACAGGAAAACACTATCTGGAGCCCAGTCAATGTTAAGGGGCATCTCTATTTTGGAGGATTATTAAAGACAGACTAGTTTGTGGTTAAGGGGCCGCCATCCGGCTAGCCCTTATCGAAGTGATCACCTATTATAGGCACCCATCCGGGGTGGCTCTTATGTTGGGCGTTTTGATCCCAAGTCATTACACGAACCTTAAATCAAGAGTAATCTTTACTCTCAATCATCTCCACACCTGAAACCGAGAGGAAAAAAAAAACACAGCCATGGCTGCTGTTAAAATCAAGAGGAAAAGATCGAGAAATTTTCGGAGAGCAATCGAGACTCGAGAGAAGAAGAAGTCGAAATTGTTCTTGATGGTCTCGTGGAATTGAGAAGACCCCGATGCTTGAGATGGGTTCGATCTGGAGGTAATGTTGATGGATGCTGCTTTGTTAAAAATCGAGAGAATTGATGAAGTAGAAGATTAGGGTTCGTGCGGTTGAAGGTCGAGAATGATGCTTAAAGCTCGAGTAAGATAGAGATGGAGAAATTAGGGTTTGCTATCTCTCGAAAACCAAATGAAAATGGAGTTAGGGTTTTCATCATTTGTTTTGATTTAATGGGTCTGTGGTTGAGAACCAGTTCATGTGGCTGAAATTGAACCAAGGATGGTGATGGTGGTATCTGAGATGGGTTCTGTTGTTCGATCTGTGAAGATGGAGATGGGGTCGTAGCTCAGACGAATCGATGGGTTTAGGGAATTGATGCTAGCAGTGGTGCTGTTGGTTGGGTCGAGATTGAGGAGCAGCTGATGATGATAATACAGTCATGGAGTTTGAAGTTTTGAGACAGATTCAGAAGGACGAAATGGTTCAGAGTTTGAATCTGGAGCAGCTTGAAGATGAAAAGAAGTGATGGGTTTTGAGAGAAGAGAAGAACCCAATTAATGTCTTTGTTGATTTCCATGGGTTTGAGTGAAAGAAGGGAATGAATCTGTGATAGCAAAGAAGATAAGCAATTGAAAGGGTTTTTGTGAATTTATGAGTTGTAAGTAGAAATGGAGTTGGTAACATTGGCGGTGGATGTGTGTTGATGCTCAAGAAGATGCACTGGTGGTGCAAGTGATGCTGCAAGACTGGATGATGAAGCTGAGTTATTGCACAAATGAAACTCAGGTTGCAGGGTGATGTCAGGTGTTGCTGCAATCGATTCCGAGAATCGAAGTTGTGAATGAGCAGTGCTGCTGTTATACAGGGTCGTGATGGAGTTGGAAATACCGAGATAATGGGTTTTGCTGTGGATTGTTGGTATTGCAGTCATGGCCACAGTTTTGTGGGTTTGAGGCTGTGCAACTGTAAAAGAAAGTGCCAGGGTTGTGCAGTATTGCTGGTGGTTGCAGCTGTTGCAGGCAAGGCTGAGTTTATGGAATTGTGGTGATTGAGTTAATGTGGATGCAGCTGAGGTCGAGAATTCAGTGCAAAGGGAAGATTAAGGTGGTGCTATGCTTCAACATTGAATGATGTTAGATGTATGTTAGGTTTCTTAGCAGATTGAGCCGAAAAGAACTACTCGAATGTGGCCTCGGAAGTCTCAGTAAATAGCCGAAACTCGGCCGGGTTTTCTCGCCTCTCCGGCGAGTCAACTCGTGACCGGCGATGACCGATCCAACTCACCCGATTAGACCAATCAGCCGAATCGAAGTCGACTAGAAGCCGACTCCTCCCTCTCTTTGACCCCGCCGACTAATGGGGTTGACTCGACGGTTTGACCTTTTGACCGTTAGTCCTAATCGGTGGACTCGACGGAATATTCCGTCGAATATTCCCTTGACGGCAACCGAACTCGGTGGCCGGCGGCGACTATTCCACGGATTCCGCCATAATACCGCTTTTTTAAAGGCGAGCAAAAATTCCAGAATTTTCTATGGACTTCTCTCATGGGTGTGAAGACTTGGACTAGGAGTTGGATGGAGAATTGGGCTCAAATTTGGAAAGAGAAGATGGAAGAGTTGAGAAAAGCTTGGATTTGGAAATTGAATTGCAAAAGAAAAAGGATTCTATTCCTTGGAAGATTTGGAGAATATTGAGGCTTATAAATAGGGAAGTTTTCTACTTTTTTACACACCTCTCTACACACACAACACTTGTGTTTTTGATAGCTTTTGAAAATTCTTCTTCTTAATTATTTGTGTGAACTTTAAAATTCTTCTTTTAATTATTATTTGTGTGAATTTCAAAAACATGAGTAGCTAATTTAATTATTGATTGAGGATGAATTCCTAGTTCTTAACATATAATTTGAGTTTTGTTTTCAATTCTATCTTGAAGTTTTTCACATAATTATCGTTTGTTTTTACTAATAGGAATGATCTTAATGACATTCATGATTGATTGATAGATTGTTTGGGTGGCCAACTAAATTGATTTGTCGGTTTAATCTAAAGCTAGTGAAAGTTAGGAGATAAGTAATCGTTTCTTGACTTTTTACATAAGTAGCAAACACGAGACCTTGCGGAGGGATTCCGTGGAGCAATTGTGTGTGAAAACAACGTTAGCAAGTAGACCTTGATCTAAGAGTCTAACTACTAATATTGACCTAATAAGTTCATAAATCTTAATGCGTTTATTTAAATTACATCTAGAGTGATCTACTACTAGGTGGTTTGGTAAATAGAATCCTAAGGTAGTCGAGAACTTCCGTATCCGGTGATACAAGGGATTTAGGGGTTTAGCACTGATCTAGCTGCTTTACCTATGGTTGGTGATAATTTGTGACTAATAACAAGTAGAAAAGAACATAACTTGATTCATTGTTTCGTAACGAAGAAGGATTCCTTGGTCTTGTCTCTCTTATTGCTTTCAACTTTCGATTTTAATTGCTTTGTTTATTTTCTTTTGCTTTTTACACCCCCCTTTTGTGACAATTTTTACAACTAGAATCTCTTGCTCCTCGTGGGAACGAACTTGACTTCCATTATATTATTTTTAATTGAGTGGAAACATTAATTAATTTGATTGCACCTACGACACGCATCAATATCGCTCCTTTAGACAAATGGTTCATAACGCATTTAGTGTTCATGTTAAAGATTAAAAAAAAATTGGTATTAGTAAAAAGATAAACTACTTACCGGCCCGAACTGTCCATAGAGGAGATTGGTTATGTGTCATATAAATTTCTTTCTCGGTATTGGACGTAAACCTCACCCCTTTTTAATTACTCCAAGCCTAGCCTTTACAACAACTGATGTTCTTTGATGAATATTTGGGAATAGTTGTGTGTAATTTTCAAATACGCTGTTCCAAACCGTATTAGCCGGAACCCGGTGATGGTCCACCTCGGGAAGGGTAACAACACTTGCCCACGCATTAGTGATAGCAACATCCTATTCGACGGTATACCTAGCCATAATACTATTGTTGTATGTTTTGGATAAAAGAGACGAGATGAAACAATGTTACAGGAGAAGCTAAACTAGATGGATTTGAATACCTTATGTTTTGCACCTTTATCCTGATGGCCGAAAAAGTTTTTTTATAGAGGACCTGGCAACAGTCCTTTCATGTAGCGATGAATAGACACCCAACTCGCCGACACTTTAGTTATTTGCCCTTAATTCACGGTAAAATAATAGGAATATTAAATATGATGGTACTTCGTGTATTCCCAAAACATTTATTTTGGATATAATGACTGGTAAGAATTAAATGTCATCGAAATATTAAATATGATGGTACTTTTATCGGCCCCGCAATATAGAAAATCCTAAAAATGGATTGGTTTCCTTTACCCTACTGGATCCTAATCTGCAATGACTGACTTTGATTTCACCAAAGATCGGGCAATAAGGAAGTTTATAATAAAACTCGTCATTATTAATAAGGTTCATGACCTAATTGCAAGAAAGATGAAACAAACAATAAGTAATACCATGGTTAACATGATAAACATATGTTAACCAAACCAAAACAAACGATAAAACGCGTTTACCCAACGGGACATCTTCAACTTCAGCTTCGTTTAACTATTGCGATTACAAGATCTATTATGGTAAAAGCCTATATAACCTCGTCGGATTGTACTCGTTCTTGGCGTCCTTCATAAGTAAGTAGCATTCGTAATATCCGAAAGGACGTCCGTTTCTTTCAAGGAAATATGCTTTGGTCATCGTTTCGCATGAAGCATTCAAATTATCATATGCTATATTATGTTTGTTAAAATTGGGTATTTAATGACGAAAATCGCTTACAATATCCATATCCTCCGTAAGGACCGCCGGTGGAACGCATATCATTAGTCTACCTTGCAGGCAACATACAATTTTACGTCTCTTTTTATACTCCCAATCCGGTATCTTAATGCTTGGCTCGATCTACGTATTGGATCTCCAAATCTTTCGACAAACTTGGTATGTACCTGATGCCAAATGCTCTGGGTGGGTCTATCAACACCTTCAGCCACCGGCGCTGCCAATACAGCAATCCATGCGGCAACAACTGCAATGTGCTCCTCAACGGTGAATTCGGCAACCATCTTGGTTCAACAACATCCATTTATAGGGAAATGTCGTACTGTAGGAGTCCTGCGATACAATTTTTGCTCGGGCTTGCAATGTCATTTAATGATGATGTTGAACATAAGGTGGTACATGTCTGCCCACAAAATTAGTGTGGTAGACTTTTTTTTTGCCTTAAATGATAAGAACCGATTGTCCATATGAAATTAAATTTTTATTTATACGATGTAGACCACACTCTATTACTACCAAGAATGTATTTGGCCCCAAATACAAATTCCCCCTGAAGTTACCAAACAAACCAAAATTACAAAAACATTAAAAATTGATGTCATTGTCGTGTGACACGCGATTACACTTAGCTCGTGTAACAAGCCTTTCAACCAGTAGGCGGCCCTACTGGACGAGTTTTGTCTCGTGAGGGTTTTCATAAAGGTTTACCCACAAAGCCTTGAGACAATGTGTCATTGTCTTAATCATGCATAGCATCCCGATGAGGAGGAGGAATCGGCTGGTTGTACATAGATCTCGGGATCATACTCAAGCAGAAATTGTGATTTCATCACTTCAAATACCGCATGTAGACGCCATCTTTGGGAGAAATGTCCTTGTTCTTCGTAAGCCATTTTACCCTCCTCATACCGGATATAAATTTATAAGATGTGTTAGTACTGGGATTCATTAAAAGGATTTAAATTTAAAATAAATTTACATTTTACTCACACATCGTGCATTGTTCCATCCATTAGGTACGTTCATCAAAAACGCCGAACACAAACAACATATCTTGTAACTTCCCTAACCAACAACCTAACCCCTGCTCCGCAACACGTGATCGTTCCTTATTACCGTCCCATTATCCCATGAGGTTAGGTATCCGACTCTAACCCGGGACCAGAATTCAACGCTTTCTTGGTCGTGGCCAATTTGGATCTAATCTAACAGAACACCATGCACCAATTAGAGCGACGTCCTCGTTGCATGAAAACATAGCCATTCTTTTAAAACCGTTGAAGACTTGATAATTGGAAGACGATATATAGATGGATGAGATAAAGAAGAAGGTTTGTTTTCTGCGTTTTATTTAAGATGAGTGATACTATATTTATAGAGTTCACAATAAATGGCGTAGTCTGGGAATCGTGGTAATGTAGGGGACGATAGGTGGTCACTTAGGGACGCCAATATTCAATAAAATAAAGTGGTAATAATTATGACAGTCACCATCACTCGTAAATGAAAATTGAAAATATATGTATATCCACCACAATACCAATTCACCACCAAATTTGGTTGGAAAGCACACCAATTTATTATTAAATCTAAAAGGATGTCATTATCATGTGACACGCGATTACACTTAGCCCGTGTAACAAGCCTTTAAACCACTAGGCGGCCCTACTAGACGAGTTTAGTCTCGTGAGGGTTTTCATGCTGGTTTAACCCACAAAACCTTTAGACGTTTTTTGTCATGTCTTAAGCTTCTTCCCCATATCGATTTCATTGTAACGGAGGAGGAACGAACTCTTGATCAAAGCTCGCCAAATGTATCCTTGATTTGAAAACTGTTTCGTGCGTCCATAATCTTCCCTCCGCCTCATATGTAGTTTGTCCCACGCTTGATCGCTGCGAAATTCATTTATGGTGTTAGTCTACGGATAATATGTCATACAATAACGTAAATGATACAATTTTAATAAAACTTACAGCCGTTCTTAGGTCATAACCCCCATCAGCCATTCCCCGTATACTCACTCTCACAAAACCGACGTATCTCTTAATATGTTTTTTCAACATTGAGACTCGACACTGGATTGACTTTGTGGATCTTGGATTGTCGTTGTGGATCACCGATCTATATTCTCCAAGGGTTCGCTCCCAAAAACTCCTAGTATCCATGTCTCTTCCAATAGTAGGATCACTGGCAACACGACAATAAACGCGAATTAACGCGACATCCTCTTCGTTTGAATATCCGGCCATAGTTTTTTTTTTGGAAAAAGATGAAATAGTTGGTATGAAAGTAAGAGTAGTTGATGGTGTTTCTGATTGACATTACACATACCCCCATTATATAATTTCAAAAAAGTGGTTGGTGACTATCATTTATCCTACGCACTAGGGGCAAATAAACCCTTCATTGATGGAAGGGACAAACACTGCTCCAAAAAAACCCCATCGTTTCTCAAGGGAGGATTACTGTTTTGCATGACAAATCCAAAAAAAAAAAAAAAAAATCCAGAAACTTTAAATAATGCATGGAAAAATACAATTATAATTTGTCCTTCTCACATGACACATGAACATATATTAACCAACCTAAAAGGTGAGTCACTATTACCACACGCATTGTTTGATTAAAAAGCACGAGTCCGGGACCAAAAAAAAGGATGAAAATAATAAAACATTAAAAATTAATGTCATTGTCGTGTGACACGCGATTACACTTAACCCGTGTAACAAGCCTTTAAACCACTAGGCCGCCCTACTGGACGAGTTTAGTCTCGTGAGGGTTTTCATGCAGGTTTAACCCACAAACCGCGAATTTATGAGGTCGTCATGCTTCACGACGGGCTAAAACTTGGGGGTTCATATAGGAAAAGTGATGGCTCATGCTGAGGTAGCAATTGAAATACATGAATCTCTTTCCCTTCCTTTGTAGGTACAACTGGCGCGCATCGTCTCCGCAGATTCATTAGAATATATAGTTATGATAAGTGTTATTTAAGGAAACACATGTTTGCAATAACAAAGGGAAACCTACAATCTTATCTGCGGACCACCCATCGGGAACACCGCGATACGGTGGAACTGGATGGCAACAAAAAAATTAACCTCGTTCTTTATTGTGAAGAGACGTGATTTTAAAGATTTCCAAGTACGAAGGTTGTGATTTCCAATTATATCGGTAAACTCATGCGCAACAGACATCCAAAACTCGTGATAATTTATACTTTTTAGGGGCAATTTTTTACACTAGTTCAAAGGGGGTGTATTTATAGGCTAAACGAGACGGATCCTAAGAATCGTGAAAACCCATATTAATGTATTCATTTTATGACATACTCCCCACTGGTGACGACGTACCGTAGTTACAGCTAATAATGTAGTAAAGGACGAAAGTAAGTGACCTTTACTTTTATGAGAGAGTATTAGCGCTGTTTACAAATGACCCCCAGGAGGGAATAAAATCAAAATGTTATATTCAGAGGCCATCCCTATTCATAAACGTCCCTTTAGTGGGTAACTAGAATTTTAAAAATCACCCGATTAATAAATTGTCCCTAGGACATCATACACATTAAATAAATAACCTAACTCACTTTCGTAGGAATCACGGTTACACTTAGCCCGTGTAACAAGCCTTTAAACCCTTAGGTGAACCTAAAGGACGAGTTTAGTCTCGTGAGGGCTTACATAGAGGTACACCCACAAAACCTTTTATTATACTAACACACTGCAAAAGTTAAGAAAATTAAACATTATACTACGGGGATCTTGGATATTATATGCGAGGACCGAATAAACCGTCCTCAACTAAATGTCTAAAAGGATGTTGTTGTTCGGCTTCATACATTGAAATTGCAGTTGCATGAATACCATTTGCAAGAATAAGGTACTGCATAAAACGAATACAATATCGCTTAATGGTGGTTATGCGTTGTTGGATACTCTTACATGAATACACCTTGTCAACGCCGCTCATTTGGATACTAAAATCAAGAAGAATCAAAACCAAAAATGTCTTCCCATTTCTTGGTTTTCTTGGTTTTCTTGAGTTTGATTCAAATCATATACCCTACAATAACTTCTTACTAGTGCGTTATCTTCTTCCATTGAAAATCTTCCCATCCTCCCCCTTATTAAGGTAGGATAAAAATTTGTAAATAATAAGGTTTTGTTTTTGCGTTGAGTTCTGCATATGGTTGTCTGATACATATAGTAATTGTTTATTTGATATGTCGGTAACTGGGACCAATTTTGAATTTGTTATCATTACATGATAATAAACTCGATTCGTTGAAAAAAGGATAAAGAAGATTCCCACAATTATTAAAAATATCGGGTAACATGTCATAAGCCTAAGGGACGCCTAGTGAGGTACTTTGGAAGCTTGTAATTATCACCATACGCAAGTGGGCTGTTGTCCAACACAAGTGGATATTCAAAGGCCATCCCTATTCATAAACGTCCCTTTAGTGTGTAACTAGAATTTTAAAAATCACCCGATTAATAAATTGTTCCTAGGACATCATACACATTAAATAAATAACCTAACTCAATTTCGTAGGAATCACGGTTACACTTAGCCCGTGTAACAAGCCTTTAAACCCTTAGGTGACCCTTAAAGGAGGAGTTTAGTCTCCTGGGGGCTTACATAGAGGTACATCCAAAAACCTTTTATTATACTAACACACCGGACGCCCAAATGAGGTACAAGATAATAAACTCTATTTGATATGTCAGAATCGGGACCTATTTTGATATGTCAGAATCGGGACCTATTTTGAATTTATTATCATTATGTGGTAATAAACTCGATTCGTTGAAAAAGGATAAAGAAGATTCCCACAATTATTAAAAATATCGGGGAACATGTCATAAGCCTAAGGGACGCCTAGTGAGGTACTTTGGAAGCTTGTAATTATCACCATACGCAAGTGGGCTGTTGTCCAACACAAGTGGATATTCAAAGGCCATCCCTATTCATAAACGTCCCTTTAGTGTGTAACTAGAATTTTAAAATCACCCGATTAATAAATTGTTCCTAGGACATTATACACATTAAATAAATAACCTAACTCACTTTCGTAGGAATCACGGTTACACTTAGCCCGTGTAACAAGCCTTTAAACCCTTAGGTGACCCTTAAAGGAGGAGTTTAGTCTCCCGGGGCTTACATAGAGGTACACCCACAAAACCTTTTATTATACTAACACACGGGACGCCCAAGTGAGGTACAGTGATAATAAACTCTATTTGATATGTCGGTAATCGGGACCTATTTTGATATGTCAGAATCGGGACCTATTTTGAATTTGTTATCATTACGTGGTAATAAACTCGATTCGTTGAAAAAGGATAAAGAAGATTCCCACAATTAATAAAAATATCTGGGAACATGTCGAAGCCTAAAGGGACTCCTAGTGAGGTACTTTGGAAGATTGTAATTATCACCATACGCAAGTGGGCCGTTGTCCAACACAAGTGGATGTTCAAAGGCCATCCCTATTCATAAACGTCCCTTTAGTGGGTAACTAGAATTTTAAAAATCACCCGATTAATTAATTGTTCCTAGGACATCATACACATTAAATAAATAACCTAACTCACTTTCGTAGGAATCACGGTTACACTTAGCCCGTGTAACAAGCCTTTAAACCCTTAGGTGACCCTAAATGAGGAGTTTAGTCTCCGGGGGCTTACATAGAGGTACACCCACAAAACCTTTTATTATACTAACACACCGGACGCCCAAAGTGAGGTACAGATAATAAACTCTATTTGATATGCTCAGAATCGGGACCTATTTTGATATGTCAGAATCGGGACCTATTTTGAATTTGTTATCATTACGAGTAATAAACTCGATTCGTTGAAAAAGGATAAAGAAGATTCCCACAATTAATAAAAATATCGGGAACATGTCAAGCCTAAAGGGACGCCTAGTGAGGTACTTTGGAAGCTTGTAATTATCACCATACGCAAGTGGGCTGTTGTCCAACACAAGTGGATGTTAAAATATCACCATACGCAAGTGGGCTGTTGTTTACTCACTTTTTGTTGGTTTATATAAACCAACACTAGTTTACATAATATCCTTCAAACTTGCTTCGCACAACCAATAGGCAACTAAATTAGTATCCATTCTTCCAAACATACTAATCATCCACAAATGGCCGACGCCGACCCATGGGAAGGTTTTGATGATGAAGAGCTTGCAGCAGTGTTAGATAGTTACTCGGATGGCCCACAACACGCTTCCATGGAGTACTCGACAAACACACCGATGTGGCTGCCATATCAAACCCATATCATAACCGCAATAAATCGGTTGTCGTTGATCTCACCCCATGTCCAAAGAGTGAAAAAATCGACAGTTTAATCCAGAACTCACGTGGTGCATCCAAGAGTAGAAAAATCATTCCGGGACCAGCTGGGAGAGCTTCAAAAGTTACAAGATCACGTACATCGAAGGATAGTAACGGGCGAGGCTGATGTATCTACACAAGTCCTCCAACAAATAGTTAGGGATGAAACAGAAGGTGTTAACGATCTTCAGTTTCAGACTAAACCTTGGTTCTTTGCACAACAGTATTACTCGGAGGGGAGAACCGCGCTGGGATCTATCAAACCAATAAACCAGAGAATCGAAAGGTTGGTTGTACCGGGTCGAGGAGGTACGACAATATTTTGGTGACTTAACTTTGAAAGTGAAGGTGATTTGTCCATTTAGGTAATCTTATTTAATTTCCCGATTAATTGTTGGATTCGATTACTCATTGTGGGGTTTCTAATAATATTGCAGGATCCTAGTGGTAAAATGCCAAAGAAACGTCCATCGCAGGTTGTGGAACATCCAGAATATGGGAAGCATATTAGGGTGGGAGCGGTATTAGTTCTGAAGAAAGTGGTAATCTTTTCTCCAACGAAGAAAAACCATTGGATTAACATAACCCTACCCAATATAGAAGAGGTATGTTCCAAAAAAAAATACCAGTGTCAGGTGTTATGTCATAGACCTTTATGAAAAAAATTATTAACTTCGTTTATATACTACAGGTCATACCTTCGGAATCCACAATCGGTGAGATGCGTCGTCGACAAGTATGAGATATCGTTGATTGCGTCCTCCTCGGTTTTAATTTCATGTTTGGTGTTACGATTGTACTACGTTGTTTAAGTATCCGAATAAAATGGACTTATTTAAGAATTATTTTAATCGGTTGTACCAGAAATTTTTATTAATGCCGATTACCCAAATTAAACATACAATCACTTTAAATTGTCGCTTAGGTCCATAACGATACTATAACTGGGAAATATAACATTATGTGTCTTCGGTACTACGTTGTCATTCTCAAATTATAGAGTCAAAATTGATGTCATACTCAAATTATAGAGTCAAAATTGGTTCATCTCTTCATAAAACCGTTGAAGCCACCCACCAGAATTAAAATACCACCCACCCACGTAAACCATCGATTCTTTCAACCGCTGCGGATCTAACAAGTTAGTTGAGGCACGCAAATGGAAATAACGTGGCACGCAGCTAGAAATGCGCACGGCGTAGTTTCAAATTCCGTCACACGCATCTTGAAATTGCGTTCCATTTCTTAGACGTTGATCACCAACGGATCGATTGATCCGATGGTCGCTAGCAGCGTCCGTTAATGAGGCCCAACGTTCGGATTTTCTTTTTGCCTTAAATTCATGTTTGTTGCCCCCAAACCAAACACGCCAAATACATTTTCCATCGAAAAACCATATCTCCATCTCTCGCTTCACGCATCCTTCAACAATTTCGGTCATGTCAAAATTCACTAGAATGGAAGATGTAGCGGTAATAGGTGCTTGGTGTGCGATAACTAGCGACCCGACATGTGTAGGGAACAAGAGTCTAGAGAGTTCTGGTCTCGTATTGTTGAGGAATACAACGCACGATGGGGGGAGAGACAACCAGATCTCTCAAGTCGCTCCAAACGAGAGTAGCCACATTGAGAAAGGAAGTCAAAAGATATGTTGGTCATGTTAGAGAGGTTTTCGTGGCTAACCCAAGCGGAAACGACCCGCAATCTATGGTGAGCTTCAGTAAAATTAATTTATGCAAGTGTTTATTATATATAAAAGGAATTATATCCCTAATCCATAGTTGGTCAAATTTAATTGCAGACTGGATGGAGAGGTACTCTACGAGGAAGATCCGAAAGATCCAAAACGTCTGGAGACATCAAAAGGTTTTCGAAATTTTGAAGATGCACTATCCTGTGGAATATGATCCGTCCATCTTAGTTCCTCAAACTTGCAGCCAAGCCTCCCAACAAAGCCAAGCTATGAGCGGTACAGAGACCAATGATGAAACGTTTAACGATTCTCAAACCACAAACGGTGAATCCTCAGACCAAGGACGAAGAAATGTATTTTATCGGGATCAAGGTCCCAGGCGTGCACTGTAGGGAACAGTCTAAACGAGCTAGAGCGGAAGAGAGAAGAGTCACTGAAGGAGTGAACCAGACACTAGCATATTTCCAACGAGGGATGTTCAAAGGTTTGAATGGGAACAAAAAGAGGCCGAGAAAAGGATGAATTTTCTAAGAACAGACGATGGCGGTCCGTCTATTAGAAATTTGCTGGCGAGCACCGAGTTGTTAGCTAGGAACACACAACGCGTGTGACCGACATGGAGATAATGAGAATTGATCTGCGTCAAATAACCGACGAGAGTGAAAGGGAGTATTTCGCGAATCTCAAAATGAGATTATGATTCGCCAGTGGGTCCAAATGCTGTTACACCTAAGTTGGAGCAGTTGGTTGCATTTAAGTATTGTCCTGAACTTAAGTATTTACTTAATCGTGTCGCATTATGTAGTTTGGTTTTTCCTTACATCCTTCTTGTTTTTTATTCCCCCTAGGTTGTCGTTGTGGTATTTAATTTGCAATGTCGCAGCTTTCTTTATATGTTGTACCTCTTAATGTTATTTAGACTTTTCGATTCGAATGAGACCACCTTAAACTTAGTTGAAACATTAATACATATTATTATTAGGAATACATCTAAAGTATGTAATCATTCCACATTGTATGCGGGCATAACGTCCTTTATTAGCTCGTATAGATGATCATACATGAAAGGCTTAGCTAATTCCGCACGGAAATCGACCCGGGCTCTTGTTTTCTGTAAAAAGGTAGTTAAAAAAAATTAATTATGCGTTCTTATTTATAATAATGGAGGTAACACTCGGTATATATTGAAGGGTATGCTTACTAACCCGAGCTTCGACGATAGCGTAGGATGGCTTATGTTTACATGCAGACATGCAACAAAAGCATCAACATCCGCGGTTATCGACCAAATCTTTTTTTACCGAGGCTTTAGTGCGGTTGTTGTCGTTTCCGGTAAGATCTTCAAAGTTTTGAAAAACACGGTTCCAGAAAACTTTTGGATCTTCTAAAACCCCCTGTGGTGTTCCATGAATTGTTCCCGCAATCCATGCTCTTACTACTCCTAAATCTTCATCACCGGTGAAGCGCATAGTGGTGGGATGATATTGAAAGGCAACCTTATCGACGGTTTTATAGTGGTAGTCTGATGGAAAAGGTAATCTGGTGAACAACAAAGGACGTTTACAAGTGCAACAGAAATGGGTCATTTGTGAATAGTAAACATGCTCTTTCCAAAAAGTATAGGTCGTTTGCTATTTAAGTGTATGTCGGTATCTAGCGGTACATAGGCTCAATCATCACAGTTGGATTTGGCGAATGAGGGCTCGCATTTATCGGAAAAATACTGAAGTAATCTAAAATGAATATTAGTAAGACAAATAAGAAAGCGAATTTTGTTAAGAAAAATTATATCTTAAAATATCATAATTATTAATTAAAATTATAAAAACATAACCAGTCTTAAGAAACAAGGGCAGTAGTAGTCTTATAAAAGGCAACAATGGTGGCATCCTCACTTACTAAAGTAAGTGCCTGTTCCTCCTACTCTCCGTTGTCATAAAAGTTATCATCACCCAATGGGTAAACATCAGCGTTTTCATCCACATCGGTAGTACCCGCATCGGAAGTGAGGATGGCATCATCCTCCTCACCGGGGCCCAATTCACCGTCTCGCAATCCTAGGAGGTGACGCTGCCAAATGTGCTCCGTGATATCGGCTTGCAAGAATCTCCGGCGGGCATGGCTCGGATAATACGCGCGGCTTCGCCACGTTACCTTGTACTGCAGGTGTATCTTCTCGTTCATCCAAAGTTGCCCATTCCGTATCACGGTACTCATGTTCCACACACATGTTATGCATAATTAAACACGCTCTCATAATAGTGTGTATGTCACGATGAGACCAAGAACGACAAGGATTCCTTATTATACCCCATTTCGACTTTAGACCACCAAAAGCACGCTCCACATCCTTCCTCTTTGCGTGGTGGTATTCATTAAATTTCTTCCCGGATGGGCGGCATAACATCACGTTTCTTATAGCTATGGACCACCCTGCATTTGGTTGTAGATGCCGCCCACCCAGATAGTATCCATGTTTGTACTCGTTGCCCATGATACGAAAATTGCAAGGGGGGGGCTAACGCGTCATTGTCTCTGTCAAATAATCCCGACTGCGCCAACACATTCAAGTCGTTGTTAGACCCGGGCTCGCCAAAAAAACGCTGCCGTAACCATCTATCGTACGATGCCACCGCCCGGAGAACAAGGTTTGGTTTCTTATGGTGTCCCACGTGCCGCCCTTCTTCTTGAGGACATAAACTCCACTCCCAATGGGTGCAATCGAGGCTTCCTAGCATTCCGGAAAAACCACGAGCTGCGTTTTGAGCCAATAACCTCTTAGTATCTTCGGTTGTTGGCAGCCTCATGTAACGGTCGTTAAATTCCCAAAGTAGTGCATCCATAAACTTCTTAGCATACATGTATATTGTTGAAGCGCCCATCGCGGTGTAATCGTCTAAGCTATCCACCGCCACCCCCTTTGCCAGTGTTTCATGACGGCAAGCATTTTCATATGAGGAGTGTGACCCGGATGTTACACGCATCTCTTCGCCGCAAAAATCGGGATCTCTAGCGCAAATTTGAGGCAAGTATTCTAAGAAAACTTCTGGGCAAACCATGACGTCCCTTAAAACGCCGAGGTCCAAACTCGCATCCGGGGTTAAAGTAGTCCCGCATCATCCTCGCATCTCGCCTCCACACGACATCGGTGTACGGTTCTTCTAGTCAAGACTGCACTGCGGTTTGGGTTGGTGCAAGTCATGCGCCTCCGCAAAATTTGCCGATGCATGACGACGAAATCTCCATGGCTATCATCGTGGTACCGTTTCGGGTATGTCGCTCTCCGTCTGGGCGCATATATCTAACGATGTGCGACTCCATTTTTCAGCTAAATATCAATTTAAATCATCATCGCCACGGATTTAAAACGGGGTATTATTTTGTAAGCGGAATTAAGAAAATAACAAATAACGCACTTAAACATAGGATATGAACAACATAAAAAAGGGATAAGACGATGACCAACATACATGAGGAAAAACTTAATATATCATACAAGAACTAAATAGCAAACATGTACTACGCCCTAGCTAATCAACGTAATTTTAGCGGTTTTACCGGAGTCACCTAAAAACCGACTATCCGGCACAACATCCATATCAGCTCCATCATCACCTCTAGGACCACTACCCCGCACACTACTCGCCAACTACCACCCAAGCTAAGCCCTAGAAAATCACTTGAGGTGGGTAAGTCACTAATCACCAGGATGCATGCTCCAATAACGGGTTATGCTGGGAGGGGGTTACTATCATGATGGTGAGGGACATAATAAGCATTCGAAGGGGGAGGGTCTCCAAAGGACGCTTGCGACGGTGTTGGGTTTAAGCAAGGATACTCCAGCCGCAATATGTGGTGGGAAATGTCTGTTCTTCCCGACTTGAATAGAATTGGCCGTCGATGTTCCGAACTACGATGGGTAGTGGGGGTGTTATACACCGCTCGACGACGACTCTCATCATATGCCACCCGTGTCGCTACTCGAATCGCCCAAGTATGCCTCCCGCAAACCCGCGTAACTCTTCCTAAAAAACAAAATAAAGTTTTTTTAAACAATTATGTTTAACAATGAAGGAACTCCAAATGAAAATGAAAATGAGATATAAAATGACTAACCTCCGAGACGTTGACGTCGAGAAAAATTGTATGGGTTCTCTCCTTCCTTGGGGACTGGAACTAGCTCCTCGAACGAATCTTTGTAGAAGGGCAAGTCCCATTGTAGGTTTGGGAGTTGGCTCATGGACTGTCCCCGCTTGGTCGTATGTGTATGTCTCGGGATGACATGCTAGGGGTGGGCCTCGGGGCATCAAACTACGGGGTATACCGCCGTGACCAACTCCGATATCATCATGTGTGTCTATGTGAGTTGTTTTTTTCCTAAGGGCCCCCACGCTATGAGTTTTCCAAAATTTGGAATACACTTCATCGATGAGAGTGAAGTGATCAATAACCTCAACCTCCATACCATCTACTACGTCCTCCAATCTAGGTGGGTTGCATGGGATAACAATCGCACCAAACACCTGCCTCATACACCTCTCGGCCAGATAAAATGAAACTCTTGCACCATCCTTGTGATCGCTGTCGTAAGCGACACAAATATAATTACACTTTCTTACTACTCAAAATATAAATATAGCAAGGGCAAGAAAGGATCGATCCCACAGAGAGGTCTAGGTTGTCAAATTGTTATGGTTTCCTATATAAAACACAGAGGATTTTGTGATTATAATAAACTAAATAAAACAAATAAAAGCAAAGAAACAAATAAGCAAACAAATAAGATAGAAGAGATATTGGTTAAGGATTTCGTTTTCATTCACTAATATGCTTTTCACAATAACTAGAATTGATATTTAATCTCAACTTTTATCAAAGACCCTAGAATACCTTGATCGCAAGAATATCCCGCAAATCTCCTCATGTCATCAACAAACACATTAAAAGATGCGAATATGAATTCTACCTAAAGGAACAACCTAACGTGTAAAAGCACTAATCAAGTTTAATTCCTAGATGCGTTAAGTTCTATGAAATCAAAGGCCAATCAAAGCAATTGAACGTGGAAAGCGCACTAATTCAATTTAACAAAGGTTACGATTCACATATGATCATACGAATATATCACTACAAACTATAATCATATTATGCTACTTGTATCCAAGGAATATCACTTTTGCGTATAATAAACCCTAGACTAGCAATAGATGTGATTAGAAGTTCTACCAATTTGCAACTTGACAAAACAATCAATCAATCATGAAACAATATTTCCAGAGAATTGCAAACGATAATTATGAGACAAAACTAATATATTGAATCAAAGAATCATATTATGTGAAATCCAACTATTCCATAACCAATAATAAACTTAGGTACTCATATTCAAGGAGTTCATCACAAGAAGAAAGAGAAAAGACTTCATGTTCTAAACCCTAGAATAAAGTAGAAGAGATAATAAAACGTGGTAGATCAAAGATCAAAGATATTTTTAGATAATAAAAGTCTTCTCTTTATATAGCTCCACTCCTTCCAAAACTAGGTTTTGTCTTCAAAGTCCATTAGTTGGAAATTCACCCGGCCCACCATGGAGAGAAACCCGTGTAGAAATTTTGTCCCAAAAACGCTCGCCGGAAAACTGGGATTGTGGCCGGAACTTGGCCGGAAAGTTCGCCGGAAAGTACCTCAGGTGACCGGCAAAGTCAAACCGGTCACCGGGTCAACGGGTCAGAACGGCCGGGTCAACTCAGGTCGGATCGGGTCAACTCAGGTCGGATCGGGTCAATCACTGACTGAGTCAGGTGAGTCAGGGTCAGGTCAGAGTCTTACTCAGCTGGATAGGCTGAGTGGCCAAAGCCATTGCACAGGCTTGTGCTGTGTTGCACAATCCTTGTGCATAGCCAGCCATCATGGCCCTGGCTTCTTCAGTGCATAACTTCCAATCTCCAACTGCAGCTGCCATTTCCTCAATCTATACATTCCTGCACAGCATCATCAATTCCATTACCATTGCCAGCCTGCAATACAACTCTGCACCAGATCCTTCCTTAGCTCACTCCATACTTGCAATGCACAACTCATATAACCCATTCAATCATAACCTGCAACACATCATGTAAATCCTATGCAGCTGCACAACAGCCAATCACTAGAACTCAGACTCCATATCCAGCACGCATCACCTGCATCTCACAGCTTCAGGCCAGCTTCTTCCCTGTATCTCAGCTCATACTCATCACACATCTGAGCTTATTGCCTGCAAAACTCAGCTCATTCCATTGTTCCGTTTTTCATCACATGACCACCTGATATTTTACCTTTGAGCCTTTGAACGATTTCTTTGATATTTTCCTGCTCCACCTGGAATTCAGACCTGCCTTGCACAAACCACTGCACCATTTCCTAACAGCAGCGCGACACAATACCACTGCAAGTCACAGGCTTCATACCAATCATGCTCACATATACCACCAGTATTTCCCTGAGTTCTTCTCACCACCAGCCCATCAGGCCATCAAGCCAATGTAACTCAGCTCCACACCCTTCCTAGCATACATCTATAGCATACACTTCATTCCATTCCAGTGCCACTAATGCTTCCAGCTGCAATTCAGATACCAACACCTGACCACTAAACCTTGACAACAGCATCTCCTTCATACCCATCTTGTTCAGTTCCTGCTCTTGCAGTTTCTCAAGCACAATTCCATTTGTTGCCAGCACCAGCCTCAAGAGCTTCTACTATTCTCTCCACTGGCTCACTGCTTCAACCTCAGTTCTTGCACATCATGGCCATTACCTGAAGCTTCAACTTCAGCACACAATTGCTCCCTTGAATTCAAATCCAGTTCTAACCAACAACTCCACCAGCAAATCTTGTCAATCACCAACACCTCCCAGCCATTGCATTGCCACAGCACAACCTCAGCCTTGTACAATCCCTCATCACCTTGCCACAGCACAACCTCAGCCTTGTCGCCACACAACACCATCATCTGAAGCACTTAGCAGCTGCACCACTAACTCTCTAGCTGCAACAATTTCTCCCAGCATCAAGCAATACTTCCACCTCAATTCCATGGCTCGGCAATCACCCATTTTCCACCTCAGTTCATAACACCAGCTGGTAATCCCTTTTGTCCTCAGAGCTGATTCAAACTCGACACTAACAAAAAACCATTCATCATGTTCTTCCCAACGTCAGCGGAATCCATCTCTTTATTCAACAGAAAACCCCTCTCTGCAACCACCAAATCAGCTGCCTCAACACCATCCACCAGCACACCATTTCTGTCTGATCTTCATCTCGATTTCTCAAACCAAAACCCCTTCACTCGATCAGTAACGTCACCTTCTCGATCTCCACCTTCTTCCCAACTCATCTCGGATCTATCTATGAATAGCAAAACCAAACCCTAACTTCCAATTTCTCTGATGTTTCAACCATACTTCCATTTCATCTTCGAATTGATTCATAACTGGGACGTTGCTTCTCTTGTCAAGTAAAACCCCTTAATCTCTTCCATCTCTCTAATTTTCTCCATCATCACTTGGCCGCAGCCATTTTCTCTCATCTTTAATTCAGGTGAATGAGAAAATAATCGAGAGAGAAATCTCTCTTCTCTGGTTTTGGGTTAGATAGATAAGGGGCATGATACTGGTACTCGGCCATTTCTGATAAGGGTTAACCAAATTTCTAACCCCTTAGCCTCAGCTGGTCTGTCATTAGCACTCCTCCAAAAGAGAGTCGCCCCTTAACCGTAATGACTACCCCTTAACGTACAGCGGGGTGCCAATAGTACTTCCCGATAAAATGACCATTTTGCCCTTTGCTTATGAGTTCTTGTTTTGCTCATAACTTCTTCATACGAACTCAGAATGACTCCGTTCTTTCGCCATCGTCTTCATCTTCTCGTCCTCTACACAATGAAAAGTAGAAATCTTGTATTTGAACGAGTTCCAATTGGTCTTTTTGCTCCAAATGACTCCATTGCACCTAATAAACTCAAAAGCACACATAAGATACATAATTTACAAGAAAACCCGCAAAGAAAGCATAAATACTAGATATTAAATACGGTGTATTCTACACCTATCAAATTCCCCCACACTTAGACTTTGCTAGTCCTCGAGCAAATCAAACAAAACAATAAAATACAACAACTCCGTGACGTCGAGGCTACGGTTAATTTTAGCATAAATAACAAGCCTTTAAACCCCTAGGTGTCCCTAGTGGACGAGTTATAGTCTCGTGAAGGTTTACTAGAGATATACCTACAAAACCTATATTTCAAACTCCGTCTATTCGTGACAAATCAATGAACGAATCCAAAATGACTACAGGAGGAGGTACCTTGCAAATTCAATTCAATTATTAGTAAATAAACTCTAATTAGATAGTCGAACAAGCCACAATACTCGGAAACTAACAAACCACAATCACAATGAAAAGATTAAGAAAATGGATAAAGATGTAGATGTTGGCGAATATTCACAAGTGTTCGATGTTTCCCATATCTGTCTGAAGGTCACTGCTAAGATGAACCTAATCCTATTGGATTGAGCTACTTAGTGCTGAATGCTACATCAAATCAATTGGCATATACAAGGGAACCAAGAGTGACTTTATTCAACACAATAATAAATTTTTTTTTTTTTTTTTTTTTATGATTGGATCAAACTGGATCCAATTTCTCTTTTTTTTAGACGGCATGATTAGATCTTTTGGATCCAAGCGCATGCTTCCTTGTCAACACGTATATGATAGTTGCCTTGGATCCCGCATTCCACGCTTGTTTAGGCGACGGAGACGGGGACTACGTTTCACACATACTTGCTATTCCCAAGTGTCTTTTTATTCCGTTTTGGTCTAATTGATCGGTTTTTTTTTTTTTTTTTTTTTTTTTTTTTCAATTTTTTCTCTTTTTTTTTTTCCTAGTAACTCAACCACTCTATTTCATCCTAGCAGTAATAACACGTCGATTTTTAGTGACCCACCAAAGCACTTAGAGAATAATAGATAAATATGGAAAAATAAAAATAGAATGCGATATGGTGATATTCCGAGATATGGTAACAACTATCATGTTAATTTGTGATTTCGAGCTATATTCTTCCCTTTTTATTAATTGGTTCCTCAACTCCTGCATTCAAAATGGTTCCATCCACTAATGGTGTCAAAAACAAACTAAACAAACATATAATGCTCCCCCACACTTAAACTTCACATTGTCCTCAATGTGTAAAACCGAAAGTTCTGAATTCTGACGTAACAGCAGATAAAACGCAAAAACTGTGCAAATTGGTAAGGAATTTGGAAAAACTCCATTTCACAAAAGTTGTTCGCCTACGTGTTTTCTACACAGTGTCAAAATTTCACAGTGTTTCGATAAACGGTCTGACAGTTATGGTCTCTGGACTGAACTACGCGCAGTCTGAAATTTTCTGACGAAAAGGTATTCGTCATAATTCTCTTCTAAGATAGATTACGGACTCAATGAAATTAAACATAGGGATGCAAATATGATATGAAAACAGTAAAAAATAAATAAACGAAACAAAAATAAAAAGCAAAAGGATAAGAGATACAAAACCGGTGGGTTGCCTCCCACTTAGCGCTTGTTTTAAAGTCGACGGCCCGACTTAGCTTCTTGCAAAATTCATTCCCCATACACCAATAATCTGAAAAGTTGGGGATCCTTCCATAGAACCTGTTTTGGAAACACTAACTTCACACAAATATTAGTAATATAAATCAAAAGTGAAGCTATGAACCGATAAAAGCTTCCCCCACACTTATTCTTGTCCACACTTGGAAGTGTATAAAGAATATAGACGTCGGGTACTTCCACGGTTTCTTGTTCCAAAACCTGCAAAGTATGAGAATCAAGTATCTCTAATGGCGGATATCGAGATATAAAATCATTCAACAATATTTTTGAAGCACAAACATTCAAACCAATAAGAGGTAAAGGAGAAGAAACAATAGGTAAAGGGTTAGATAAACCTTTCACAATCTCTTGTATCACGGAATCCTCTTCATCCTTGAAAAACTCAAGCGAATTATTCACCTCTTGTATATCATGGTCCTCTATCAAACCTTGCAACCATTCTTCGTCCGTTTCTGCCTTAACCAAAGTCTCGACATAAACATCATCATTACAATCATATGCAAGCTCAATTGGGTCTTCCACAATATTGGTCATAACGGTCTCATTCTCAACATACTCCTCTTTTTTGTTGTAAGGCACATACTCTTTTGCGGATCCAAATTTTATCATAAGAAACTTTTCTAGAACACTCGAAAATGCATCATCCTCAAGCTCCACCCTTTGAATAGGCTCTTGATCATTATTAAGATCAATGCTTGAGTAATCTACACAAGTGTCGACATATTCCTCTTCGTCTTCATCTTGATCCCAAAAAGACTCCATTGTACATTCCTCGGGGATGTCACCATGAATTGGTTTAGGCAATGTATTTTCATAATAATCATCATCACTATCATAGTCATCATAACATTGGTCCTCGCTGAATTTAGTGTTGCTAATCTCGAACTCATCCTTTTGAATAGGTGAATGATCATTATTACGATCAAGAGTTGAGTTAACTACACAAATATCAACAAAAGTCCCCGAAGGTTCGCCTTTTTCAACATAACTATTCAATTCCTCCCTGTACTCATCAATGCCCTGTCTTAAAGTGGAAACACCTTTTTGAAGCTCTTGGAGTGATTCATCCAAATTCTGAAAATAGTGTTCCATTTGTTTGTAAAACTCATTCGACATAGACAAAGTAGAATCACTTACCTCAGTATGGTTAGGCCAATTATATTCCCTTTGAATGGGTGGATGATCATAACTACGATCACAAATTGGGCTAAACATACTATTATTAGCACATTCGGTCGATGAAAGTTGTTCCATGCTTGGTTGTCTACAAATTGACTCCATGCTGTCCATAAATTGTTGCATTTCATCTACCAAATTAGAGGAAATATTATAAGGAAAACAACTATGCTCCCCTCCTTGTGGTTGCTCACTTACATAACCACCATAAGAAGGTTGATATGTATGAGAATAACTCATAGGGTACGTGGAGTATTGATCATAGCCAAAGGATTGGTTTTGATTATACTCCCCATAAGGGTGATAATTGTTATGTTGTTGAGGTTGAAAGCCGTATTGATTGCTCCAATATGCTCCTTCCATAGAAATAAGCACCTGAAATAAGATTCTCAAAACTCGGGTAAGAACCAAATAAGAAAAAGTAAAGCAAAAACTAAATACAAAAATAAGAAACCAAAAACAATTAACAACCGTCGCCTCCCCAAGAATCCGCGCCAAAATTTGATGATGTCGTAAGCGACACAAATATAATTACACTTTCTTACTACTCAAAATATAAATATAGCAAGGGCAAGAAAGGATCGATCCCACGAGAGAGGTCTAGGTTGTCAAATTGTTATGGTTTCCTATATAAAACACAGAGGATTTTGTGATTATAATAAACTAAATAAAACAAATAAAAGCAAAGAAACAAATAAGCAAACAAATAAGATAGAAGAGATATTGGTTAAGGATTTCGTTTTCATTCACTAATATGCTTTTCACAATAACTAGAATTGATATTTAATCTCAACTTTTATCAAAGACCCTAGAATACCTTGATCGCAAGAATATCCCGCAAATCTCCTCATGTCATCAACAAACACATTAAAAGATGCGAATATGAATTCTACCTAAAGGAACAACCTAACGTGTAAAAGCACTAATCAAGTTTAATTCCCTAGATGCGTTAAGTTCTATGAAATCAGGCCAATCAAAGCAATTGAACGTGGAAAGCGCACTAATTCAATTTAACAAAGGTTACGATTCACATATGATCATACGAATATATCACTACAAACTATAATCATATTATGCTACTTGTATCCAAGGAATATCACTTTTGCGTATAATAAACCCTAGACTAGCAATAGATGTGATTAGAAGTTCTACCAATTTGCAACTTGACAAAACAATCAATCAATCATGAAACAATATTTCCAGAGAATTGCAAACGATAATTATGAGACAAAACTAATATATTGAATCAAAGAATCATATTATGTGAAATCCAACTATTCCATAACCAATAATAAACTTAGGTACTCATATTCAAGGAGTTCATCACAAGAAGAAAGAGAAAAGACTTCATGTTCTAAACCCTAGAATAAAGTAGAAGAGATAATAAAACGTGGTAGATCAAAGATCAAAGATATTTTTTAGATAATAAAAGTCTTCTCTTTATATAGCTCCACTCCTTCCAAAACTAGGTTTTGTCTTCAAAGTCCATTAGTTGGAAATTCACCCGGCCCACCATGGAGAGAAACCCGTGTAAAAATTATGTCCCAAAACCGCTCGCCGGAAAACTGGGATTGTGGCCGGAACTTGGCCGGAAAGTTCGCCGGAAGGTACCTCAGGTGACCGGCAGAGTCAAACCGGTCACCGGGTCAACGGGTCAGAACGGCCGGGGCAACTCAGGTCGGATCGGGTCAACTCAGGTCGGATCGGGTCAATCACTGACTGAGTCAGGTGATTCAGGGTCAGGTCAGAGTCTTACTCAGCTGGATAGGCTGAGTGGCCAAAGCCATTGCACAGGCTTGTGCTGTGTTGCACAATCCTTGTGCATAGCTAGCCATCATGGCCCTGGCTTCTTCAGTGCATAACTTCCAATCTCCAACTGCAGCTGCCATTTCCTCAATCTATACATTCCTGCACAGCATCATCAATTCCATTACCATTGCCAGCCTGCAATACAACTCTGCACCAGATCCTTCCTTAGCTCACTCCATACTTGCAATGCACAACTCATATAACCCATTCAATCATAACCTGCAACACATCATGTAAATCCTATGCAGCTGCACAACAGCCAATCACTAGAACTCAGACTCCATATCCAGCACGCATCACCTGCATCTCACAGCTTCAGGCCAGCTTCTTCCCTGTATCTCAGCTCATACTCATCACACATCTGAGCTTATTGCCTGCAAAACTCAGCTCATTCCATTGTTCCGTTTTTCATCACATGACCACCTGATATTTTACCTTTGAGCCTTTGAACGATTTCTTTGATATTTTCCTGCTCCACCTGGAATTCAGACCTGCCTTGCACAAACCACTGCACCATTTCTTAACAGCAGCGCGACACAATACCACTGCAAGTCACAGGTTTCATACCAATCATGCTCAAGTATACCACCAGTATTTCCCTGAGTTCTTCTCACCACCAGCCCATCAGGCCATCAAGCCAATGTAACTCAGCTCCACACCCTTCCTAGCATACATCTATAGCATACACTTCATTCCATTCCAGTGCCACTAATGCTTCCAGCTGCAATTCAGATACCAACACCTGACCACTAAACCTTGACAACAGCATCTCCTTCATACCCATCTTGTTCAGTTCCTGCTCTTGCAGTTTCTCAAGCACAATTCCATTTGTTGCCAGCACCAGCCTCAAGAGCTTCTACTATTCTCTCCACTGGCTCACTGCTTCAACCTCAGTTCTTGCACATCATGGCCATTACCTGAAGCTTCAACTTCAGCACACAATTGCTCCCTTGAATTCAAATCCAGTTCTAACCAACAACTCCACCAGCAAATCTTGTCAATCACCAACACCTCCCAGCCATTGCATTGCCACAGCACAACCTCAGCCTTGTACAATCCCTCATCACCTTGCCACAGCACAACCTCAGCCTTGTCGCCACACAACACCATCATCTGAAGCACTTAGCAGCTGCACCACTAACTCTCTAGCTGCAACAATTTCTCCCAGCATCAAGCAATACTTCCACCTCAATTCCATGGCTCGGCAATCACCCATTTTCCACCTCAGTTCATAACACCAGCTGGTAATCCCTTTTGTCCTCAGAGCTGATTCAAACTCGACACTAACAAAAACCCATTCATCATGTTCTTCCCAACGTCAGCGGAATCCATCTCTTTATTCAACAGAAAACCCCTCTCTGCAACCACCAAATCAGCTGCCTCAACACCATCCACCAGCACACCATTTCTGTCTGATCTTCATCTCGATTTCTCAAACCAAAACCCCTTCACTCGATCAGTAACGTCACCTTCTCGATCTCCACCTTCTTCCCAACTCATCTCGGATCTATCTATGAATAGCAAAACCAAAACCCTAACTTCCAATTTCTCTGATGTTTCAACCATACTTCCATTTCATCTTCGAATTGATTCATAACTGGGACGTTGCTTCTCTTGTCAAGTAAAACCCCTTAATCTCTTCCATCTCTCTAATTTTCTCCATTATCACTTGGCAGCAGCCATTTTCTCTCATCTTTAATTCAGGTGAATGAGAAAATAATCGAGAGAGAAATCTCTCTTCTCTGGTTTTGGGTTAGATAGATAAGGGGCATGATACTGGTACTCGGCCATTTCTGATAAGGGTTAACCAAATTTCTAACCCCTTAGCCTCAGCTGGTCTGTCATTAGCACTCCTCCAAAAGAGAGTCGCCCCTTAACCGTAATGACTACCCCTTAACGTACAGCGGGGTGCCAATAGTACTTCCCGATAAAATGACCATTTTGCCCTTTGCTTATGAGTTCTTGTTTTGCTCATAACTTCTTCATACGAACTCGGAATGACTCCGTTCTTTCGCCATCGTCTTCATCTTCTCGTCCTCTACACAATGAAAAGTAGAAATCTTGTATTTGAACGAGTTCCAATTGGTCTTTTTGCTCCAAATGACTCCATTGCACCTAATAAACTCAAAAGCACACATAAGATACATAATTTACAAGAAAACCCGCAAAGAAAGCATAAATACTAGATATTAAATACGGTGTATTCTACACCTATCACCTTGTCCTTAAAGACACATCTCCTCTTAGACATCTCTAGTGCCGTTTGGAATGCATCAGTGTGTTGGTGTTCACTATCCCCAAACCAGGGGTCCCAGATAACCGCATCACCCATCCTAATATCTATCTGAGCGCGTGCATCCGCTGCAGAGAGTGTTTGTGAAGATCTTTTTGTCCCTTACTCATAAGGTTCGACACATTAAATAGACTAATAGCCGGGTGTGGATCCAGTTCATCATCTCTCGGGTCTTCCTTCAAAACAGTTGACAATTACTTTAAATAAAAATAATACCGTAACTCTAAGATCATCGACATGCCACCAATATCCTTCGTTTGCACAAACTCCAGTCATCCAGTGTTTGTACGTAACGCCCAAAGCCGGAGTACCCCAATCATAAGACCCAACTACATCCAAATTATCCAACACTATACACCATCGTTTATCTACTCTAACACTACAAATCCGCAAACAAAAAGAACCGATACACCGGAGCAAGAACATTCTAGTCGGTTCATTCGGCAATGCCGCTGTTGTCAACATTGGCCCTACTTAAAATGAAATTAGACAAGTGAGAAACTCGCATCGTGCATGCCTTGGAATCATAATCTCCCGTTCTCACATCATGTAGTCTTCTCCGTTCCATAACATCCAACACACCCCGGAAATACCTACCATCCATAGCTTCTACTTCTTGCGCCGTCATTGTTTCCTTTGGTAATTCTGGGATTGGCTTACCTCCTCCAATTGGAATACCAGTCAACCGATAGAAATCTATAGGAGTCAAACCTATTTCAAACTCTTTGAAGTGAAAAGTTCTAGTCTTCTTCCACCACCTCTCACATATAGCTTCGGTTAATCCTTTATCCCCATACTTAAAATTAAATTGGAATATAGACTCTAAACCACAAAGCATTGAAGAATTAATAATGCACGGGGTTGTTTCTAACCACTATCTTATAAAATTTATTTAGGTTGGTCCAAGTGCCCCTAAATGTTCCGTCTCGCTTATCTACTAAGTTGTCGGCCTTATGTTGTATCTCGCCGACACCTTGAGATAGTTGGGATAACTTCTCATACCTAGACCAATCGATATCCTCCATTATCTAAAAGTGAAAAGACCAAGGGAAACACAATCAACATGTGAATAACAAATATCAAACGCCTATGTTAATCTATGCACAATCAACATATGAATTCACACGTTCACATTCACATCACATTGGGGGATGCACATTGCTCAAATGAAAATCTTAGGCAAAGTGATACTAACAACATCAATTCCACCCCTTGAATCTTCTAAACATCTACTCAAAAGAATACATGACTTAATCCTAAAAACACATTGCAAAATGCTATAAACCACAAAATCAATTTCCAACAAAATAATATTTACAACAAAATCATATTAACAACAAATTAATATTAACTACATCATATTAACAACATCAATTTCCATCAAAATCATATTAACAACATCAATTTCACCTATATATTGTTCACAACCTCAACTACATCATATTAACAACCTCAATTTCACCCATATATTCATCTCAACCTCATCTACATCATATTAACAACATCCATTTCCAACAAAATCATATTAACAACATCAATTTCACCCATATATTCATCTCAACCTCATCTACACCATATTAACAACATCCATTTCACCCTTATCAAATTAAAAATTTCAAATACATTATACCAAGCATAAACACAACTAATTCAATCCATCAAATTAAGAATCAATCAAGGTTTAATGTTTCACCAAAATTAACCACAAATTGCAAAAACCCTAACTAACATTTTAATTTTTTGAAATCAATACAAAAATTATACAACTACAATATCAACATAATCAAAATTATGCATCCAATAACACCTAAATCAATCCATTTATAACTAAAATCAAGAATCAAAAACAACTAAATCAAAAAAAAAAATTACTTACCTAGGGTGGATTTTGATGATGAAATCTCACAAAAATACCACCAATCGATTACCCTCGGCTTCTAGAACAAACCCCGAAAATTTTCCGCTCCTTAAACACAAATTGTTTTCAATCAAACCATTAACAGAGGTGAGGTTAAGGGAAAAGAGAGGAAGAAAGAAAGGAGAAGAAGAAGTGCGGCTTCTGTAGGTTTTAGGGTTTTCTCCGAAACGCAAGTTCAAACTGCGTGTTGACGGTCAACATGGTCAATACGCATGTTGAAACTGCGTTTTTTTGAGTTTCCCTATGAAACGCAGTTTCAAAGTGCGTCGCACGTAGGTTCCAAATGCGTTTCATCTGGGGATCTTGGATTCCCATTGCGCCCGGGCCGTGTGTTTTGGTGACGTGGATCCAGAGAAAACCTTGAATCTTGGATCCCGTTAGAGCTAGCCTTATGTATCAATCTAGAAATGTAGAAATGTAGAAGAGGAGAAGAAAAAAATAAAATCTTGACTGATTTTGTTAGTATTTTAGGTTTTTGTGGATCTTTCAGTGTCTAGAATTATCTTGCTAAAATTACATTACCATCTCATGTTTGTGATTACTATCTAGCATTAAAATGCTGGAAAGGGTCATTTTGTTGGTGGTTCTTGCATCTGGAATGCTCGGATGTAAGGGCATTGAATCAAACAATGCAACTTTGTTTGTGAAGCAATTCTTCTTGCTGCATCCACAATGCAAGGGGCATGGAGCCATGGACTAGTGTTGGTCCAGGTTTGAATTTTGACTAGTATCAGTAAATGAGGGAAGAGAAATAGAGAATGGGTTCTTCTTCTCCTTGATTATCTTTTGATTCTTGTTATCCAAAATCTACTGAAAATCATGGGACATATTTTATTACTAGGAGTTTAGGGTTTCAATACAATAATAATAATAATAATGTGCAAAGAACAAATCAACAAAGTTGGTTTCTTTCTTCTTTAATGATGGATAGTCAACCAAGGAGAAAGGTAACAAACAAGACAAAGATGGGAAATAGTCGATTTGGATTTTGATACGCATGAAAACAACAAGAAAACACCTCTCTACAGTCTAGAGGATTTGAGGGAGGGACCTCTTTGCGTGTGCTGCTTTTTATTAGTCTCTTTCTCTTGAGTTAGACTAGTCAGACAGACAGAGTTGGCGAGGATTTGTTGAATCTTCTTTTAATTCACTCGTGAGTGAGATATGAAAATTAAACAACCAAAAAATCTTTGACGTTGATGCAAAACCAAATGACCCAACTTTGCTGTTTAAGCACCTGGCTTGATTGGGTATACCCAAACTAATTCAGGCAGGACAAATGATATCCCGCACCGTTTTATGGGAGGTATCCCGCTCAAGCGCTTCTTTACCGTTAGATGATCGAATCAACGGTTGGATTCGCTCAGGAAAGGACCCACCACTTTTGAAAGGACCCATCATTTCTCCTAAAGGGTTCAAGGTTGTTGGATCTGGTTTTAGCGTGATCGAACGGCAAAGAAGCCGCTTGAGCGGATAGTTTCCGCAAAACGGCAAGTGACAAAGATTGCTCGTTGGGGTATACCCAATTTTAAAGGGACAGATTTTGTGGGTTTTAGGGAGTCCTAATGGGTAAGTTACAAAACTACCCTTACCCATTAATAATCTTAATTACCCTAAATCAGATTTTATTCTCTTCATTTCATCTTCCTCTCTTCTTTTCTCCTCCCCACCATACCGACCCCCACCACCACCACCATCAAAAAAAAACTCGACGATCAATTCGTTAAAATTGTCGATTCCAAAACTCCGATTAATCTTCGTCAATGGATCCGCTGAGGGCTAGTAAGATGAAGCAAACAAATAGAAAGCACAATGAATTCAATCCCGAAATTGCAAAAATAGTTCAACAAAAAGTGAAGAAAAAAACCGTCGAAGAAGGAGAAATCGGGCGCCGAAAAAGCGAGAAATGATGCGATTAAGAAAGTAAAGGCCTACTTAAACTCACTATAGTACTTCGATTTCATGTTTGCATGTCAAATTAGGTCGAAAATCCGAAATTTTGAATTTGCAGTTGTAACGCCTAATGAAGGTATTTTGTTATTGACCTTGCCGGATTTTCATAGTTAGGGTTTGGCCTAAGCTATAAGGTTGAAGAACTTCTTTGGATGTATAGTTTCAGAATCGCTACTAGCAGGCCTAGCGGCAGTTATTCATTGTATACCTTGCCGGCGTAAGTTTTTTTTAATGAAGCGGTTACTTTTTGTTTTTTACCCGCGATCGCTTCTTTTGAATGTTTCCGATGCCTAGAGTTTTTTAATCAGGAAGGGTATTTGTATAAAACCATGCTCTGCGGTTTGTCACCTAAGAATGTATGTGTAATGGACCTTGCCGAATTTCCAGTATAGTGAAAATTTATTGTTTCTATTGTGTACATTTTTGTTGGGAGTAGGAAGGCTATTTTAGTGATACCTCGCTCGAGTGCGGCTTAGCCGACACGCATCTTTTGGTGGACCCTTTCGTCCATGTTTCCGCCGGATTGTCGACCCGCTAGGCTGTAATGTTTTTTTTTTCTGAATTGTTCTTGTTCAGGGTGGAGAAGGCAAAGAAGAAAGCTCTGAAAGCTATTAGTCCTCCTTCAAGACCTCCTCGTGTTGGTGGAAAACTCTTGACTTCACAACATCGGGGGTCGCCTAGGGGTTTAAAGGCTATAACTCGTCCACTAGGGTCGCCTAGGGGTTTAAAGGCTTGATGCACATGCTAAGTGCATTCGTTTTTATGTTTCAATCAATGTAGTAACCAAATTTGCATGAATAAAGTGAATTACATCTTCCATATTTTCGTTTTCTGTTTGGGTATAAGTACAAGCCGGCAAGGTTATAAATCCTTAACATGCCGGCTACAGGTCAGTCGACAGTGTTAAAAACATTTGCTTGCCGACCTTATGACCGCCGACATTGTAGGAAAATTTTACATGCCGACCGTAAAATTCTCGCCCAAGATAGTGGGCGTGTTCTTCAACCGAGACAATGCCGGCCGAAACCTAGTCGATGACTTATTCAAAGTGGACCCGCCGATTGAACATTGGTCGCAAAAGTTATCCAAAGTGGACCTTGCGCTTACCGCCAGAAACAGCCCGTCACCATATTCAAACCACGACCTTGCCTTAGGCATTGTGCATTTTCAAAACCAAATTTTTTGATCTAAATCGAACTCATAAGACAGATGAAAGGTTTAATTTATCAATTCATAATTTCAAAATTTTAATCTAAACTCAATTAATTAACCTAATCAATTTTAGTGTTAATTAACCAAGGGCATATTAGCCATTTAGAAAATACAAGGTTAAGGGGTGGCTTGGCTTTACTTCATAATGACCTGATTTTTTCTTATTGGGTATACCCCAATTAATCTGGGTATACCCCGATCAAGCCAGGTTTAAGCAAAGTACACAACAGGAAATGAATTTTGTTTTGTTGTTGAAGCTCCCATATGATATTTAGGGTAGTAGAGGGTATGAAATGTAGCTTCAACATTGTCGTTTCTTTTGTGGGGTGGTATTGGGGCCATTCCTTGATTGCCAAATCTTGGGGGCATGCCTTCATATAGGACGCCACTAGTCTTGGGCGCTTTCATTTCCCTAGATTTTACATTGACTCTAGACCATCTCTAGGGAGATCTGGTTGGAGATTCAGTCGTGGTATAGAGATGCACTTATAGCGAGTTTGAATATAAATCTGTCTTGGCAGACGTCAAAAGCAAAACTATTTTGCTTCACAAAAAAACCGATTTTTTCAGTTTCTAGAAGTCGATTCACTTTTGCCTTTTCAACTTATAAGTGTACATACAAATACTATACTAATCTTTAGTTGCCAAGTCTGAGAAGATAGTGTGATGCAACGACTTTCACAGCAAACTCAAAGCCAAATACCACGTTTATCTTTTAAAAACAAAAATCTAAAATTTTCAAATGTGAATAAAAGTTTGAAAGTGGGAATTTTTCAACTTCTTCCAAACTTTAGCACATTGGAGTCGGTATCATGTAATCTTTCTTTCTTTCTTTCTTTTTGTAGTGGATTGGGTGCACAAAAACAAAGAAGAGAAGAAGAAAAGCAGAAGAAGAAGAAGAATGATGATGATTAGTTTCATAATCATAGTGTAATTTTTCCACTAATAATAAACAATCAATTTTTGACCACCTATGTTTTTAAGGATAAGTCTTAGCTTTTGCAAACACTTTGAAGCCATTTTTATAATTACCAACCCCCATGATTTTACTATTCTAACTAGATGATTGGTTTGGCAACTATTCTCCTATAAGGGGATTCAAAATCCGAAAATGATTTACATCCGGGAAGAAAACCGTGTGAGAGAATGCCGGGACCCATACCATCCTGATGGTGCGAATGCTCCCCTCTCAGTGCCGCACGATCTGTCCGCGGGATCTCACCCGGTATTTTTGGTTGTCAACGTAGCATCACTCTTAAAAATCACCTTTTCGGCCAAGAAATGACAGTAATGTTCATGATGTGACGCATCAACACACCGCTATTGGTGTCGTGTCCGCGTCCAACGCGCGTATAAAAATTTATACTCTATTTTACTAGTTGGGTAAACTAGTGTGTCATGGAAACTAGTATAATTGTGTGATTAATGTATTTGATATATACCATAACACTATGATTTTAGTATATAAAAATTATTTAATTAGTATATATATTAATGTGTCCGTGTCCTGATGATTTTGAGTTTTGGAGGTCCTTGTGTTTGTGTCCGTGTCAGTGCTTCCCGGTGTTCATGTGAACCAAAAAAAAAAAAAAAAAAACTAGAGGTCGGGAACTAAATGAATTGCCTGACCTGAAATTAGAATGCAATCCAAAATGACAAATGCGTAGTTTGGCGACGTAGCACATTTTGAATCGTTCATTTCCCGGGTGGACTCATGTTTTGACAAAGCAAGTTTTTTCATCCTCCCATGCAGATAAGAAGGTGATGAGGGTCTAAATATAGCCGCAGTGTACCAGAAAAGTTGATCCAAGTATAAATCCCGTGGTAACTCTCAGCTGGTTTTGGTATCAACTCTGTTGGTCAGGATTCAAGGATGTAGTTGAGAAAACCTTTCCGGGGGGTTTAAGTACTCCTCGAGCAGCGGGAATTGATAAAAATATACCGGGGCCGTTAATGCTGGATCAGGCAAACTTTACAGTCTTATGATGCTGGAAATCGAGGAAGACCGCGTTTTGCCCCCTGGGTCATATCAATACCAGTCAGTGTCGGGGTAAATAAACAATGTGTAACTTTGTCTCATGCAGAGGTCTATGTTTTAAAGCAAGACAAGATTCCCCCTAGCTAGTTATAGGCATTCATTTGGTGGTAGTTGTGCCAAAATTTTTTTTTTTGCTAAGTCCAATAGTTTATTAAGCAAAAAAACGTAATTACAAGTAATTACAAAAGGGGAATCTAAAGTCCCCCACCCCCATAAACCAAAGGGGTTTTAAAAAATAACAAACTAAAATAACCCAAAAGACTATTAACTAAAAATCAAAACAAAGAAAAGAAGACTCTATTTGCGTTTAGCACTCCCTCTTATTCTTCCTTTCTTCTTGGTCTTGGAAAAAATAGCATCCATAACGCCTGTAACTTCAATACCTGAGACTTTAATACCATCCAAAAATTCTTCTTCTTCCTCCTCGTCGGAAGTAGGAGTATAATTACCCGGAACTAGCTTAATTGGAGTTAGAGCTTGCTGATTATTAGCATTTACATTCTTATTCTTATTAAGCCCGGAGACTTACCATTTTTAGCTTTAAAAGCCGACTATTATTAACCAAAACCGGAGAAGCCTCCAAATCGCTTAAAAGTGCCTTGGCTTGCATTTAAACTTCTCTTTGTTCCTTCAAAATTCTATCACGCTCCTCTTGTTGCACGTTCATAGTTGACATTCTATCTATTAGCTCCTTTTTTTCCTTGAAATAATCTTGTCTAAAGGCAGGATTAGCAATAAAATTAGCACGCACATCATCATTCTGAATATTGCTTGCTTCTTCAAGTTCCTCTTTAGTCAAAATATTTTTCCTATCAAAAACAATATCCTCCAACACGAGTTGTGTTTCCTTGTCAGTCCGAACAGATTTAGTTGAAGTCCCAACTGAATCAGAGCCTCCAAACCTTGCTATTCTTGTTTTTATTATCATCCACAAGCGAACCCCATTCTTTTAAGTTCTTAACTTCAATTTGCCATAGTTGTCGCATCCAAAATAAAGTATTACTTTGCTTATCTTCATCTTCTAAAGTTTCAGTAACACTTTGCATAACTTCCTCAACATCATCTTTAAAACCCAAATCTAAGCTTAGAGAATCAAATTTGTTTTGGTAAACAAATTCAGAGGGACTGAGTAAAGCATCAGTTAAAGGAGTAAAAGAAAATTTGGTACCTGAGTTCTTACCTTTAACTTGTGTCCAATCATCTATTGAATTTAATCCCACGAACTTGCCAAAGATTTTTTCTCGCCAAACTAGGGTTCACTTTGCCACGGACATATCATCCACCGGCCTCGGTCTCGACTTGTCCAAAAAAATCACGGACTTCCCTCCAAATTAATAGAGTTTTGCTTGGACACGGTTTCTATACCTTCCTTCGTCACGGAAATTTTATCCATATTAGAATTTGAGTTGTGCACGGACTTGTTTGTAACATTATCAACTGGAGCGAACTCTTTTTCTTTATTTGCATTAAGTGCATGGGAATTATCCCCAACTGAACCCTGAATAGCTACAGCAGTACTCACGCCTTTGTCTTTTGGTTGCCATCTCTCAATGGGTTTCTTAAAACTTTTTTGATGATTAACTCGCTTTTGAATTCTTCTTGGTCTTCCTCCTACAATCAGCCTCTTCATGTCCAACAATTTTGCATTGGGCACAAAATTTTGGATATTTCTGAAGTTCAACAAACTGATCAAAAGACCTACCTCCCACTGTTATATGAATACATTCTGGTACTTTGTTTGCAAAATCTATATCAACCAAAACCGCTGCAAAAGAACCATATTCATGGTTCAACGTTCGTTTATCCACCATTATAGGTTTGCCTAGGTTTTTTCCAAGCGAAAGCAATATTTTTTCTGTCCATAACTCCACGTATAAACCAGGGAAGTTTACCCATACGGATGCATGAGAAGAATTTTGTTTATCTGGATCAAACCATGGATACCAATTTTGAAGCCTAAGCTCCTGTTGATTGATCTTCCAAGTCTCTCCATTCCGGACCTTGATCATATCCTCTTCAGCTGTAAACTTGATAATAAAAAAACCATTGCTCATAGGAGTGAACTTGACTTTTCCCGCACCTAACTTCCATTGATCTTCTAAAGATGTTTTGACGGCAGTAAAGACAAGATCTTTAAAAACCAATCTTCCAATAAGGCTGAACTTCCAAGCCGCACACCCTTCATGGAATAAATCTAACGGAATTTCCATTGCTTGTTTATCATCTAAAAAAATAGGGTTTGGTAAAGAGGCAATATCAATATTGGAAACCTGTGAGTTCTTACCTCTAACCATGTCTGCAAAAGATGTAGACATAAGAGCCGTGTTGCTAGACTCTGTAGCATGATTTTCCCCCATTGAAAATCATCCAAAGATCGTGCCAAAATCTTGTTTTAACTGAAAATAAGAAAATCAAATTAGAGGGGCATACAGCCTTCATGTGTTGAATTTTGTCCAGTAGAATGGAGAAGATGTTAGACATACTTTAAAAAAAAAAAAAAAATCCAGAAAAATCCAGAAACATTCGGAGAAGAGTAATCTCATATTCCTGTCTAATATAGAATCCGGAAAAAATTCGGAGAAGAGATTTAAATATAAAATGATATTCCTGTCTAAGATCAAAATAAGTGCAGAAAATATAAAGGCCATTCACTCGCTCAAGATTTTTTCCGGGATTTTTATCTGACGTTGTCTTTTACAATCAACTTAGTGAAAAAAAAAAGTTGTCCTTTACGATCAAACATCTATCACGACAACGTATTAATTAATATTGTTACAGGGTTATCAAATTTCACAGAAAATTACCAAACTCTATATGATTGGAAGATGGTTTTTGTATAATACCGGTAATCTTCCTAGGAAATAAGTAACCTCATATAGCCTTGCTCTGTATTTCCTCGCCACATAGCTTGAAAACTGACCATGCATGAATTTATCAATCCTCGAGCATCAAGCTACACAATCTTGGAACTATGACAACCCAAAAGCAACACTTATTTGTAGTTAGTTCATGAACTTATTGGGCTGCATATCAATGTCCATCCTTATCTAACGAACATTATTTTGGAACGGCCAAGAAATGAATATACATGCACTTGATCCGACACTACTTACAAAGGATACATACGACGACATGTTATCGTGATTCAAGGACCGTAGATTTGTTATGTTCTCTATGCTGATTTTGCTTGTGATTTTGTCTCTCCTCACAAATAATGTACTCGCGCAATTCGTGGATAGACTTTTGACATCATCTGGTAATAGAAAATAGGTGCAGAATTGCATGTAATGTCTTTGATCCGGGGATATGGGCTATCTAAGAAACATTATGCCATTGCCATAAGATAGGGGAGCTGCAATTGCAATTGTAACCATATAATATTGAACCTAAAGTAGCCGCGTAAGAGCAGCAAAACCAAGTAGCCGTATAATATTGAGCATTGGCACAGAGACCCATATTCTTGATCAATGTATATCTAAATTCTTTTATGCATCTTTTATTGGCTTGGAGCTTCTCATATTTTGAGGTTAGAGGTTTGTCTCTAGCATTTGTTGGCTTTTACAATTTACTTGCAAGGGAGTGAACTCAGGTTTACAAGGGGTTGAAAAATATATTAAAATCTCTTGCTAACCTCCAAGAATCTAGAAGTAAGGAACAAAAATAATTTGAACATAAAGAAGTAGATTTTTTGATTTTATGAGTTGTGTGAGATTGTTTACATAAACTGACTTCTGATTTTGGTTTTTTAGGCCGGTTACTATGGGTGTGGCAAATCTATTGATTTGTCAGTTTTGTACCCATCATGTAGCTGGCAAACAAGCAAACTTTGCCACTTAGCCAGGCCAGGTCAAGTTTCTACCGAGCGGTCGGTATAGAAAAAATCAGTAGGTGTAATTTTTACTGCCAGCGGTCTGGACTCGACCGCTCGTATCATCTCATCTAACGGTCATAATTTCATCATCCTATAAATACAATATCAAATTTCATTTCAACTCACACCATTTCTTCAATCTCCATTCTTTCACTCCATAAATCCAATATGTCAGTTCGAGTTCGAGCTCGCAAATTTAGCATAGCTGAAGATGAATCCATTTGCATGTATTATGTTTTTGTTATGCAAGACATGGTCAATGATGGACAATATCAACATCAAGAGATTGTATGGAGTCGCATATTTCAGAGATTTCAGGAAGAAACATTGAACCTCAATAATCGAAATGCAAATGGATTGTGTCATCGCTTCGGAATAATCAGCAAGGATGTGAAGTTGTTTGTTGCTGCACTTACTGAAGGCTATCGAAACCGACAAAATGGCCAAAACGCATTTGATGTGGAGCAAATGTGTCAGCTCGAATGGCGCAACAAAGTGAGAAAAGATTTTCAATTTGATAGTTGTTATCTTATCTTGAGGGTGTTGCCCAAATATGATCAGTTTAGATTAGCTGCCCAAGTATAATGCATATGTCATTTGTATGATGTATCTATCATTTGTATCAAATTTAATTTTAAGATATTATTAATATAAAACTACTGCTTCTTTCATTAAAAGTTTAGAATTTTAATTTACATTAGTGCCTCTTTCATTCATCTAGATAATGACATAACTTATTACAATAAAGACTTTAAAAGTAAAAATTTGGGACAATGTTCTTCATCTTGTTTATCTTTTTCATTTCACCAAACTTCCAATCAATGCGCTCATGAACGGAGTTTCCTTTGTTTATCTTCTTCTTTGCCTTCAAATTTTCCTTCCCTTGAACTTTTCTTTGTCTTTTCTTAGTTGGAGGTTTGATTTGGTTAATATCCAAAACTTGTAGACTTCTTTGGTTTTTACCTATTTCTTTATAACCTTCACATATCTTACTAACGGCGGCTTCAAGCTCCATTCCGGAGAAATCAAGTTGGGCAGCCAAGTCAAGTTGGGATTCAAACTTTGTCATTTTGAAAGATAAGATAGATAAAGATAGAAATTTTTTGTGTAAAAAATTTGGTGTAATTTTTGAGTGTGAATGTCACATTTTTATAGCAGTGGAGAAAGAGCAGTTGGAGGTTTAAAATCAACCGAACGGTGAAGACTACACCACTAGCGGTATAGTCTCCACCTTTCGGTTGAGACTCGATCGCTTAACGTTTTACCATAGTGGCGCGACCAGTTTGCCAGGATTTTGATCATATGGGTCAACTATATACCAAGTCGAAAGGTTAGAAGTTAGTTTGGGAACACAATTTTAAAATGATAGTATTTGAAAGCAAAAAAAAGTTTACTTTTTACGAAACCAAATACTATTTATGTTTTGAAATTACGGAATTAACTTTTGCTTCTATTTTGTAAGAAACCTATTATAGGGGCTCCAAGAAAAGAGTTTTGAGGGCTCCTAAGGATTCAAATATCCTACAATAAAGATAAGGGGACCTAATTCATAAGAAAAATACTAAAATACCCTTAACATATTAAATATTGAAAACCTAAAACTAATTTCTTTTCATTCATCTCCTTTAATTCTTCCATTTTCTTCTTCCCATCACCTCCATCGCTTATTTCTTCGATTAATCGTCAATTCTCAAAATAATTCATTATCGATTAACACCATTTAATCCACCCGCAATGACTTCAATAAGGTAAAAATAAAAAACCCATCTTATTTAATTGGTTTCAATGCATGGATAAGCGGAATCGATCGAATTGGGTTTTTGAAAAAACAGTTTGATTTTTTACGGTTGGGAAATATGAATTTTCCCAACCGTAGACTGAACTGTCTACGGTTGGGAAGTATGAATTTTCCCAACCGTAGACAGCCTACGGTGGGGAAATATGAATTTTCCCAACCGTAGACTGAACTGTCTACGGTTGGGAAGTATGAATTTTCCCAACCGTAGACAGTACTGAAACTGTTTTTTGCAAAAATAAATGATGGGTTTTCTTAGTTGTTTTTGTTTATGATCCTCATCTTCATCACGACGGAGAAGAAGAAGAGAGAAAGAAAATAATAGGTTTTTTTTTATGATCATCATCTTCATCATGATTTATGAATGAAAAGAGAATGAGAAGATAATAGATTTAGTTTTTTGTATATGATTATCATTTTCATCAAGATTTATGAATGAAAAGAGAAAGAAAAGATAATAAATTTAATTTTATAATTCATGGAGGGTATTTTAGTCATTACAAAAAATAATTAGATATGGGGTTTTGTTGATTACTATTTCATAACCCGATTTTGTCATCTTGTGAGCCCTCAAAACCAAATGTTTGGAGCCCCTATAATAGGTTTCTTTTGTAAACACCCTATTATAATTAAACATTTAGCATAATACTAGCGTAGCATTAGTTCATGAACACCTTCAATAATTGACCTTGCTTGAATTTATCAATCCTCTTCCGACAAGACCAAGCTACACAATCCTCGAACTATGAAATAAACCACCCAGAAACCAGACTAAGCATTTAGTTCATGAACCTCTTGTGCATATAAATGCATTTTCTACCCAATCAAATCTTATCCAATCCAATCTAATGAACATTATTAGTGTGATAATAACAAAGGAACAGTAGGATTTATCAAAATTTTGGAGTGGCCAAGAAACGAATACAATGCACTTGATCCGACCCTATTTATAAAGTTATGACATGTTATCGCGATTCAAGGACCATAGATTTGTTATGTTCTCTATGCTGATTTTGTCTGATCTCTCTACTCTCTAGTCTTCACAAATAATGTAGCACAGAAGAATGAGATAAGACATACTCGCTCTCGAATCATTTGGGCGTAATTCGTGGGTAGTTTTGGCATCATTTTGTAATATAAAATAGGTGCAGAATTTCATGTAATGTCTTTAACTAGGAGACTATGGGTTACAAGGAAACCAAGACAATTTGGATGCCATTGCCATAAGGTAAGGGATGCAACTGCAGTTTCCTAAAATTTAGAATATCATTGTTTGTTTCCTGATATAGAGTAAAATTTAGATCGAAGTGTTTGGGCAGTTTGGCCGACCACCTTGACGTTTTCAATGTCGTTGACTTAATTTTACAATACGGTCAAACAAATTTCAGGCATACCATATGTCCACATACCACCACTATGGCACCATGGAACCGACAACGCAACTTCAATTCAATAAATTCTAATTGAGTGCAGCAGTCCTTGGAACTCTAATGCGAACACAAAGAAAAAGAAAAAAAGTCAATATATAGCTGACAAAGACTAAATGCTAGTGTAGGTACAGAAATCCTTCTCGCCACGTTGACGAACGAGGTTGAACGAAATCCACAAAGTAAATATGGAATTAGAAGATCTTTTATCAATCCCGAGAAGAGATGTCAGTGACAAGTCAAATCAGGTGTCAGACTTACTTTAACGAATATTGGATCTGCGAAGTATAATTCGGTCAGGATAGTAGTTGACGAAATATGATTACTTGGGCGAGAGGATAACTCACGAAGAAAGAAGAGTTAGACGAAGATAGGATTGTTGTGCAAGAAATAGGACAGCTGTGCCGACAAGGTACCGACGTTATCGGCGAAAAGGATGGAATTACTTTATAGAAAATGGCCTGGGCATAGTAAAAAGCAGAGTCACGTGGATTGTGTGACTGACCGCGAAGTAAAATGAGCTGTATCACATTACTTGGCTTTTCCTATAAATAGTGACCTTAGTTGATTGAAAGAGGGGTTGGAAAATTTGTACGATAGAGGTTATGTTGAGAGATAATAAGTTAGGGTTCCTGAGAGTTTTCTATAGTTGTATCATCATCTTAACTTATTGAAAAAGGAAACTTCCATTCCGTATACATTAATAAATAAAAGAATTTGATCTTATCCTTATAATCATGTCTTAGGATTTGTGTGTTTCATCATTTGGGTGTACTACTGGATTTCCAGTAATTACATTTTGGCGCCGAGAAGCAAGGAACTCATGTTGAGAGTTTCCTCTTGAGATTTGGATAAGGGTAGAAGTTGTTTTTTGAGTTCTCTTATCAAAATCTTTTAACGAGTTGTTTTTCATAAAAGAAATGATTTCGTAAGATAGGAGGGTAAATTTGTGTTAAAGGTTAGGAAAGTAGAGTAGATCTATAACTTCATTTTGAAAGATTCACCAAAGTCTTGGAAGTTTTTCTCAAGTCTGAATTAGAAGAAGTTTCACTCAGCTGAAGATCATCAGTAAATAGATAAGAAGAGGATAATTCGGCTGGAATTAGTTAATGGCAAGGGTTCCAGATAGAGCAAAACGTCTAATGGCATCGAGGAGAAGCAAGCGTATAGAAACGAAAAGAGGAAGAAGAATGGAGATAGGAGAAACATCAAACCCAGGAGCTATGTTGTAAAAGGCGCTAGGCAAGGCGAGGCGCCAAGCCCAGCGCCTAGCGCCTTTGGCGCCCTAGGCGAATGCCTTTTTTTTAGAAAAATTAAGATTTAAGCTTAATTTGGCGCCTGGGCGCCTTTTTTTCCCAGGCGCCAACCCAACGCCTAGTGCGCCTTTGGCGCTTAAGCACCAAAGGCGCTCGCCTTTTACAACATAGCCCAGGAGGCAGGCGTCGCGTGAACATCGGAAAAATGGCAACCCTGATGAGAACCGATATAGAGCGGGATCGGTTCATACTACTGATATTGACACGGTTGAAGGAGAAGAACCCACTGGCAAAGAGAGAGGGGAAAATATTAATGAGGAAAATATGACATTGGAGCAATTGAGGGAGTTACTTCGTCTAGAAAGAGAACGGGAGAGAGATCTAGTAGAACAGCGAACCAGACTCGCGAGGAAGAATATTACTTTAACGCAACAAAACTAACAGCTCAATGAAGAGAGAGAAGCTAACGACCAACGAGGAGGGGAATCGGACGCGAGAACGGGCTCATCATCAAGGAGAAACTTATGTCAGAGAGAAGAGATGTTGGAAGAGGACAAAAATAGAGAAAGGAGAAACGAAGAACGAAGAGAGCGAAGGAGGAGACACCAAAGAGAAAGTAGCGAAGAAAGAGAGTTGAGGAGAGTATTGGAAGAAACCAGATGTGAAAATCAAATGAGAAGATTTGAAGAATAAAGAAGACGCATAGAAGAAAGGGTACTCGAGGAAGAGGAGAGACGAGAGGAAGAAAGGGAATACGAAGAAGAAAGGAGATGCGAGGAAAGGAGATGCGAGGATGGTAGAAGAAACGGCGAAGAAAGAAGGAACATGCGAGATGAAGGTGGAAATAATTTAAACCAGGCAGTCTTAGAAAAGATACGAGATATGAGGTCAATGATTAATAACTCATGAAGAGAAGGGCGAGTACAACTGGCGGAGGCAATAGAGGAGGCTGGAAAATCTCCATTTACTCGCGATGTATTGGAAGCGAGTATTCCTTCGAGATGCTCGTTACCTACCTTCGGGAATATATTCAGTGGATCCGAAAGTGCAGTGCAACACTTGAAGCAATACACTCTTTCCTTGATGCAATGTGCACATAACAAAGCTATATTGTGTAAATATTTTCTTGCGAGCCTAACCGGCGAAGCATTGGCATGGTTTGACGGATTTCCAGAGAGATCAATTTCTTCATTCAGAGACATACAAAGGATATTCTTAACAGTATTCATAAGCAACAACATGCTACGACCCGGAATAGAAACTCTATTCAACCTGAGACGAAAACCGGGAGAAAGCCCGCGAAGTCTGGTTACGAGATGGAGGACTGTATGTAGTGAAATTGCAGGGAAAGTCGATGAGAAGAACTTCATTCTAGCCTTCGTGAACGCCCTAATTCCTGCAGACCTCTTGTACACTCAAATATTCATAATTCGTGACTCATTGACGATGAATGAATTGAGAGAGTACCAGGAAGAATACATTGCCCTGGAGGAGAAGCAGCGAGAAGTAGGCGTAATCGCACAAATACCATCAAAAGAGGGAAACTCGCGTCTTTTACCAAGGATGGCAAATGCTATAGAAAATGGCTCGAAGCATGAAAAAGGGGAACCGTCAAATACAGTCCTCGCAAAATTAGTAGCAGTGTCAAGTGGAGATCAGGAATGGATCAGTCAGCATCCGAGGAATATAGAGCCGAGACAAAGAAATTACGAACCGCAAGGAGATAATCGGGGAATCAGCGAAGATATAATCAAGGTCAGAGATACGGTGAAAGAACACCACCATTTGAAGACGTAGCGCTCCCTAGACTCAACACGACTGTGGAAAAAGTATGGGAGGAAATTGTATCGACTGAAGAGATTCCCGCTCCTCCGAATCTAGGGATAGAACCACCACCAGGGAGCAGAAGCCACGAGTTTTGCAAGTATCACCATTTTCATAGACATTACACAAATGATTGCAGAAACCCGCGAAGAATAATACTTCGTTTAATTTAAAAGGGGAAACTCGATCATTTTTTAGAAAATCTAACACCACCACCACCGCCTCCACCTCGCGATAATAATCATAACCAGACGTAGGTGTGCCGAATTGAAAAAGATAGAGGAGTGCAAATGCCGAATTGCAATTCTATAATTCATTCCGCAAAAGATATTCAACATTTCCATGATAATGTACTAAAAAGGGTGCATAAAAGGGATTTTGAATGGAACGAGATATTCAGTATCATGAAGAAGGGACCCTTAGAAGAGTGGCAGAAGCGATCTATTTCCTTTTCAACACTGGATGCACCAGAAGGAGGAGTATCACATACGGATCCACTGGTCATAACCTTAAATTTTGGTAAGCACTCATGATGGGAGAATGATCCTACGCGAGATAGGAAGATATGGGTGATAGATAGAATCTTGGTGGGTACTGGAAGTTCAGTGGATATTCTTTTTTATCATACATTTAAGACTATGGGTTACAAAGACTCAGATCTCGTGCCATCCACTTACAACATATATGGATTCAATGGTGTTGCATCTAAACCAAATGGTGAATTGGTTGTGAAGATCTTCATGGTAGAGTTGGAGACAGAAGTCATTGTTTGCGTGGTAGACGTGGAGTCACCTTATAATGCCCTCATAGGCAGGCCTTAGATTCATGGAATAAAAGGAGTAGCTTCAACTTTCCATCAAGCAGTTCGATTCCCAATGCCGAGTGGAATAGGAGAAATAAAAGGAGACCAAAAGGATGCACGAGATTGTAATGAAAAAGATGTCAATAACTACGAAGAAAGGCTGGAGAAAAAAAAAGAACAAAGGAAAAGAGTGCAAGAGGAAAAGAAGGAAGAAGAGCTAATGGTCTATATGACAAAACAAAAAGAAGGATGGGTAATACCAAGCGAGATACCTGAAAAAGAAGGAGATCTTTATAGCAATTAAGGAATCATCCCCACTTGGAGAGCCAATCATTAATTCGCAGCAGTAGAAACCACGAAGGAGATAAACCTGGGTAGTGAGGAAGAACCAAAGATGATAAAGATTGGAACGAAGATGGAGGTGGGCGAAGATGAAATATTGATAAAATTGTTAAAAGAGTATCTCGACGTGTTCGCCTGGAGCATGGATGAGATGCCAGGAATCGACCCGCGAGTTGCTTGTCATAAGTTAGATCTTAGTCCAGCAGTTAAGCCAATAAGACAGCGCATGCGAAAGATAGCAACTACATATCATGAGCAAATAGAGGAGGAACTTCAAAAAATGATGGATTCTGGAATTATACGGCCAACGAAGTATCCAAAGTGGGTTGCAAATATGGTGATAGTGCCTAAGAATAACAAAGGGATACGAATATGCATAGATTTCAGTGATTTGAACACCGCTTTCCCAATGGATATCTTTCCTTTACCAAACATACCTCAAATTGTAGAATCAGCAAAAGGGTACAAAAGGCTTTCATTGATGGATGGATACTCAGGTTACAATCAGATACCACTTGCAGAAGAAGATCAAGAGCATACAGCTTTCTTCGCCCACAGAGGATTATATTGTTATACGAGAATGCCCTTCAGACTGAAGAATGTAGGAGCCACATATCAACGAATGGTGGAAAAGATCTTCGCTAAATGGGTACACACAAAGTTGGAGGTTTATGTCGACGATATGCTCGTAAAAACTTAAGAATCAGGAGATCACGTGGAAGATTTGAGAGAAATTTTTAAGCAAATGAGAGCATTCAAGATGAAAATAAATCCGACGAAGTGTATTTATGGGATCGAGTCAGTGAAATTCTTGGGACACATTGTGTCAAAGAAAGGAATTGAAGTAGATCCAACTAAGGTTCAAGCCATATTGGATATGCCATCCACGACAACCATAAAGGATGTGCAAAAACTAAATGGACAGTTGGCAGCCTTAGGAAGATTCATTTCCAGATCCTCGGACAAATGTAAACATTTATTCGATACCTTAAAGAAGCGGGGCAAAGTTCACGTGGACGCAAGAATGCGAGCAAGCGTTGCAGACCATAAAAGAGTATCTCATTAATTTGTCTATCCTCCAAAAACCAGAACCTGACGAAGAATTATTGATCTGTCTCGCATCTACGACAAATGCATTAAGTGAAGTATTACTTCGCACAAATGAAGGAGCGGAAAAACCAATATTTTACGTTAGTAAGACTTTCAACTCTGCTGAGAAAAATTATCCGAAGATTGAGAAGCTGATATTAGCTTTGGTGTACGCGGCAGAGAAACTGCGAACTTATTTCCAAACTCATAAAATCAAGGTGCTAACGAGAGTTCCAATAGAATCAGTTTCAAATAACACGAAGAGAGTAGGGAGAATCGAAATATGGAACACTAGAATTGATCAATATGGGCTGAAATACGAAGTTCAAAATTCAACGAAGTCACACATTGTGGCGGAATTCCTAGCTGAATTTCCATCCGAGGAAGATGAAGGAGTAGAGGAAATGATGGCTATGTAGGAAGAACGATTAGACCCCAAAGACCTGCTTCAGGAAAATCATCCAAGAAGATGGGAAATATTCGTAGATAGATCTTCAAATAGTTCAGGAGGAGAATGAGAATCGTGTTCAGTTCACCGGGAGGGGATATAATAGTTTTCTGCTTTCAGATAGAGTATAAAGCAACCAACAACAAAACAGAATACGAAGCGGTGATACAAGCATTAAGGATAGCTATCGAAATGAAGCTGGGCGAGGTGAGAATAACCAGTGATTCACAATTAGTGGTTAGACAAATTAAAGGGAGGTATCAAGCGAACGATGTCATAATGAATAAATACCTACAGTTGGTAAAAGAATATTCCTCGCAGATACCAAATATCATATGGAGGCACGTAAGTAGAGATAATAACAGGCATGCTGACGCCTTAACTTTCATAGCTTCGATGATCATCGACCCCTCAACCAAGCATATTCGCAAAGAACGTTTAATGCCACCATCAGTAAGTAATGAATTTGAAGGCGCAAAAATTATGCTTGTTGAAGACGAAGAAGTAACAACAGAACTGAACGAGGAAGATTGGCGAACTTCAATTTATAAATATTTACAGAAGGGAGATCTACCTCGGGATAGGTTTGAAGCACACAAAATCAAGAGCAGAGCCACAAACTATGAGCTACGAGAAGGAATCCTATATCGAATATCCTATACAGGTCCACTACTGAGATGTTTATCACAAAAGGAAGGGATAGAAATCATGAAGGCACCATGGTGATGCAGGGAATCATAGTGGTACAAGATCCCTAGCCTACAAAACTAAGATGCAAGGATACTTTTGGCCACACATGCATGATGACGCGAACAATATCTCCATGAGATGTGAAGCATATCAAAGGTTTGGAAAACGGATACACGCCCTACGAGTTTAAACTCTAAACTAAGTGTATGGTCCTTATCCATGTGGGGAATATATATTGTTGGACCATTCGTGACTTGGAGTAAACAACGAGGATATCTGATAGTAGCTACAGATTATTTCACGAAATGGGTTGAGGCTAAACCGCTGCAACATACACGAGATGGCGATGTATACGACTTTATTCTTGAACACATCATATGCAGATTTGGGATTCCTGTACAAATCGTCTCTGATAATGGCAAATAGTTTGAGGGAGAAAACGTAAAAATGTTGTCCAATGCATTCAAGATACAATCGGGAAAGTCAACTCTGCTATATCCATAAAGCAATGGACAAGCAGAGGCGACGAATATGACAATAGCAACAACCTTGAAAAAAAAGCTGGAAGGCTACCACAAGGGATGGTGCGAGCGAGATGCCACAGGAATGACACCCTTCTGTCTAACTTATGGAGTAGAGGCAGTGTTACCCACAAAAATCATCATCCCCACGACTAAGCAATAGGCATGGAGAAAAGGCTACAATTCAGATATGATCCTGGAGAAGTTAGATGATTTGGAGGAAAATAGAGAGACCGCGTTACAACATATGATGAATTACTATCAAAGGTTATTTCGAGAATATAACAAGAGGGTAAAAGAACGAAGTTTTGTGCCAGGAGAATTGGTATTGCTCGAAATCCCACCTTATCAAAAGGGATCAGGTGGAAAGTTAGAACCCACCTGGGAAGGCCCATACATCGTGAAACAGTTGTGGGAAATGGCGCCTATGAGCTCGCTGATTGTCAAGGGAAAGACACAGATGCCGAAGGGAACATAATATATGGTGAAGTTGAAAGGCAAGATCGAAGACTGTATCACCCATGGAATCCGGTTTACATCAAAAAATATTATCCATAGTGAAGAAGTGTACTAGAGAATAAATTAAAATAAAAAGAAAGATATGTATTCCTTGACAGAAGAAATATAATGAAAAAATTATCTTTGAATGAATCAAGAAGTAAATATTCGGGATAAATAAGACCTCACGAATAGGCAAGTAAGACCTCGCATTAGGAGGTTGATAAGACCCACGAAATAAAACGGTTTCCAGGGAAACTACAAAACCTTTACTTAGGAAGGCTTAGAACTCATGGCGTGTAACCTAGTTCGCACACGATGCAAGAGGCAATGATAAGACCTAACGCACGTCATCAACTACCCTCAGAGAGAGATAGGGGCAAGAATAAGACCCATCCGCCAAGGGTCTTCTTTATGATGGCCTTTGGTAAGGGGTGTAGAAACGTAACCAGTGGAGATAGTAGATGGCATGGTATGATTTCTGCACTCGGTCCCAAAGAAACCCCACCTAGCTAGGGTGTGACTTCGTAACCATGAGCCATATCGGCAAGGGATAAGAAGTCACGAAAACAACTGATACCAAACCCCAGAGAAAGGGAGTATTCAGGGGGATTATAAAGGGACGGCACCCTCCAGATTAGGGAGCCGAGTGACCCAAAAGACAACAATATCATGGGGTTACTATTCATGGGAATAGTTAGGCCTGTCATATTGTTGCAATGGAATACCTCAATAGAATGCTAAGGCGAGGTTGATGGATCTTTAATTCGTAAGAATAAAGAGCGCCTGAGACTTCGTTGAAAAAATACCCTGAACAACGGGGTGAGGCACAATAAGACCTTAACTAGGAGGTGAAATAAGACCTCTAGATAACTAGTAGAAGCGCAAGGAAGACCGAAGACAAGAGGCAAACGAGTAGAAAAAACGGGGAATGGTGAGACCTGTCTAGGCAAGTAAGACCCTATGCTACTAGTAGAAGACAAAAAGACCTTAAATAGGAGGCACAATAAGTTCTCGTAGTAACAGTTCGCAAACGCAATCTGGGCAGGCGAAAGATAACCTAGGAACGAATATAAACTATGAGGCAATATAACAAAAGAGGCATCATAACAAAAAGCAAAAGCTGAGGCATAATTTACATGATACATTATCACTGTGAAAAAGAAATTATATTAAAGGAAAAAATGAGTAACAAAGGTTCATATTGAATATGCAAAGACAGGGTCCGGCGAAGTATGAATAAGATTCGAACTGTACAAGAACAATAAAGAAATTTACGAGGAAACCCAGGTATGTTTCGGAACTTTGCAAAAGAATAAGAGACAAGTATATACTTTCGAATACTTCCTTTGCATACTTATTTTGAAAACCAAAAACAAAGGCAAGTTCATACTATAACCAGTTCGTATAATAGAGGCAAGGAGACGTTAAGAATAGACCTAGTAGTTTTGCTCTCAAAATAAAGATAACTTCGCAGGCATACTTTAATTATACTATAACTAACCAAATGAAATAAGGAAATTTAGACAGATGGAAGAAAAAGTAATACATTGAAGCAAAATCAAAATGTTATGCCCCCAAGCTTGGGAGCGCCCAGTTCGAGTAATGTTAAAAGACACGAGATGTTCAAAAAGATCAACGAGAAAAGGAAATCAAGCTCGAGGAGGAAGTTTCTGAATATGATTAGCCTTGATAGATTCTCCTTCGATATTGTCACCACCAGTACCTTTGCCTTATGTCTCTCCTTCACCACCGCCAGATTCTTTGACCTGCTATCCAAAATTGCTATCATTAACACCAATTGTATCGGTTCCAACATTGCCAGCATCCCCACCAGGGAAAGTAGACGAAGATGAGGGAATATTAGCAGCTTCAGCGATCAAAGGAGCTTTGCCCTTGGGATTTTCAGCCTCCGCTTCTTTATCAGACTCAGTTTCCTCATCATCATCATCCTCGCCGGAAGGAGCTTTCTTTTCATCAGCAGGTTCGTCATCAGAGAAAATCTCAAGATCCAGAGGTTCACGAGGAATACCTCGCCGGTCACAAAACTCATTAAAGAGTTTAACTTTGGAATCCTGGGCGTTCTTCCTGGTTAACTTGGCAACCTTCGCCGCATCCTTCTCCATTATGTTGAAGTCCTCATTAAGATCCTTGATCTCTTCTTTAAGATCAGAGATTTCCTTAGCAAGCTCGTCCTTCTGACGAGGTAAATGGAGCAATTGGTTCTTTAAATGTTGCTCAGATTCTGCAAAGAAAAAAAATAAAAAAAAAAAAAATAAGATAAGGAACTTAAGAAATAAAGCATGGGATAAGGCAAGAAACAACATGCAACCCCTAAACTACCTTCATTATGAAAGATAACAGAACCCAAAGTTTTTTGGACATCAGAATTAAGATGGTCGAGCCTAGAAATCTCCATTCTTGCAGCTTCAAGTTGGACGCAAAGTTCGTGATACGAGTTATCCACCCTTTACCATAACCAGATTCAGAATTAGCCTCATCAGGAGGGTTGATGACGAGCTTCTTGTTCTTTAAAGACTCAATAGGTTTCTTCTTTGTGGATGAAACAATATCCTTCTTCTTACCCTGAAACCTTTCTAGGCCAGATAAGAGAGAGGTCACTTCGGCCTTCAATTTATTATTCTCAGACTTCAAATCAGTGACTTCATTACGATATTTACGAAGATCAGCTTCAGACTTATCCTTTCTCTTCATTATACGAGCTTTATCTTCCTGTAAATGTTTGATCTGAGCCAGCGACGAAGAGTGAAGGTTACACAAAGTGGTAAGAAGATTACCAACACGCTGTAGTTCAACCTTCAAGCTCCCACTCTCCTTCTGAAGATGAAGGTTCAAATCCTCATTATTTGAAGATTCAGTGGCCAAGCGGTCTGATTGAAGGAATAAAGTCTCAACCTTCTCGCTTAAAATTTCATTCTTAGTCCCGTAACTACTAATCTGGGATGTAATGTTTAAATTTTCTAAGCGGATGTCTTCAAGCAAGTCATTCGCCTCAGAAGCATCTATTTGACGTTTCACACATCAAGCTTGACGAGAAGTAAAACAAAATACAATAAAAATAAAGCTAAGGAAATAACAGAACACACGAAGAAGGGACACTTACTGCGAAGTTTGTCAGCATTCTTTTCCAGTTTAGACGAGCGCTCCTTCTCCTCAACAAGATTCCTTTTGAGCTATCGAACTTGAGTGTTGTACTTCCCAAGCTGTTCGCTAGACATTCTGGTTTCGACGAGCTGAGCCATATGGCGATTAAACTCCTGAAAATGAACAAACAGATTAAAGGGGAGCAAGGAAGATGCTACATAAAAAAAAATATATAATAATAATCTAGAACTCACCAAGCCCATTATCGCAGCATGTTGATTAAGGGAGAGGTTCAGCGAAGCATTCCTTATGAAAGACTCGGCAGTAGGAGATCTGAGTGAAGCATTTTCCCGAGTTGAAATGAAAATTTGCCAAAGAAAATCCATGTCAGGGATATATGCAGGATCTTCTACTTCGTAAATCTTCTTCTTATCTTTGCCCTTCTCCTCTTTATCCTTGGATGACTTATCTGGGGAATCATCCACAACAACAGTAGGAATAGATAAGAAGAAATTCACACCCTCGGAGGACTGAGGAGAAATGACTTCGCGAGAAGAAGAAACAGGTTGACGTTTAGGAGCAGGAGTCTGTTGACTGGTAGTCACCTTAGCCTGAGTTAGAGCAACCAAATCCAGGACCCTGCGTTGACGCTTGGGGGGATCTTTGGCAGAAGGAGGCTTGGAAGTACCATCCTATAATACACAAAGTTAGAAAATAACACGAGATGAAAGCCTCGAAGTAAGGAAAATAAAATACCTTATCAGCACGGGAAGGAATGAAAGGGCGATCACGCTTTCGCTGACCTATGGTAGAGACCGTAGTAGTTTGAGGACCAGTGGGTTCATCCTCCTGCGAAATGAATGATTAGGAAATGATAAGATCACGAAAGAGGTGAAGTAAGACTACTAAATCATACCTGTTCATAAGCAAGGGAATCGACGGTGGATTTGTTCTTCTTACGATCCTTAATCAGACCAGGAGGAGGGATTTCGTACTACAACAAAGAAAAGGGGATTAGGAAGGCTCTGAATGGGTGACAGGAAGCTAGAGAGAAGACAAAACCTACCCCAGTCAGCATCTCGCGCCATCGGATCCTCCCGGGTTCGTTAGTTGCGAGATGGATATGCTTTGACAAAGGACCAGTGCGAGGTTTACCATCTCCGTCAAGACCCCAGATCACGGGACCCTCAACAATCAGAGGGAACATCATCCAATCCTCATCATTTGAGAAACAAAGACGATCATTCCTTGGGTTACCAAGAGGCTCAACATCTAGGATGAGGGCTTTAGAAGGGTCGTCCATGGGCTTGCGAGCAAGCTTAATGCCCCATTCTTGATACCTCAGCGTGGTCAAGGTTTTGTCAGTATAGTTCGCCAAAAAGGAGTCTATATTGTAATCCTCAAAGTTAAATTCCTTCACGACCAACGGAATCTGAGAAGGACCGCCATTCGAGCGCTTCACGAACTCATTGGCGATACGAATTGCGTTCCCACACAATTGATAGACACCTCGTTGAATCTTAACTAATATGTCGTAGAATAAAGGATTATTATGATCATACAAAGGAAAGGGGAGACCTGCTTTCGGTTGACCAAGAGTGATAATATTTCTAGTGGAAGGCCCAGTTTCAGACGGAATCCACCTGTAGTTCAGCATCCATATCCTTGGTCGCAGTGATAGGAGGAGAAACCGAAGCATCAATGGCGGGGGTTAAGGTTAAACCCTTTTTCTCAAATTCAGCTTGAAAATCTTCAAGGGTTTTGGAAGCAGTCGGAGAGGGAAATTTTTTAGGATCCATAACTTGAAGAGATAAAGGGAGGTGAAGATCTAAAAACCAAGAAAGTTGTGAGTAAAAGGTTTGCAGAAGAAGCAATAGCAAGAACAGCAGCAGGATGAGAATGAAGATTGAAAGAAAGGGAGAGAATAAAAGTATTTATAGTGAGGAAGAGTCTCACCTTCCGTAGCAAGTCATGGAAGAAGTGGAACCGATTGTAGGCAGTTCCAAGGGTCATGGGAGACAGGAAGGCGAGAATAACGGAGACGTGGCGGTTACGAATTTAATGTAGGATTCTCTCCCCATCCTTAATCCTTGCGAATGGAAAGAGAAAAGGAAAAATGTAGGTACAGAAATCCTACTCGCCACGTGGACGAACGAGGTTGAACGAAATCCACGAAGTAAATATGAAATTAGAAGATCTTTTATCAACCCCGAGAAGAGATGTCAGTGACAAGTCAAATCAGGTGTCAGACTTACTTTAACGAATATTGGATCTGCGAAGTATAATTCGGTCAGGATAGTAGTTGACGAAATATGATTACTTGGACGAGAGGATAACTCACGAAGAAAGAAGAGTTAGACGAAGATAGGATTGTTGTGCAAGAAATAGGACAGTTTGTGTTGACAAGGTCACGGAATTTATCGGGAAAAATGATGGAATTACTTTATAGATAATGGCTCGGGCGAAGTAAAATACAGAGTCACGTGTGGATTGCATGACTGACCGGGTAGTAAAATGAGATGTATCTCATTACTTGACTTTGCCTATAAATAGTGACCTTAGTTGATTGAAAGAGGGGTTGAAAATTTTGTATGGGAGAGGTTATGTTGAGAGAATAAGTTGGGTTGTTGAGAGTTTTCTATACTTGTATCATCATCTTAACTTATTGAAAAAGGAAACTTCCATTTCGTATACATTAATAAAAAGAAGAATTGATCTTGTCCTTATAATCATGTCTTAGGATTTGTATGTTTCATCATTTGGGTGTACTACTGGATTCCCAGTAGTTACAGCTCGGAAATCACATCTTCTAATCTCCCACTTGCAATGTTTTTGTAGGCGGTCTAACTTGACGACCCTATCAAGTGGCAATATTATATCCAAACTGCAACTTCCCCAGAAGCAGCAGCCTCTATGGCCATCATGAATGCACGTTTCAATTTCATTATATAAACCTCAAGCAAGATTCGTTTGAAGGAATCCCAAATTGCTTTCATTCTTCAACATAGCAACTAAATTTCAAGCTTCTTAATTCCGCAATGGCAAGTTTGATTAACACCATATACGTGAGAGCCGGTTCTTCTCCTCCATATCTAACACAAGCTCAGATTTGGGAGGAAGAGGATCATTACTTTGATTCTGGGAGTAACAATCCTCATAATTCTCCTATGATTCCTCAGACGGTATTCGACAGAGCAGCGTACGAAAACTACACATCTGCGTTTTACGCGTTTGAAGCAACCGTGCCACCGAACGAAGACTTGAAAGCTGCACTCTCAAAAGTTCTGCATCATTACCCACACTTAGTTGGAAGGCTTTCATTTATTAATGGCCGAACTTGTTTCTTTCTTAACAATTGGGGTGTTCTTGTGACTGAAACACTCGTCGAAACAACACTAGCGGAGCGAATTCCGTTCAATCCGTCATCGGAAGAGGTTAGACAGCTTCTTCCACCTGAAGGTCAGTCCGACTTGCTTCAAATTCAGCTCAACAGATTCTCATGTGGTGGTCTAGTTATCGGTTCAACTTACCATTCTCGTGTAGCTGATGCTGAATCCATGAGTTCTTTCTTTGTCGCATGGGCTAGAGTGGTTCGTGGTCTGGATGTAGAGCCACTTCCGTTTCATGATCGAGCTGCTGTTTGTCGACCAAGAGAACCACTAAACGTTGACTTTGATCACAAGTCAATTGAGTTCAAAACGGATGAGATGACTCCGGTCGAATCACCCTCTATCGAAACGATTATCATCAATTACTCTCCTGAATTCATTGAGAAGCTCAAAGCTAAGGTTCTCAGCGAAGAGCAAAAATTCAGTACTTTTGAGTGTTTACTTTCACATACATGGAAGAAAGTGACTGAATCTCGAGGACTTGACCTCGAAGCGTTGACACAAGTAAGAATTCCAGTGAACGGAAGAACAAGAATTGAACCTGCAGTGCCGACGGAGTATTTCGGTAACTTGGTACTATGGGCTTATCCTAGTTTGAAGGTTCAGGACTTGTTGCAAAACACTCATGCATATGTCGCAAAAGCAATCCACGACGCAGTTAACCACACCGATAGTAGCTATTTCAAGTCATTTATGGATTTCGGGGAAGAAGTGGAAGGTAAAGAGTCCCAAGAAGACGAGGAGCTAGATGCAATGGAACCGGATTACGGAAACACATTGTGTCCAAATTTGGAAGTGGATAGCTGGTTGAGGTATCCACTTCATCAACTTGATTTTGGCAGTGGAAGTCCTTGTGCATTTTTTCCAGTGCCCAAAAATCAAACTGAAGGCTATATGAATTTCTTGCCTTCTTGCAATGGGGTGGATGTGGTGCTCTCACTTTTGCCCGAACATGTCCAGGTCTTCAACGAAATTTCCCATTGTATCGATAGCTAAAAGACCGAAACACTCAAGAACACAATAATAAAGAACCTGAATTCCAGTTAGATTGATGATTTGCTATAACATGTCTGATCTTGTTGATTTGCTATATATCATATTAATATACTGTCTCATTACTTTGATTATGCATTTAGAAGCTCCAACAAACGGTAAACTTGGAGTGCGGAAGGATAGAGCTTACTGTAACCCCAAGTTAACTATAAAGTGGATGGTCAATAAGGTCAAACAAATCAATTGGTTAACTGGGCACCAAATTCAAAGTTGGACAAAGTTAGGCACCAAACGCAAAGGTATACCATTTTATGGGCACCAAAATCAAAATATCCCATGATTTACAAACAAATATGAGGTTGGGCCAAAGTTCGCACTCGTTCTGGTTTTCAGTCATACTAACGCGCTGGTCTTTCTAGCACTGGAGTATAAAACCATTGTGCTGAGTGAGACCTTGTCAAAACAGGAGTCACATTAATGGTTAGTGCATAACATTTTCTTTTCCAAAAATCTAAATAAACAACCACACACGGAAATTGAATGCAGTGCAGCGGTGTTTGAAACTCTTAACAGGAGCAAAAAAGAAAAAGTTGATATTTTCGTACAATACAACCTCTATAAATTAATCCGCGATAAATTAATAATCACGATAAATTAATAAATTTTGTCGGTCCCGAATCGGGACCAACGTGCTAAATTAATAATTCGCTAAATTTATAAAATGATAACTTTTTAAGCTATATATAGGCCCCTTCGAATATATAAATTAATATTTCTCCAATTTATATAAATTTAGTTTTACATTTATGCTAATTTGATAAAAATTGATTCAATTGTGACTTGGTTTTTCTTAAAATTGATGTCACATCTAATTTCATCTTGGATTTTTCTTAACATTAGAAGAGGTTTTGGTGTTGTCGTTTTCTGATGCAATAAAAACCAATTCAATATCTTTGCAGCTTTGATAGTTTTTTTTACAGGAAGGTGGCTCTGTAACTACATTTTCATCTTCGACTTCCACATCATCACTTTCGTCTTTTCCCATGACACTCTCAATTATTTCTTCGTCACTCAATAAATCTGAAATAATATCCTTTTGAGGGCCGTTTAAAAGAAATTCAACATCCATTTCACTGTGATAATTCAATTCGTTGATTAAATTTTGCAATTCTCTAGTTCCTTTACGATCAAACACTTTACTTGGATTCTTTGATACGGTGTCATCCTTTGAACAAATCTACAATGACGAAAATAATTTGCAGTGGATTAAGGTGTATTGGTTCATTTTGTTGATTATTTTTTTTTTAAAATCAAATAATTTATGCGATTATTTAATATCGCGATAAATTAATAAATTTTGCCGGTCCCGACGTTAATATTTTATAGGGGTTATACAGTATTTGGAGAAAACTAAACTAAATGTAAACCACTCCCTGCGGAGAAAACGAGAGACCAATAAAACAAATTATTATAATCATCTCCCCATGAAATGCTGCGAAATTACATCATCAGATCTTCTACTTGCAATTTTATACTAGTGATCTACCCATCAACTTCAAAATCAACCTCCAGGGCATGTATAACTGCAATATTATAATTTATATATGCAACTGTCTTACTAGCAGCAGCAGCCAGCAGCTCATATTGGATATGTCTAATTCCAGTATTATATGCAAACCGGCCAAGTAAGCTTATTTCGCCTACCTTTACTTCGTGATTAGTATCTTGCAGGGTACTCCATTGATCCTTCGTAGCTTAGATTCCTCTTGTAAATTATTTCGTTATAGGATGCCTCCTCTTTGTGCTTCGTGATGCGGCGAGATAACTCTGTCATTTGATTTGACAAGTCACTGACTGGTATCTTTGACTGAGATTCATTAGTCCTATTCATTGTCTTCCTGTGCGCCAAGTGGCGAGCCTATTTTGTGCACTTACATTTTTCCTTTTCTTATTTCGTTCGAATTATACGAGAATGGAATAAGAACCGGTTGAAATTCCTTGGCTGCCACGTTCTCCATCTTCCGGTTTCCACGCAACCACGTTCTTTCGTGAAGGCTATTATTACGGGTCAAGTTTCTCGAACATGTCGACCAACTTGCTTTACTGGGGTAATCTTCTACTTGCCTTAAATATCTCTTTTCAGCCCTAATTTGGGTTTCTTCTTCCTTCTCTTCTACGTGAACTCTAGTTATTACTTTCTCTGCTCCTGCTCTGTTCTCATCACTATCCTTCCCTTTTCTCAACTTTCTCATCTTTCCTCCGCTGTCATGGCTCCAAAGAATGCTTCAACGCCTTCCTTACTCAAGACCTTCGAGGAATTCCAGTCAGATTTTCAGAAGATGGGCTTGTCTTTAACCCCTGCGGTTGATTCTTCAGTGAGTCCTCTAGTTGTCGCTACTCAAGACGTGAAGCTGAACTACCGGTGGATTCAATCGATGTTTGGTGGACGACAAGATGATTATAATCATGGTCGGGCTTGAGAGTTGATCGTCTTTCCCCCTTTACAACCCTTCTAACCCCATTTTTCTCGAGATTTTGAACAAGCTTCAGTGCGGGGTCTTTCAGCTTTCTGGTAACGTAATCCGTATTTCTAACGAGTTTGCAATTCGCTCAAGATGCGGCACTTCGCAGGTTCTGTCAATGGCCGAGGAATTCAATCCTCGTGACTACAGTGCCGACTCCTTCGCGGCTAGTTATTCCGCAAGGTTTATGAGCATTAGGAAGTATCAAGAGTGGGGCATCGAGCTCATCCAGAAGACTATCTCGTCCTCATCCAAAGTTCTTCCTTTAAACATGGATCCTCTCAAATTGGAGCAAGATGAAGACTGGCGATGTTCTCTCTGGTGGTAGGAGGCCCCTTGGTCAGGGGTGTCGACGAGAAGGGGATTCTTAGAACGAGTCCTCTTCCCCAACATCGTCATCTCTCTGGCTACGATCCCTGGAAGCTTTGCTGGTTCGTTCCATCCGAGGTACCATTCCTTTTCTTAAACCTTCGTCTTGCCTTTGGCTTTATCGGCTCTCACACTCTTGTTCTTTTCATTTAGTACGAGATGCCTGCTGTCAGTCTACTCAAAGATCGCAAGGAAAGGGACGTTGCTATTGAGTCTCCCGCTCTTAAACAGGTAGCCACTTCGCCCATCGCTTTCCTTTTGGTATGATAACCTTAAATTCTAGCCCTCTATCCTTCGCAGGACAATATTCCTCTTGTCAAGCAACCCTCTTCTGAGTTATCCAAGGGACGGAAAAGGCGTGATCATCCTGTTTGCCACGCCTTCAAATGCTCCAAGCAATTTTCCGCGAAGGTATAACCCGGAAATACAGTGGTTCAGTGATCTCTTATCACCCACTTGTATTTCAGCCTTATAAGTTTGCACCAATACAAACAGCCAACTCTACCAAGAGTATGCAACGGAAGTCTTACTCATATTTTCTCTACCAAACAATGTAGCCCATACTACAAAGAGGTTTCTGCCATGTTTATGCTTCACAGAAGTTGGGGGAGTATAATCAAATCAACAGGGAACCAAAGCCAAACGTATAAGCCAAAAACTAACTTTTATTAGCTTAAGGGGAAGATACAAAACGTCCAACCAATGGACTTACAAGCTTATTCTCTAAGCATACAACAAACTCACTCTCTACTGCAAAATGGTTCCTCAACACTCGAACTATTGAACAACAATGATTTGTGTAGCTTCTCTGGCTATTTATAATGCCAAGAAGCCAGGGCCAATCCATATGCAACTCATTGCACGCCCCATGAACAGCCCATCCGTCCATGGGCAATTCCCTAACCTTGATTCCACCTTTTAATCGCTAGCTTTGGTGCTGGCTTGTACAATGGCGCCATACCCGTATTCAACGGTTAGGATATGCCAAACTCGGTTATAAAGCACTTTATAACCGTCTCTAACTTGCTCTTTGACTTTGGCATGCGTGTGATGCACACACTCTGCGTATCTGACACTTGCACTCAAGTTCCGCAACATCGCAACATGCAACTTAGATTTGATTACGCAAATCTGCTATTATAATTTGGCGTTGTGCTATTATAGCTTGCATTGCACTATTATAGCTTGCGTTGCACTATTATATCTTGCGTTGCGCTATTATGGCTTGCATCGTGCACTTAGCTCATTTGGATGCCAACATCCAAATATTATGCCAACTGAGTCTTGACTTGCTTAGTACCATCTTCATGCTTCATATACATCACTTGCATCTCTTTTGACGAGCAACTATCACCAATGGCGTGTTTGGCATCACCATTTATGCACTTGCACATTCCAAGCCTTGGCCAAAGCTTAGGACCATGCCAAAGTCATTCCATGACTTTGCATCTCATCCTTTATTCCTTCCTTGAGCTTGGCTAACTCACGAATAAGGATATGCAACACTATCGCATAATGTTGCTAATGCCAAGTAACCTTTCTTGTCTCATCCATCTTGGCGCTACATTGTCGGATTATGCAGCTCCATCTGCCAGGTTACCAATTCCGTAACGCGCAATGATTTTGCGTCACGTTGCGGATCGGTCATACTGTTCCACCCCCTTCTCCTGCTGAGGTATCTTTACTTCGTCCAAGTTTCCATCTCGTGCACTTTGACCCTTCCATTTATCTACTTTACTGAACTTGTTATTTCGCAGACTGACGCTCCACACGCTCCTTCTTCTGGCGAGCCTAAAAGGCGACGCATGGTCTTGGACTTGGCTGCTTTGACCGCAGTTAGGAGCTCTGTTGCTGGCCCAAGTCAACCTACAACTCCTAAGCATCAATCTTCTCAGTCTCGCACAACTACTTCTCCAAAGGTTGATGGTTCTCCTATTCCTCCTCCTTTAGGCGAGCATCCTGAGAAGCCCACGAGGAAATCCCCTTCTAGAGACAAGGGGAATCAAGAGACTTCATCATCAATGTCTAACCCTATCTATGATCCTTATATGAAGTTCCTTCAAGATATCTATAACAAGGCTCGCGAAGATCCCACCACGAGGTCTCGTGCGCTTGAGTCATTGGTGACTTTCAGTGCCGATGACTTCCTTTCTCAGGATTCCTCCGTTTTACTGAATGCTTCTATGAATTTGTCTCTCCAACAACATTATGCTTTAATGAATTTGGTGAGCCTCGCGTATCTTTTCAACTGCCTCTTTATAGTATTTCGTGTTTTATTACTAAGTTATGCTTCATCGATTCGCAGGAATTCAATCATCATATGGCCAGTTCAGTGAAGTCTAGGTTGCTTCGAGATAAGATGAAGGAGGACGATGCCCACATCAAGACTTTGATGAAGGAGCTTAAGGAAGAGAAGGAGTATTCCAGTAAGCAGGAAAAGAAAGTGGGGAAACTTTTGAGTAAGTTCCTCCCTTGTAGATCCATTTCTTGCCTTCCTCTTTTGTATGTTATTTTCTTATTTTGTATTTCGTCAAGTGCAATGCATGAAACGTCATCTGGATGCTTCCGAAGCGTCCGCTTCTCTTGAAGATATTCGTGCCTAAACTTGAACCTCTCGACTCAGAATGACATCTATGTGTCTGAAAACCTGATCTTGAACGAGAAAGTCGAAACTCTCTTTTCGCAAGTGGATCGCCTGTCTATCGAATCTGCTCGTAACAAGGAGCTGAACCTTCATCTTCATGACGATAATGAGCGCCTTAAGTTAGAACTTCAGCGGGTTAACAATTCCTTCTTACCACGAGGAATCTTCATTCCTCCATTTAGCTTCTTATAAGAGGCTGGAGGAAGATAACGAGCGTGTAATCAGTAAGAAAAATCAGTTGGTGGTTGATCTTCGTAAGTCTTGTAACAAGGTATTTGGATTAAACGAGGAGAATGATTGTCTGAATAAAAAGGTGAAATTTTTTCAGGCTCGGATAGATAACTCCTCACGTCCGAAGTCTGTCAAATCTTCTTCCCAAGTCAAGCCTCTGGATCTTCACAAGAACAAGGGTGCTCTCATCATTCAACCCAACAAAGATACTTCGAAGTATGGTCATGGTAATGGTTGGGACAATGCTTATCACGAGTTATGCGTTCAACTCCAAGAGTCGGATCTGGCAATCTCCAAGCAGGATCATTTGTATTCCGATATTCAAGAGACTTTGAACACCACTATCTTACAGATGGAAGGTAGCTTTAGGTGTAATGCGAGATACTACCGGCCATGTCGGTTTTCAGATTTCTAATAAAACCTTGTTCTATTTTTGCAAAATGCGAAGAGCGGTACAAGAATCAAATCCTTCACCTTTCAAACGAAAGGGATGAGTCTCGCAGGGAGGTTTCTCGCCTCAAAGATGAGGTTAAGGACTTGAATGCTGATATTGACGAGATGATAGTAGACGCTGCAAGGGTGGCGAAGTTAGCTTGCCAGAAAACCCAGAACCACCTGGTCTTTTTTTTTTTTGACAATTTCCGCGAAGAGCATGGCATTCCTCATCCTACTTTTCCTCTGGAGGTATTCTCTGATGACGAACAACCAAAGGGTGAAGAAGATAAGCTCGTTGATGGTGACGAGGAGCGTAAGATCGATGAGGCAAAGGTTGAGGAGGAAGAGTCCAAGGGTGCCTCTGCTTCCACGAATTTTCCGTGGCAACCTTCAAGTCTTGATGAGGATATCAGTCTTTGGTAATGAAATACCCAGAAAGAGAATTCTTGATAAAGCATTCCTCTTCAGTAACAATCTTAGTTTTTCTTCTTCCATAGACTAGTTTCATCCTTCACTGCTTTGAAAACAATTTCTCTTTCTGGGCGCTCCCAAGATTGGGGGCAGAATACCTTAACTCCTTTAATTTTTCTTTGAGTGATACTTAGGTTGATTTTATTATGATTTTTGTACTTCGTCATGTTATGATTTTTCATTTCGCCAAGTATATACTTACCGAGGGAATACTCAAAAGAATAGCAAAATTTAAAGTATATACTTGCCTTTTATTCTTTTGTGTATTTCCGAGGTATAAAATGAAAGGTTGATATCTCGCAATTTTGGCTTTGCACACAAGCTTTAAACCTCGTTATCTGCCTCATTGTGTGTTCTTATTTTGAGTACTTGCCTATGCCTCTTTCCTTCTCCTTTTCTTATCTGTTTTTGCATGTTTCATGATAATTCTGTTCTTGTGTTTCTTATTTATATGTTGCTTTTCGAGGTCTTATGGTGCCTCCTAATTAAGGTCTTATTGCGCCCCATCATTTATGAAGGATCTTAATTCGACGAAGTATCAGAAGCTTACTACTCTTTCAACTAGTAATCCGTCAACCTCGTCTTAACAGTTTTTTTGTTCCCCATTTCGCGACAATGAGACAGGCCTAGCCATTCCCGGGAATGTTAGCCCCATGACATTCCCGTCTTTTTTTGGTCACTCAACTCCCTAATCTAGAGGGTGTCATCGCTTTATATTCCCCCCCGATTACCCCTTCAAGGAGGTTAACCCTAACATGCATGTTGTTCTCCTCCCATCCAGTTATTACGACATTCAGTTGTTTCGTGACTTCTTATCCCCTTCTCCAATCTGGCTTTGGGTTACGAAGTCACACCCTAAGTGGGGTTTCTTTAGGATCGAGAGAATTTGTAGCCAAGACTTTCCATACGGTCATGGCCGGTAACGTTCCAGACGTCTCAGGCACCCGCAGCTCAATCGAATACGTCGGCGCCTTGGTCGTACCTCTGCACCCCCTACCGAAGGCCATCATAAAAGGGATCCTCAGCGGATAGGTCTTATCATTGCCCCTAACTTCCTTTCTGAGAGTTTCTCACGACATGCGTTAGGTCTTTGCCTCTTGCACTTTCATGCGAACTAGGGTGCATGCCGTGGATTCTCAGCCTTCCTAGGCGAAGGGTTTAAGTTTCCCTAGAAACGGTTCATTTCGTGGATCTTATTTGCCTCCTAATGTGAGGTCTTACCTACTGGTGTTGTGGTTCATTTCGTTTTAAATGTCTTATAGATATGAAAATCCGTATCTTTGAATCGATTCATCAAACTTCAAAATATCATTGCTATTATTTTGTAATCCGATACATTGCCAAATGATAGTTCACAAGTACATTTTATCGTTTCTATGATTCTTCCTTGATATCAACGTTCTTCTTCTAGGAGGATGTGCTCGGACTGGTACTTTTTCAATTCCTTCATCTTTACCTCGTTCCTGATCTTGAACAATGTTGAAAACAAGGGGTGTCTGGCCGACAACGCATAGATGAACGATCGTACTAAATCATCTTCTGATAGCCTTCCCTTTAGTTCTCTGCAAATCGCATCCAATCTTTCTACAATACTTCGCAAGCTTTCATTTTCCCTTTGTTTTAATGAGAATAATGCTGCTATTTCTGATTTGCATGGCTCATTTCTTACACATTTGTTTATCATTTCTGGCTGCTCCAGCATTCCTAATTTTCTTCCTTTCGCTAGTTCATTGCTTGTCGTCCCTTTTCTTTCAGTTGCCATCAATTGCTGCATTCGATATTCCTTCTCTCTGAACTCTCTCCTGCTACTTTCTATGGCTTTCTTTAGATCTTCTCGCTCGTTTCGTTCCCCTCGTCTTCTTATTTCTCGCCCATTTTCATGGTGCCCTTCAGTCGCCAATTTTCTCCCAGATGCATTTTCTCCTCTTTGTGTGTTGTGCTCCGCTTGTTTTCTTTTTAAGTGATTGTTCTTGACCAGAAGTTTTTCGTTCTACCTTTCTAACCTTATTCGTTCTCTTACTAATTCTTCCTTCCTTCGTCTTTCTTGGTAGAGTTATTCCTTTAATTGCTCCATCTCCTTGTCTTCGTCATATGTCTCATTTTCCTTACCAATAGAACCTAGCAACTCAACACTTCCCTCAGTTTCTTGTATCGCTACCCTTTTGCGTTTAGGAATGTTTGCCTTTGCTTCACCTTGTGGGGTTCGTTTCTCCTTGGTGACGGGGGTCTCTTTCTCGCCTCTTGTTACTTCACTTCCTTCAGCTATTTTTGCTTTCCTTGATATTCCACTTTGCTTTACCTCAACATTGCTTTCCTTCTCCGGAGTTATCTCGCGATCCTTTTCATTGATAACCGTCATCTTGTCTGTTTCTTCTATGCCTTTTTGCGTCATAGTCTGCTCCTCGCTTCCTCCAATCGTGAATACCATCAACTACTCCGCTCTTTTGTCTTCGCACGCCTTCTTCTTTTGTTCTATCTTTCTTCTCAGTTTTTCATCATATTTGCGAACATCCTTCTCGATACAATCTCGCGCATCCTTTAGATCTCCTTTGATTTCTCCAATTGCGCTTGGCATAGGAAACCGTATGGCTTGATGATATATATATGCAACCCCTTTTATCCCATGTATCCAAGGTCAGCCTATGAGTGCGTTATAGGGTGAATCTATATCTACCACACAAACAGTAACCTTTGTTTCCAATTCGCCCGCGAAAATCTTTACGACTAATTCTCCCTTTGGCTTGGATGCGACCCCGTTAAAGCCATATATGTTATACATCGAGGGTACCAGGTCGGAATCCTTGTACCCTATCGTTTTAAATGTATGATAAAGAGTGTGTCGATTTGAGGCTCCAGTATCCACCAAGATTTGCGTCATTGCCCAGATTTTTCTCTTTCTTGACTTCGTCGTTATCCCACTTTGAGTATTTCCCAAAGTTCAAGGTTATGACCAATGGGTTCTTGTGCGAAGCTCCTCCTTCCGGTGCGTCCCTTGCTGAAAACGTTATCTCCTTCTTTTGCCACTCTTCTAATGGCTCATTTTTTTGCTACACTGAATATGTCTCGTCCTTCGAGGTCCTTCTTATGAACTATCCTGAGTATGTTATCATGTAAATTCTGAATGTTCTTGGCCGAATATATTATCGAATTACAATTCAACTTTCGGGTTCCTCGATCTATTTCGATTCAGTACACTTGTTGATTATCACGAGGTTGGGGTGGTGGTGGCGTTACATCACCTTCCAAAAAATGGGCGAGCTTCCATTGCTCCAGTAAGCGAAGTATAATCCTTCGGATGTTTCGGCAGTCGTTCGTGTGATGTCCATGAAACCGATGATACCTACAGAACTCATGACTTCTTACACTTGACGGTGGTTCTCTTCCCAAATTTGGTGGGGGTGGGATCTCCTCGGTCAACACTATAGTTTCCCATACTTTTTCCACAGTTATATTGAGCCTAGGAAGCTTTACATCTTCAAAAGCTGGTGCATTTGGTCTTCGATCTCCAATCTCGAGCCCTTTTTTCTGTGTTGATATCCCGTGTTATGATTTCGTGGCTCATAATTCCTTCGTCTTGACTCTTCGTATCTCTGCTGATCGATCCATTCCTGATCTCCACTTGATACAACTACAAGTTTCGCCGGAAATGGGGTTGAAGGTTCCCCTTTTTCATATTTCGAATCATCCTCCACGACATGTACTGTTCTCGGTAATAGCCTTGAATTTCCTTCCTTATTTGCCGGAATTGGTGTTACTTATTTGGCTTGCCTCTGCTTCTCTTCCAATGCTATGTATTCCACTTGGTGTTCCCTGAATTCATTAATCGTCAAGGAATTTCGGATTATGAATATTTGTGTGTATAACAAATCGGCCGGGAATAAGGCATTCACGAAGGCTAAGATAAAAAAATTCTCATCAACTCTTCCTGCCCGTTCGCTACATACCGTCCTCCATCTCGTTACCACTCCTCGCAGGCTTTCTGTTGGTCTTCACCTTTAGTTGAACAAGTTTTTGATTCCTGGCCTCAACATGTTGTTACGTATGTATATTGTCAGGAATATTCTCTGCAAATCTTTAAATGACGAAATCGACCTTTCCGGCTGTCCATCAAACCATGCCAACGCTTCGCCGGTCAAGCTTGCTGGGAAATATTTACAGAGTACCGCTTCGTTTATTTCCCACTGCATCAATGATAGAGTATAATGTATCAAATGTTGCACAACACTTTCCGATCCGCTGAATATGCTTGAGAATGTCGGCAGCACGCACTTCTCAGGAATGTCCGCATACATTATCTTATAGGTTAATGGAGATTTATCTGCCTCCTCTATCGCCTCTGCCAGTTGCACCCTGCCTCCTCTTCGTGAATTGTTTATCAATGTCCTCATATCTTGCAATTTGTTTAAGACTTCTTTGTTCAAGTTTCCTCCATTTTCTTCGTGATGATATCCTGTCATCACGCTAAGCCTTCCTTCCCCACACCGAACTGCTTCCTCGTGCCTTTGGTTCACATCTCGTCTCCTCTCCTCTTCTCGTCTCATTTCATCTTCGTTCCTCCTTTCTTCTTCGTATCTTCGTCTTTAATCTTCCCATCTCGTTTCCTCCAATGCTCTCCTCGGGTCCCTTTCTTCACTACTTTCCCTTTGTCGTCTTCTTATTTGCTCTCCTCGTCGTCCTCGCGGAAAATCTCCTCTGTAGTGGCTCTTCTTCCCCTGACGACATCGTGTTTCCTTCCGAGTCCATGGCGTCAGCCGCTGTTTCTTCGTTAAGTTGGCGATTTTGTAGCACCAATATAGCATTTTGTCTCATCAGTCGGGCGTGTTGCTCCACTAGATCCCTATCTCGTTCTCGTTCAAGGCGAAGTGTCTCTCTTAGCTGCTCCAACGTCATGTGTTCTTCACCAATATTTTCCTCTAGCTCTTCGTTGGTCATTTCTTCCTCTGCAGCGGTGTCCGTGTCAGAAGTGTGTATCGAGCCTTCCCTAAAGTCATCTTCCCCGGCTGGATTAATCCGTCGTCGGTTCGCGCCTTGTCTCTCCCCTGCAACTGATGTTTCTCCCCTTTCCATTCTTCATCCTCTTTTCGCCTCCAAACGTTTGCTTCTCCTTGTTACTATCAAGTGCCTCGCTTGATCTGATGTTCTGTCCATCAACTAATCTCTGATTCGGTATCTCCAAATTTATTTCCGCTCACGATGCAACGCCAAAAGATTACTCCTAGATTTCTAATCTTAACTTCGGGTGAATCGTTTAAGATCTAAAAACCCTAACTTTCAAACAACTTGCTAAAATATCTAACTTCTACAATTTTAAAATAATTTCAACATTTCTCAAACTCTTAGATGAGGATGAATCCCCGATCTAAGTCCCTCAAGCTGGGCCAAAATGTAACTACTGAAAATCCAGTAGTACACCCAAATAAATAACAAGACAGATCTAAGACATGATAAGTGTTTTGGAATTAGAAAATCTTCATTTATTAACTACCAAGAAGGGAAAATACAAGTTCTTGAATACAAGGAAACCCTAATCTCACTCTCTAAGCTAAGATCTCCCCTCTCTCCAAAATCCGATCCCTCATGCCTAGCCCAAGGACCTCTATTTATAGGCCAATCAACCCTAATGGTGTATAACTCATTTTACTTCACTACGTTCTCGTGGAGGTGCTTTATACTTCGCCCAGACCATTTTCCCAAAAGTTTTTCCCCTTCTTTCGCTGACAACTTTGGTTTCTGTCGGGACAGCTGTCTCTTTTCTTGCTCGATAATTTACTTACTTCGCAGGTTATCTTTCCGGCCAAGTAAGCCTATTTCGCCTATCTTTACACCGTGATTAGTATCTTGTAGGGTACTCCATTGATCCTTCGTAGCTTAGATTCCTCTTGTAAGTTATTTCGTTATAGGATTCCTCCTCTTCGTGCTTCGTGATGCGGCGAGATAACTCTGTTATTTGATTTGACAAGTCACTGACTGGGATCTTTGACTAAGATTCATCAGTCCTATTCATTGTCTTCATGTGCGGCCACGTGGAGAGCCCATTTTGTGCACCTACAGGGTCTGTACTTGCTCTTTAGGGCTTTTATCAACGACCTTCCTAGGCGTGGGGACCATTAGAGGTAGACCAATTTGGTCTACCTCTCCTCCACCACAAGATCTGATAGGAGTGGGGTTTTAAGGTGTTAGTGGGGCCTGCAAAATTTTGTTGGATGGTTGAATTTCATTAGTCTATGAAATTTGGTAACCCATTAGCTTTTTCCTTTTATCAATGAATACCCCATTATTATGTTAAAAATCCTACCCAGAAAGTGGCCGATCTCTATTGGATATGTCGAATAGAAATATTATATCCAAAACGCAACTATCCCAAGGCGGCAAAACAGAACCATATTGGATATGTCTAATTGCAATATTATATGCAAACCACAACTACCTCAAAGAGCAGCCCTATGGGGATAATATCCAAATGCAACGCACATATTCATCAATTTCATTATATAAACACCAAGTAGTGTGGTTTCAATGACTCACGATTGCACTCATACTTCAACCCTAGCTAGCATCAATCTTAACTAATTAGAGCTTCTTAATTTTGCAATGGCAAGTTTGATCAGCACCACTTACGTGAAAGCTGGTTCTTCTTTTCCATATTTTACACAAGCTCAGATTTTTGATGAAGAGTCTCATTACTTCGATTATGCTTTTGGGAATGAGAATCCTAATGATGCACCTATACCTCCTCTGACAGTATTTGATAAAGCTGCGTTGTGGATGTAGGTGTAAATAATCCACAGGGACAGGTGGAATGATCCTAAGCTGTGATGTACCAGAGAAAGAATATATCAAGAGTACCGGATCCCTCTCCGAATCTGGGCGCAAGAAAAGAGGAGCGAGGCGGTTTGAAAAGTCGACGAAAAGGGGAAAGTTGTGATGCGATGGGCATCCGGTCTTTGGAGCCATAAATGCTTTGTGAGTTGGTGAAGAGATAAGAAGGACTCGGTCAAGGAAGACTCGTCCAAGGACCCCGAGGGCGACATTGATCATCCCCACCAAATGGGCGACATCGGGTGACGAGATAGCGAAGAAGGCATCACTCGGCTTGGCGTTAGACCCAGAACAAATAAGAGCATCGGTTGAGACATCGACTGATCACCCGAGAGGAACATCGAGGAAGCTACGCCAGGCCCAACATCGCAGTACTGATGTATCATCACTTGTAACTATAAATAGAGACCATGTAGAGAGGAAAAAGGAGGCAAGCAGTGAGGAAAGAGAGCAGACTAAAAGCATTGGGAGAGATAAATCCGTCTTGTAACATTGAATCGAGTAATAAGATCTTCCTTTATACCCCCGTGGATGTAGGTAATCATACCGAACCACGTACATCTTGTGTTGAATTTCTTCTCTTGTTTGTTTTGCTTCTTTGTGTATGCGTTTAGTTACCTTTGGATGTAGAGGTAGGATTTTCTACATCTACATTCGCGAAACTAAGGGGACCGTATAACATCTCGGATACCTTGAAATCGGACGCTAAAGGGGAAACTCCGAGCTCCTAAGCCACTTTGTGTGCTGGTTGACGCTAAAGGAGGAACCCTTTTAAATCCGCTATCTCTGTTTTCTTTTAGTAACGTCTTGTTGAGTGTATAGAGGTTAGCTTTGTGTTCTTATTTTGTTATCTTCGTCTTCGTAGTGACTTCTTGTCGAGATTGATAAAGTTAGCCTTGCGTTCTTGCTAGTTATCCTCGTTTTGTTATCTTCGTGTCGAGTGATATAAAAGTTCGTTTTCGTGTTTTAAACAAGGACTCTCCATTTTCCAAGCAAAACAAGTTTTCCGCAAAGTGAAGTCGTCAAGACAGCTCCGTCAAGATGAGTGTGTCTGTTTGAGACACCTCGAGAGAGAGTCATTGGATGACCCGTGAGCTCCTAAATAGCATCTTTCGATGTTGGTAGAAGCTAGAAGGGGATCCCATCTCGATGATTATGATCTGTGGCTTCAAACCCCGTTATAGAGAGATTCGGCCGGCTCCTATCGACACCTAGTGAGGATAGTTGATGCTAAGCGAAAAGACTCCAATGTTTAACGTGTAGGTTGCTAGGACCATTTCCTAGGGAGAAACACCGTCACATCTATCTCCAGTCCACACCTGTTTCTATTTTAGCAAGACAAGTGATATATGATAATGGTGGAAACAGGACTATCTCAGAATCGTTGAGTCTAGTTCTTGGAAACCATGGCCGGCGGGATTGTGGAGAACGGTCTGAGTCTCACCATAATCCCACGCTAAGAGCCCCACAGCATCAGTAAAAACCTATAGGAATTTAGTGGCCATCAGCACGACGGTCGTTAAGGGTCGTCATTGCCACCAATCACCGCCATGAAAGAAATCTTCCGATTCAACGCACGAATGATTAATGATTTGGCTATTTGGGAATGTCAGGACAAATAGTGATTAATGCATAGGAAGAGTACATGAAAGCGATGTGTCGAGACCGGCTTTTCAAAATTTGTCCTTTTGCGGCAAAACGATCCGATTGTTGGGACCAACACGCTAGCATAAAGGGAAGCGTACTATAAGAAATCTTCTTCACTCTGCCTCAACTCATTGTACTCCATCCTTAACCTTTTGAAACAGGTTCGAAGTAAGTCTTTGTCTACTTTTCGACGTAGGAACGAACGGATAAAGGCGAGCCGAGAACGAGGACGATAGCAAAGGCAATGGCAAGTACCTCCGGGACAAAAGCGAGGATCTTGAGGAACCGAGTCGCGGCAGGACCCGGCGGGCAAGAGGGACTACTGGACTCCAGCCCAAGAGAGATCGTCCAACCTAACAGCCAGGGGCGAGACTCAGGCGCGGATCAAAGGCATGACTACGGTCGACGAGGAAGTCGATCTGGGCCGAGACGACGATTTCCCGCCCGGGAGGTTGAGGATTAACCCAAGTCAGATGGGGCCGAGGAACGAGGGCAGCATGGAAGACGGGAGAACGGCATCGGATACTGAGGAGGAAGAGGAAGTGCAAACGATACACGAGGAACAAAGGAGAGAAAGACAACCTACAGAGCACCAAAGAGATTTGGAACGAGAGGCCGAAAGGCTTAGGCAAGTACACTTGGCAGGAGGGAACCCTAATCGAGACGTCCCCGGCAACGGCTAACAGACCCACGGCAACCGGCTGTTCCCGAGAGTGATCGATCACCCAACGGCTCGGTTGTCCCTCCTATCGCTCCACTACGAGACCCCCAACGCACCCCAACGCAGCGGTCACTCTAGTCATGAGAGCACCAACCCGATGTTACTCGCCATATGCGGCAAGCCGGAGAAGACAGGGGGGACCTAATGAGAGAATTGCGAGAGGAGAAACTTGGCGCTAGAGTACGAGAATCACCGGCTCATGAAGGAGGACGGGGTCGAGGAATCATCAAGCCGAGGCGCCTCTAGCAACCACACTCCATCAAGGGACGACCCACTTCCTTCACCAAGCCGAGGACGAGTACCCGACCTAATCGGCCAAGAGGAGGGTATGGGCCCTCCGAGGATTCTTCGACGACGAGGAAGCAACCAACGAGTACGGACGCGACCACCAAACAAAAAGATCGAACGACTCGGCGAGATGGTTAAGAAACTAACTAGAGACAACGAGGATGATAAGTTAGCGAAGTAATCAATGAAGCCCGAGAAAACTGCGTTTACAGTGGAATTGGACCGAACACCATTTCCGCCGAAGTGCACGTTACCAATTTTCCCATCCGGGTTCGATGGCACAGGGCGACGCGGGGAACACATCAAGATGTACGGCATGTCCTTACTACGGTGGAAGAACCACGATGTGGTCATGTGCAAATTTTTCCCGCTAGTCTAGAAGGAGAAGCGAAGAGTTGGTTCTACACACCCGCCCGATAAATCTGGTGGGAGCTATGCGGCTTTAGTGGAAACCTTTCTCAAACATACATGCATAACTTGACATAGCTCGGCCCCGAGTCGACAAGTTGTTTACCCAGGCGCAAGACTCAGGAGGAGCTGCGGTCCTTAACGGACAGATGGAGGAAGTTATGCACGGATATAGGGAAAGCACTTAGGTCGACCAACGAGATATTCGGCTTCGAGAACTGCCGAGGAAGTCGGATCCCATCCGGGTGGCAATGTACACGAGAGAAGCCCAAGACGCTAAGGGAGATCCGGAAGATGCGGGAGCACTATATCGCCTTGGAGGAGATCCGGGAAGGAGCGCAAGATAGGGGAATACAAGAGGCGAGCGCCGCAGAGGAGGCTACCGAGAGAAGCCACGAAACGATCCGAGAAAAGGCCACGGTGCCCAGCCCGGGGTGAAAACAAGAAAGTGCGGGTCGAGAGGGGAAAGAAGCCTCGCCACTAACCAAGATCATACACCCCACTCAACGCACCCTTGGAAGATGTGTTCAAGGAAGTGGAAAAGAGGAGCGATATCCGTTACCCCAAGACTCGGGGAATCCAATTCGACGGGACAAGGAACCACCCGGAGTTCTGCCATTATCATCGATTCAGCGGCCATTCGACCAATGACTGCGAGAGAAGTGAAAGATATCGTCCAGAGACTCGATCGCGCGATGGATACCTACGGCATTTCGTCAAAAACACCGTCGACAGGCCCAGCCCGAGGTCCCAGTACACCAAATAAGAATCAATCGAGGCGCCCAGTTCACTTGTAATACCATATCACACTCGGCAACACAAGGATACGACTTAGGGACCGGTATCACCTCGAGGATACACAAGAGGGATAGATCGGGCAAAGAAATCTTGGCGTGGCCAAGACCCTCCCTATGGAGCCATGGATGATGCAGTTAGGTACCTTCTCGGCGAAAGATGTCCCATTGAACGGGCAAGCACACGGGGATCCCTTGGTAATAACCACGATGATCGAGGAATGGGGTGTCCGCGCAGATACTAATGGACAGTGGTAGTTCGGTCGAGGTTACGTTCATGACACTTTCAAGAGGATGGAAGCGTACGATGACATCACGATCCCGTCGACTTATCGGATTTACGGCTTCAACGGTACGGTGGCGGTGCCAAGGGAGAAGTCACTCTCGAGTATCGGACGGGGAAGGTTCCTCGACACGTTGACTACCTTTTGCGTAGTCGATGTCGCATCACCAGTATGAAGCGATCTGGGGCGACCCGGATCGCGGGAATCAGGGAGTCGCCTCGGCCTACCATCGAAACTACGCTTCCCTTCTTATCGCGGAGTAGTAGAGGTGCTAGGCGACCCCAAGCGGCAAGCCGGTGTGTGCGAGATAGACATCCAACGAACGAGGAAAGACGGTCGAGGAAACGCCAAGAAAGAAGAAGTCTAAGGAAATGGAGGCGGGAGAAGAATTGGAAAAGGTGATGTCGGAAGCCATCGCCACCTACTTAAGCGAAGCGAGACAAAGGTCTTATAGCAATCACGGGAGTCGGCGGCCGTCGGCGAGCCAAAGCGAGAACTTCTCGGCCTAGAACCAACCCGGCAAGTTAACTGGGCATTTAGGAAGGGCCGAGATTAGTAAGAATAGGGTCACGCTTAACGAACGAACAGGCCCAGCAGCTGATAACCCTCCTGAAGGAGTACATGGATGTATTCGCCTGGCAAATGCACGACATGGAAGGAATCGACCCAGAAGTTTGCTCACACCATCTGCATGGATAGACCCCAAGTTCAAGCCGATTAGACAAAAGATGAGAAGAATCGCACCGAGCTACAACCAGGCGGTGGAGGCGGAGTTGAAGAAAGCTGTGCGCGGCGGGAATCATCCGAAAGGCCCAATATCCGCAATGGATATCTAATATGGTGATAGTCCCCAAAAGAAATGGGGGCGTCGAATTTGCGTCGACTACGGCGACTGAATAAGGCATGCCCAAAGGACGACTTCCCCCCCAAAGATCGACCAATTGGTGGAATCCATTGTCGGGTATAAGGCGATAACACTCATGGACGGGTACTCGGGATATAACCAAATCCCCGGCCCCAGAAGATCGGAGCATACATCTTTTTCACACCTAGAGGATTTTGTGTTGTTACACCAAGATGTCATTCGGCCGAGGAATGCGGGCGCTACATATCGAGAGGCTGGTGGAAGACATGTTTGAGGACAAAATACACGACACCATCGAAGTATATGTGGACGATATGCTAGTCAAGAGTAAAGTAGCCGACACCCACATCGACGACCTTAGAGACATTTTCCAGACCATGAGGACATACAAGATGAGGGCAAATCCGTCCAAGTGCACCTTTTGGGTAACCTCGAGCAAGTTTCTAGGATACATAATCACTTAGATAAAGGGATCGAAGCGGACCCGAGATAAGATCAAAGCAATAACGGAAATGCCTTCACTGTAATGATTAAGGACGTGCAACGGGCCGAACGGAAACTTGGCGGCACTAGGGACGATTCATCTCTCGATCATCGACAAGTGCAAGGATTTCTTCGGGACGTTAAGGAAGGGAGAGAAGTTTAAATGGACCGAGGAGTGTGAGGAAGCATTCCGAAAATCAAGCAACATATGGCGAGTTTGCCGGTGTTACAAAGACCGAGTAGAAGATGTACTAACACTATATCTCGGGCCAACCGACCACGCCATCGGTCTTTGTGTTGGTCAAGAACGAGGAGCGAGAAGAAAAGCCAAGTATACTTCATAAGCAAGACCATGAACCCGTGCGGAAAAGAACTACACGAGAATCGAGCAACTCATCCTAGCGCTAGTGTTTGCGACACGAAGCTCGGACATATTTCCAAACTCATAAGATTCGAGTACTTACCAAGTCCTCCATAGAGTCGGTACTTGACAATGCGGCCCAGATCGGGGCGGATCTCCAAATGGAGCGCACAAATAAAGCGATTCGATATCTTTTATGAAATGAGGACGGCGGTGAAAGCGCAGTGGTGGCCGATTTTTGCGGACTTCCCCCTCGGTGGCAGGACGAAGTAGAAGACATCCCGGGAATGGAGGAAGATCGAGAAGACTCATCCGATTTGCTCGAGACATGTAGCCCGACACGATGGGAGGTTTTCGTCGACGGGTCATCCAATAAAGACGGGTCGGGTTTAGGACTGGTCTTCACAACACCGAAGGGCAAGAAAATGGTCCACTCCTTTAGGCTTGAGTTTAAAGCAACCAACAATGTCACAGAATACGAAGCGGTAATACATGCCCTACGCTTGATCGTAGAAATGGGCATCCAAGAGGTACGGCCTGACAAGCGACTCCCAGTTAGTTGTGCGGCAAATCAACGGGCAATATGCCATACATGACCCCTTGTTGCAGAAATACTGGGAGCTCGCCCAATCCTACATCGGGCAAATAACAAGCATCAAATTCCGACACATCTGCAGAAAAGACAATCGGCATTCGGATGCCTGGCATATATTGCTTCCATGTTGGCGCACGCAAGTATTGAGGGTATTAGAATCATGAGGGTCCTAATGCCTTCGGTGCCGAGAACGTGGATATCGGCGCACAAGTCGCAGCAACCACTACCGATCGAAGGGGCCGATGATTGGAGAAAGCCGATTCATGAATACCTCGAAACAGGGGAGGTTGCCCAAGGGAGACCGAGATCAATAAGATCAAAAGAAAAGCCACAGCGCGTACGAACTTAGGGATGGCACCCTATACCGAAAATCATACCAGGACCATTACTAAAATGCCTAAGTAAAGAGGAGGGACAGATGATCCTTAACGAATTACACTATGGGGTCTGCGGAAACCACGGCTCGGGCGCGACTTTAGCGGCACGAGCTAAAACCATGGGATACCGGCCGTACATGAACGAGGACGCGAAGCATATGGCCACCGTATGCGACGAGTGCGAAATTCGGGAAGAAGATACATGCGCCATTGTGACATTAAACTCCGTCATAAGTCCCGGCCCTTTGCTAAATGGGGAATCGACATCGTGGGACCACTACACGTCGGATCGGGACAAAGGAAGTATTTAATTGTGGCCACCGATTATTTCACCAAGTGGGTTGAGGCCGCTCCGCTAAGGCACATACGGGATAAGGACGTTTTTGGTTCATCTGGGAACACATCATATGCCGCTTTGGGGTCCCGCGACAATCGTTTCGACAACGGGAAACAATTGCAAGGTAAAAACATCGACCTACTATTCAACACTTATAACATCCGAAAGAGCAAGTCCACGCCCTATACCCCCAAAGCAACGGACAAAGCGAGATCACAAACAAGACCATCGCCGACAACATGAAGAAGAAACTCGACGGGGAATATGGGGAATGGTGTGAAGAGCTCTACAATGTCTTGTGGGCATATAGGACAACTCGCGAGGAAGCAGCAGGATCGTCACCCTTCATGCTAACATACGGGACCGAAGCCATCCTACCTACGGAGGCGATGATACCTACCACAAGGACCGAAGCGTGGAGACGAAACATCTCGGCGGACCTTATCTTGGCTAAACTTGACGATTTGGAAGAAACGAGAGAGATGGCCCTACAAAAGATGGAAAATTACCAACGAAGAATCCAACGGGGGAATACAACAAACGGGTCCGACCAAGAGAATTCCAACCGGGGCAGCTGGTACTAAAGCTCCTACCTAGCTATGAGCGTGACAAGAAGGGCGGTAAACTTGCACCACGGTGGGGAGGACCTACACGATAGTTGAGAAAGCCGGAGAAGGGGCATACAAGATACTAAAGCCGGACGGAAAACCCGAGCCACGACCGTGGAACGCGACACGACTAAAGATCTACCATCCGTGAGATCAGGTAAGATATCTTGTCATCTATTTCCGTGAAAAGCCGCGTGGGGTTGGAAATATGACAAGTGCGTACGAATGGTCGTTTCGAACCGGGCGATGGCATTGTGCAAGTGCCGGGCGACTTACACTAACACGGACTATTCGAACTCGGGGCGATGGCATTGTGCAAGTGCCGAGGTAGTTCGAGGGCCCTGGCGGTTGGAAACCGGTGGCCGATTGTCGAGGCATGAGTACTCGGCAGGTCGAGCGATCAACATTGCTCTCCTCGCAAGTGGCCGAATCACTTGCCCAAGAAGATTAATCGATAACTTCTTGGGGTATCGATCCCATAGAAACTAGGCAAGACCAACTCCCTTCCACCAGATCTCGAAAGACGGTGATGAGATGCCTCGGTCGGGACATGGCATCGGGCCGATGACCCTCCTTGTTGAGTGTGTTCGACAGAAACGGCATTTGTGACTAACCTGTCTATCCATGCAGGCATAAGAAAGGACAATAACGAGGCTACGACAGAAAAGCCACATACGGGCAACCCAACATAAATAAGAATAATGACGTCAGTAGTGTAACAGCATCAGTAGCAAGAAGAGCAAATAAACCGTGACAAAGACCCCATAACAAGTTATGCAAGAAGTTAACAAAGTGTTCAAACGAATTACAACCGAGAAAAAGGGCAAGACAAATGACGCAGCGCTACAAAAGACATGATCACTCTTTGGAGGAAGTAGAACCCAGGAGCTGGCCTTCTTGGCGGCAAAGATCGGCTCGCTTCTTATCAAGCACCGCCTTCACACCAGCTTTGACTGCGAGACAGAGCTCCTCATCGAACTTCGCTTTCTCGGCGGCAAGATCCGCGCTATCTCGCTCCGACGCCGCCGGCGGTGGCCACTCGATCGAAAGCGAGATGAGCCTCCTTCCCCTTCAAACGAATGTTCTCCTCCTCCAACGAGGCCACTTTCTTACGCTCATACTGTCAAGACAACAAGAACGGTCGGTCACACAACAACAAAGAACAAGATAACAACATGGAAGGCACGACACAAGGCACACCACCTTCTAACAAAGGGGCAATTACTCTAATCGACTCCTCGGACTCACCAAAGCTACACTCGAGGCGAGACACCTTCGAAGAAAGTTCTAGGTATTGTTGTTCATTAAACTCATTAGTGGGGCAATACTTCTTGTGATCACTCCATTCCTCCCTACGTCCGAGAGTGGGCAGCCTGCCAAACCCGACAATTGAGCACGCACCCAATCCAACTCATCGTAAAACCTTTACGAACTCCTTAAGCTTCTCAAGAGCCTCTCGGCTACGCTTCTCCTGTAGCGTCTCTCTCCCCCAAGATCCGGAGGCGATCTGCATGCAGATCCCGAACCTGAAGTCTTAGCCGACCACATTGATCTTCTAGGTTATCGGCTAATAATGTTTTCTCGGCCGCTATACCTTGGAAGTGAGCTAAGTCCGCCTCAAATTATCTATTTCCTGGAACATACTCAAACGTCTCGCACCGATAAAGTTTGGACCGAAGATCTTCAATATCGGTTTCTAGACGATCAATTTTAGCATCCTTATTGACTATTCTCTGTTGTAAGTTCGAGACATGATCTCGTTCTATGTTCGCTTCTTCTTCAACAGACGACACCTTGTGGCGGCGTCGGCCTCCGCAATAGAAGATTCGGCTAGCGGGGAGTACTAAACTTAGGATATTGGCACTACAAGATCAATCACAACTAGCCGCGAAAAAGAAAACGCATACCTTGGGTTTTGGCCAACTCCTTCTCGGCCCTCGACACCGTTCACGCTCTGCTGCGGCCAGAAACGAAGATTCTCCCTCTCGATGGCCTCCCGGCGTTGGATGGCAGCACTCAATAGCGAACGGTTGACATCCTAAAGCCAATACCAACATAGTCAGCCCTAAACAAGTACAAAAAACGCAACACCCGAACAGTTCAACTCACCAGGAGGTCGAAGGTACTTTTCAGGCCGGCCTCATACAACGAGACGGCATTGACCTTCTCTTCATCGGACAACGAGGCGAAATCGGGAGAGATGAGCGCCCCAAGCGAGTTGCACACGTGGTCCGAGATAGTGAAGGAGGTGCACTCTCGGGATTAGGAACAACGGTAGGGAAAGTCTTGACGGTTGACCATCGACGGCGACATTCTCCACATCACGGTCAATCAAACCGCCCCCACCACCACCCGATTTCCCGCGACCCAACTCCCCTCCTTACCAAGAGCATCGTCCTCATCATCAAAAAAGATCTTCTTCATCATCACCATCGGACACAACATACACGGTGCCATCGGCAAGCACAATCCCTTCACAGTCACTTCCAGGGCACATCCTTCTCCGGCGAGCCACATCCTCCTTAGGTTCTTTACCCTTACCCTTAGGCTTCCCACCTACAAAGGCGGACGAATCGTCGGACGATTTAAGAGACGACCTCCCAGAAATGCGACAAAGGTAGTCGATCATCGGGATCCTCACCATCCTTCGCCGAGGTACCGGCGGCCTTGTCAACCTTCAACTCTGCGTATCAGCCGACGTCAGATCCATGCAAGGCAACAAATAGGGGCACGTACATGTACGTTAAATAAAAAACAATAAAGTATATTTGTTACCTTCCCTGTATCCTCCTCGGCTCCGGCAATCCTATCCCTCTTCCGATGAACGAAAACCTCAGAAGGAGTACCCTGGGACTTAGTCTGAAAAACACCACCAAAACAAAATACTACCCCGTAAGTCTCCTGAGCCGATCAACCAAACTAGAGAAACAGAAATGCACCGACCCGATCAACGTTGACTACCCGAGAAAGGATAAAATTCGGTAGGAGGAGGAGCTTGCCACTCAAAAGAGGGCGGAAATAACCAGCGGAACCGGTCCCAAGCCGTGTCATTGGTATGACGGGCGTGCTTGTTGGAACTCTTTCCCTCGGGGTCTTCATCCAAAAGAAGCCTCCTGACTCCCTCGGGAAGAGTCATATGACGGTGAGGGCTGGCAGCAAACCCGGCGAGATCGCCACTAGTAGTGGTCCCGCTCCGATAATTATCGGCGAGATCGCCACTAGTAGTGGTCCCGCTCCGATAATTATCGGCGAAGCTGGCAGGGGTATAGTCACTCGCCTGAGAAGGATTGAAGGTAGACCAAGGGGTAGGAGCACACTCGCCTCGACTACGCTTCTCCCACTCGGACAGGATGCGGAAAGTGTTACCGTTCCATTGAGCCAAGGCACGGCACGGACGAATCTTGGAGAGGGCCTCGTACAGGAATGCGCGACTAGGATCATATAGAGGGAAACGCAGCCCGAGCTCTAGCTGGCCCCTGGTAACAATGGTCGCCTCGGCTGAATGGGAAAACCTCAAAACATCCTCTTTCTTCAGAACACCCCTACGGCCCGACAAGAGCTTTGACGTCATACCCGTGAAGACCGAACTCATCCTTGGTGTTGAACATATTGCTCGTCCGTTAAGTCCTTAGCGGTCCTCTTGTCGGCCCCTACAAGAAAACGAAGATGGGTTATCGGGAAAGATAGAATCTAGAGCGCGATAATCATACTTGGAAGGACTCTCCACGACGAACGGGGAATCAAGCGATACGCCGTCTTCATCAGAAAATACATAACTCACACACCTTCTTTCTGTCATTTGAGGAGTTGAAGACGCCATAAAACTGATGAGAAAAACGGCAAGAGAGGCGAAACACGACCGGAAGTTGCAGCGGCAACGGAGACAGAGAAGACGACGGATAACGGGAAAAGAAGGAAGGGACTTGTCGAAGAGATAGCCGGCAGCAACGGAAAGAAGACGGAGAAAGAACGAAGTTGCGGAGAGAACAGAGAAAGAGAGAAATTGCAGAGAAGGAAATAAGAGGGAAGCAAGGTTTAGGCCTCGGGCTTATAAACCCCCCCTGTGGTGACCGGCAGAGAAGGTGAACCGGTTGCAATAACTGAAGCGAGTGGGGGACAGCATGCGTGAAAACCGGCATGACCGAGGACGTGGGAAGACAAGCGGTTGTTCTTCCCCACGTGTTGACCACGAGTGAAAGAAGGGGCATAAATGTAGGTGTAAATAATCCACGGGGGACAGGTGGAATGATCCTAAGCCGTGATGTACCGAGAGAAAGAATATATCAAGAGTCTGGGATCCCCTCTCCGAATCGGGCGCAAGAAAAGAGGAGCAGAGGCGGTTTGAAAAGTCGACGAAAAGGGGGAAAGTTGTGATGCGATGGGCATGGTCTTGGAGCCATAAATGCGCTGACAGAGTTGGTGAAGAGATAAGAAGGACTCGGTCAAGGAAGACTCGGCCAAGGACCCCGAGGGCGACATTGATCATCCCCACCAAACGGGCGACATCGGGTGACGAGATAGCGAAGAAGGCATCACTCGGCTTGACGTTCCGAGGCCGAACAAATAAGAGCATCGGTTGAGACATCGGATGATCACCCGAGAGGAACATCGAGGAAGCTACGCCGAGCCCAACATCGCGATCTTGATGTATCATCACTTGTAACTATAAATAGAGACCATGTAGAGAGGAAAAAGGAGGCAAGCAGTGAGGAAAGAGAGCAGACTAAAAGCATTGGGAGAGATAAATCCGTCTTGTAACATTGAATCGAGTAATAAAATCTTCCTTTATACCCCCGTGGACGTAGGTAATCATACCGAACCACGTACATCTTGTGTTGAATTTCTTCTCTTGTTTGTTTTGCTTCTTTGTGTATGCGTTTAGTTACCTTTGGATGTAGAGGTAGGATTTTCTACATCTACAGTGGACTAAAGCATGCGTGTTTTATGCGCGTTTGAAGCTTCCGTGCCATCAAATGAAGACTTGAAAGCTGCAGTCTCAAAAGTACTGATTCATTACCCACACTTGATAGGAAGGTTCACATCTATTGATGATAGAACTCTTTTCTTTCTAATCAATTTTGGTGCATGTATAACCGAAACCGTCAGTCAAACGACACTAGCGGAGCAACTTCCGTTCAATCCATCATCGGAAGAGGTTAGAAAGCTTCTTCCACCTCAACAAGATCACACTGCCAGCTTGCTCCAAATTCAGCTCAACAGATTCTCATGTGGTGGTCTAGTTATAGGTTCAATTTACCATCAACGTGTAGCGGATGCTCAATCCATAAGTTGTTTCTTTGTCGCATGGGCTAGAGTGGCTCGTGGTCTCGACATAGAGCCACTTCCTTATCATGATAGAGCTGCTGTTTGTCGACCAAGGAAACCACTCAAAGTTGAATTCGATCATCGTTCAATTGAGTTCAACAGGACTGCTATTACCCCTGTCATATCCCCCTCTATCGAAACGATTATCATCAATTACTCTCCTGAATTCATTGACAAGCTCAAAGGCAAGGTTCTCAGCGAAGAGCAAAAATTCAGTACTTTTGAGTGTTTACTTTCTCATACACTAGTAAGGACACATGTGCGATGCACATGCTCGAATTTTACTCATCCAACAATACTAAATTTGAAAGTCATGAAATTTTTCCTAAAACAAAAATTTATTATTCTTATTTGTACTCGTTACGTAGATAATTGAAAGAGCTTTTCAAATATATAATTTTTTAAAAATTCCGATGTATATTTTGAAAAATATTAAGTTTTTAAAAATTTTGATCTATTTTTAAACCAATGGTATTTATGTAAATATGTAAAAAATGGGACAACTAAGTAATTTAGAGTCTCCTACCAAAAGAAATTTCTTTTCTTTATATTAGTAAGATGGAAGAAAGTGACTGAAGCTCGAGGACTTGACCTCGAAGCGTTGACACAAGTAAGAATTCCAGTCAATGGAAGAACAAGAATTGAACCTGCAGTGCCCACGGAGTATTTCGGTAACTTGGTACTATGGGCTTATCCTAGTTTGAAGGTTCAGGATTTGTTGCAAAACACTCGTGCATACGTCGCAAAAGCAATCCACGACGCAGTTAACCGCGTCGATAGTAGCTATTTCAAGTCGTTTATCGATTTCGGAGAACAAGTCGAAGGTAAAGATTCTCTGGAAGATAAGGAGCTAGATGCAGATATCCCACATTTTGGAAACACATATTGTCCAAATATGTTGGTGGATAGCTGGTTGAGGTATCCATTTCATGAACTTGATTTTGGCAGTGGGAGTCCTTGTGCATTTTTTCCGGTACCCCTAAAAGAAACTGAAGGTTTGATGAATTTCTTGCCTTCTTGCAATGGAGATGGCGGGGTGGATGTGGTACTCTCACTTTTGCCCCAACATGTTCAGGTCTTTAACCAAATTTCCCATTGTATCGATGACCAGCTAAAAGACCCAAACACTCGAGAACACAAATAATAAAGAACCGAATTATGGTTAATAAACAATGAGGTTGGGCAACAGTTCACACCCATTCTATTTTTCGGTCATAACGTGCTGGTCTTTCTAGCACTGGAGTCATTGTGTGCTGAGTGAGACCTTGTCAAAATAGGAGTTACATTAATGGCCATTGCATAACAATTTTTCGAAAATCTAAAAAGAAACCGTTAAATAGCAACAGCAAGAAAACTAATAAGACAATCTGAACCATTCAAACTAGTTTGACAGTTCCTAAAACATCAAAAAGAATTTATATCCTCCCCTGCAATAACAGGTAAGGCCTACTGCATCAATGAATCTGAGACACATTTCAAGCATCTTCTCCATTTCAACGAAACCATACAATGAGCAATCTTAGAACATCAACGAGTGGTATATGAAAATTTTGATGTTCAGCACTTCGTAAATTCCAATGTAGCATTCAATAAAAAAATCCACTGAATTGCGAGACAATAATTAATGAAGAGAAGACAAACTGGTGGAAGTTTTCTTATGTGCCAAAGCAACAGATAATCAGTGACAAGAAAATACAGGTTCGGAAAAATAGAGATGCTATAAGGCTCATTAGGGTGTCACAATCACATTAGACATGTACCTCAGCATGTTCTTCTAAGTCGTACTATTTGGGACAAAATATATTTTTCTGAAGCTAGTCCCATATAAGCTTCACCATTAGGTGGGATGTCTCCAGGCTCAAAGCAACTACACAAGGTCACACAACACAACAAAAGGAATTTGAACTAGTTTAATGTATAAAGTACTTAACTTCTTCACTGGCAGAAACCTTCACGGACCATTGCTCAAACAAGAAAAGACTCTTCCTTAAAGGTCAGTCTAAAGTTGCAGGGATTCATTGTTGTGGTGATTGTGATAATGATGAGATATTTAGAGCCTTCTCTCCGACAGTTCTTATTCAACTGAAAATAGTAAACTGAATTAGCAGAGTATAATGACATGAACAATTAAACAATGAGAAAATAAGAAAAGGAAACAAACCCAATGATTTTATAGCATGGATTTGCCTATTGCATCATGCCAACGACGAAATTGTGCACATTGAGATTCTAACTAATTGCAAAACGGACATTAACGACTCAACTGTTCTTAGACTTGTAGGTTTGTAATCATATGTATGCTAGATATACAACAGTTTACACATAAATACACATAGTTTCAACTTGCTATAAGAATCACAATGACTAAATTATGCAAAACCAAGCACGGATATGCGGCTCTGCGCACATCATTTAACTTTGAACTTGTTAATCTTAAAGCAGGAAAATCGCTAAGCGCAGAAGGTTACAGAGGAACAAAGAACAAAAAACAAAAGATACTTCTGGAAGAAAAAAATTCATAGCAATCAAAAAAGTATAATTCCATGTCTATTGACCTTTCATTTCTGTCTGGCCCAGGGACGGAACCAGGAATTCTACAAAAAAAAATTTGTTTGGAACTCATAATGAAAGTTAGAACTGCAGATTCCATGTTACTACCTGCACTAATATATGCACTGTTTTCTGGCCTTTGACAAAGCAATTTAGGGAGTGTGGAAGGATAGAGCTTACTGTAACCTCAAGTTAGACTGACATGTAGTGAAGCTAGTTTAAGTATTGGAAACTCATAGGATGGAAATGGTTTATCTCTTTGGCCCAAACAGATATGAGGTTGGGCCAAAGTTCGCACTCGTTCTGGTTTTCAGTCATACTAACGCGCTGGTCTTTCTAGCACTGGAGTATAAAACCATTGTGCTGAGTGAGACCTTGTCAAAATAGGAGTCACATTAATGGTTAGTGCATAACATTTTCTTTTCCAAAAATCTAAATAAACAACCAGATACAGAAATCAACAGCAAAAAAACTAAAAAGACAATCTCAAATTCTGAACCATTCAAACTAGTTAGACAGTTCCTAAAACATCGAAAAAGAAGGAAAAAAAATGATATGCCCCTGCAAATAACAGGTAAGGGCTACTGCATCAATGAATCTAAGAGACGTTTCAAGCATCTTTCTCCATTTAAACGAAATCAAACAATGAGCAACCTTAGAACATTAAGTGGTATATGAAGATTTTAGTGTTCAGCATGAACTTCGAAAATTCTAATGTCACATTCGATGGACAAATCCACAGAATTGCGAGACAATAATTAATGAAGAGAAGACAAACTGCTGGAATTTCTCTTATGTACCAAAGCAACAGATAATCACTAACAAGAATGTACAGGTTTATAAAATAGAGATGCTATAAGGAATCAGTAACAAGAATGTACAGGTTTATAAAATAGAGATGCTATAAGGCTCATTAGTGGGTCACATTAGACATGTACCTTGGCATGTTCTTCTAAATCATACTATCTGGGACAAAACATGTTTTTCTAAAGCTATTCCCATATAAGCTTCACCATTAGGTGGTCAGTAAATGTTGAACAGCTCTATTTTCTACACCTAGACATTATGGTTCTAAATCACCTTTAGAAGGTCCTCGCATTTAGAGCATTGTAATTCCGTAAACGATACACAAGATTGAAATGGACAAAAGGGTCAGGGTGATAGGCTCTTGAGTGATGGCAGTGCCTCCCATTCAACAGTGTTCGAAACCCACACAAGTTTTTGTTGAGAATAACCACCGACTCGGAGAGAATTCTAGAAATTTTCTTTATCTACAATTATTCAAAGATGTATACTGATTTCTAGAATTATCTGGAGTACGAATTAGCTAGAAAGCTATTGAACTATCTAGAGTGTTCATAGAGTCGGTCAGAGTGAGTTAGAGATCCCAAGTGAGGTTGTGTTGCAAAGTTTGAGTGAGTAAGCCTAGTTTGTAAGCATTTTACTTGTGATTAATAAAATTAGAGTTTTCATAAGTAAAATCACTGCCCAGCTAGTTTCTCAAACTCAGCAGTTTTAAGTTACCCACCCACTGGCTATCCCACCAAAAGTTACCAACAAGCAAAACTTTTTACTAGAATGTTCCACGATACAAATAACTGAAGCGGAATTGTAGTTGCAACATAATATGCTCTCCACATAACTGAAATAATAAGAAAATGCATAATACTAGTATGTGATATTTTTTTACCTCAAGTCTGTTGTCGCTCGGAATTCTTCACAACCCCGTCTGTAATCGGTTTCTTCAGATAAGTACCAGAGCCAACTGAGACTATGCTCTCCACATAACTCACTCGACTATTGTCCATATTCATACCACGGACCACCATCAGTCTAACTATTTTAATTGTTGGATCATATAAATGTAATTGTTCCCTATCATTATCTACTAGTATTTTCCCATTGTCAAAACACCATAGAGGCCTCCAAAATGGAATTCCGCGTGGGGGCGATGGTAGCTGGGTTATGGTATATTTTTTGATCCAAGATTCTTTTTCTCCATATTCCTGCATCACCCACACATCAACTTTAACTGATTTCCAAATACAAGCTATACCGATGCAGTCTCCCCACACTCCCAGATTTTTATAAACATCTCCGGAATAATCTGTAGGTGGCATAATATTTTCAGGTAACGGCATATTCACCACTATCTCATTGCTAATATGAAAAGAGAAGATAACTTGGGAGGAGGTTCTGTAAGTGCCGATACGTCCCAACCAATGCAGACATCCACTGAAAAACACACCATAATATCCTGTACGACACCTAAATGAGAATCCGACGTCTCCCTGAATACTAGTCCATGAATCTTTTCTCATTGTATAAATATCGATTTTGAAGCAACCAGCATAATCTGATATTATAACTAGTTTGTAATCATCAGTGTTGGTGTCATAACCAAATCCATAGGTAACGTCGTCGCCGTAAATATCTTCAGGCCTTGTAAATTCCTTAAATTCTTTTGTTAATGGGTTAAAAATACAAAAATACTCAGTCTCCACAACACATCTCCTACCTTGATCACCAATATCATCAATTCTACAAAACTTTAAACAAACTAAGCCATTGCATGAACCCAAAAGATGAAGGGCATATAAATTCTCGGGTTCAAATGGGTAATTTATGAGAACAAACCCATCAAATCCAGCTAATGGTAATTTATCAATACCCGTGGAGTAAATCATAGGGCCATAATCTCGAGTGGTATGCCTAAACAAGAGCTTAGGGTTGTTGTGTTTAGTTTGATTAAGATGATTATTGATGAAACTAGGTTTAGAAAGTAGATTATAGAAATGTTTGCATACACACCTTGATGATAAGATGGAATTACCTGGTAACCTCAGAAAGATTTCATCAGATATTCCTTCAGGAAGATTTGACCACCCAGATGTTGATTCTTCTTCTACTTGCTTAAGTTTGCTCATTTTTGCTGCAGCAAAATCAATTGGAATTTGATTTGAGTGACTCAAATTCAGGGTTCAAGACTAAAATAAAATTGGGAAGGTAGAAATGTTATGTTACGTTGCGGGCCATTTACTTTATATACAATTCCATCTTGTACCGTACGATTCTTCCATTCATCAACGGCTTGAAAACAGTACTCATAACCCGTATATGTCAGTTTTGAGGAACCGATAGTTGATTTTGTACTAGCTAAAAACTCAAGAACACAGTGACAGAAAAGCTGAATTGAATTATATTGATGATTTTGTTTTACATTTTTGATCTATAATCGATAAACTAGTCAAATTAAAACTCATTTCACAATCCATTTTCACAAGAATATTTTTCTTGGTAATCCCAAAGATTTTCATTTTGCCGACGACTCTCGTCTTGCTAGTCATGTCCAACACCCCGGAGACCGCATCACTTTGTATACCAGGTGTGGTGTATAGATTCGCCGTATCCAGCTCGAACGGCAAATCCATTTGTTGCGTGCGTCTTGGCTTTGCTCTCCCCGGCGGAATTGGGATTTCTCCGATTTGATTTCCCTTATAATACAGAAGCGTGGTACTGTTGCCGTATTTGAATGTCGCAGCATTTGGATTCTTCATGGACACATCCGCAACCAGACTAACATTAAACTTCGGATCCGGTATCGTCGTTCCGTTGAAGAATTTCAGCTTCACGACTGTTAACTTGTTCATCTTGATCTCTGGATCTCTCAAGAAAAGAGTGAACAGAAGTGCTAGAAAAACCGCGAGGACTATTAAAATGATCGCCGTGCAAAACCCGCAGCATGTCACATATTTCATTCGCCGGAGCTTTGAACCTTTTGCGTTCGCGTCGTTTTCTTGGCTGTTGAATCGGCCGTTTTTAGCTGATAATGATCTGATTTCTTCATCTTCCGCCATGACTTATTTTTTTTTTCTTTCTTTCTTTGGAACTCTGAGACACAAAAGACTTGTTTGATTGTGAATGGCATGTACAGGGTGTATTATTCGACCAAGTTATAGAAAATGGAAATGGTGTAAATTATTGACAATAATTTAGAGTAAATTTCCAACGTGGGCAACAATCCCAATCATAGTTGTTGACATGTTAGCTTGGACGGACCCAAGTTTTTTCTTGAATTTCAAAAAAAACATGCCCAATGGAATTGATATCCCATATTATACGCCAGACCGCCAAACAAAGACAAATCCTCGTAGTTGTATGGAAATTTCTCTGAGTCACTCGGAAGACTCGAGCTCCAGCCTAGCACAAGTCTTGCAATCTCAGGTGGCAATTTTAGTTGGTTGTGAAAAGGCAAAATGCTCCAGTCTAGCACAAGGCATTTACAGCAGGGATTCCACCAAGACAACAACAAGTTTGAACAGACAGTGTAAAAAGAACAACAAGTTTGAACAGACAGTGTAAAAAGAACCGCCCAAAAAACCGTCCCTAAATCTCTCACAAAATCAAAACTGTCCCTAAAGCTCTCATAAAACTGGACCTCTGCTGTCCTTTGCAGGGCCCACCAGGACCACACCAAGAAAAATCCGTAAGACAAATTCAAAGATGCGGTTTTAGTGTGGTTTGTATGTGCAGAACCATTGCCAAGATAATTGCCAATGAGCAAGCCATTCGTTTTATTTTTACCATCAACTCGAGGATGGCATTTGCTCTATTTTCCATCCATAAATGCCATAGATCAGTGGGCCATGTTATTGTTTTCTAGCCAATGATCAACTGCCACCTCACTTCCGGAGGAATCAGCTTGACATGGAGCATTTTTTTGCCCAGAGAAATGCCACAGACCAGACATTTGCCAAACCCATGTCAACAATCTCACCAGACAGTCTTGGACGGACCATAAGGCAAGATGATACTTCTGTTTAGTCATTGCTTTATTTTTTCCATCTGTAGCATAACTTTTTTGACCCACGGTGCAATTCAGTTCAAAATAGAGTACTAATCAGTTTCTAGCATGAAACAATTTGTTGAGTTTTGTACCAGCACACATTTTTTGTTCTTAACCTGTTGAGACCCGTACGCTGGGATGCTCTGCAGCTTTTGCATTCACCGGTCCCAAATGATCTGCATGATCAGTTTCGTTTCATTTCTAATGTCCCTTCAATTCAAGACATTTCCACCAATATGTTGTTCTTCATACCGGCTTATAAATATGTCTAACTTAGAATCAAAAACTCATCTGTCTCTCTTCAAGTTTGTAGCCTTCACATATTATTAGTGTTTTTCACTTGCAAAGAAGAAGAATTACTGGGAACTCATGAAGATGATGAATCAACAAGCATGGGTTTTGGAAACAACTATGAAGTTAATGATGGTGTTATCGGTTTTGGTTTCTGCTTCATCTGCTGCTAAGTACACTGTTGGTGGACAATCTGGATGGGCTCTAGATTCTGATGTGCAATCTTGGAGCTCTTCAAACTCTTTCAGTGTTGGAGATACACTAGGTTTGAAATTCTCTTAATCACTTAACTGCACTAATTTGATGATTTACTAGATCGTATAATTGAATTAAGAAAAACTAATGTTTCTGAATTATAAGTTTGATCAAGTTCCTTCACTGTTTACATGCAGAGTTTGTGTACAAGCCAGTTCACAGTGTGCTTGAAGTGAACAAGCTTGCATACGAAGCATGTGATTCGGCCAACCCGATCAGTTTAACCAATGGAAATTACACCACTGTAACGCTTGACACTCCAGGCACTAGGTATTTCATTTGTGGAGCTCAAGGTCATTGCAGCTCAGGACTGAAGGTCAAGATCGTTGTAAAATCTACAGGCTCGTCAGGCTCAGAGGACAGCGGCACTAATCGTCACAATCCTCCTACTAAGACTCCTCCTAGTAGCCGTTCACCACCTTCTCCTCGCCAATCACCTCCACCTCCTACAAACACTCCTGGTACTCCAACTGATGGTCACGATGTTCCCCACCCCGGTCCTAATGCTCCTGGTCCTAACTGTACTCCCTCTGCAGCAACAAAGATTATCCATCAGTTTATAGTTACTACGGTAATCAGTATAGTTCTGATCAAACTGATGATCATTCACTAGTAAAATACCCTTCTTATATAGAGTCCTAACTATGTTTACTTATTATGGTTAGTGTGGTCACTGGTCAGGGGTGGTTAATTCAGTGACTATCATAGTAGATTAGCTACTTATAATGTTAGTTTTCAGTCAGGTTTCGAGACGATTATGCAGTCAGTCAGTCTTGTTTACTACCTATCTACTTCTATGAATAAAAACTTATGGTTCAGTTACTTCTGCTTCTTCCCTGTATAAAGCTTGTTCTGTAAAAGGCACAAAAACTGGGCTCATCTCACTAAAAGTTCTTGCTTCATCGGAAAGCCTTAAAATGGCATTTCCCGAGGCAATGCGATTTGCATATTATCTGCTGGCTGGGATTTTGATTTAACCTAGGCAAACATGGGGTTTTACTTATCTGCATCTTTATCTCCTCATAAAACCAAAACTATAGTAACATGTAGGCTCTGCTTAACTAACTTGTAGCATGTTATTGGAAATTTTACGAATACCCTATGATCTCAGGTGATATGATCTAGGAAATAGATTATGATAACAATACACCTTAGTAAGAACACAGCTAAGTTCTATAGAAAAAGAACAAACAAAATACTGGTGCTGACAACAGAGAACTGCCAACAAAGATAGGAATAACAATTCCCACATTTACTTAGCTAGTGTTGTGGTTTGTCTTTCTAGTTATAAAAATGATTAGAAGACAAGAATAATACAAAGAGAGTTTACACTTACTCGTATTACTCTGGGGTCATGAACTCAAGCGCACAACTTGCAGAACGTCTTGGGAACTTCAGTAATTCATATGCAATCTGTGTTTGGTTCTTATAGTCTTTCGATAAATATTTAGAAATCATGATAGTTATTGTTTGAAGAACTTCAGCATTGGCCAAGAAGAATTTTACCACGTCCAGCTCCACTTTGCACCCAATAAAATCTCGTATTACAACTACCTTGAGATTTGGCAGAGAATACTGGGGCAATGAATTTACTGCCCAATCATCACTTTGTAGGTTGACACTGCGGACACCCTACAATCCAAAATCATAAGTGGAAACATCAATTTTTTTCAATTAGAGAATACTAATGCAAGCAAAGAAGTTGTTTCTCTGTTAAAGTCGATATCAGTTAGAGAGGCGGGAGACTTGCCTCGGTGAAGTCAATCGATTCTAGATTAGGTGAGAGTTGGAGAAACCACAGAAATATCTTCATACACGAAGCAAAACTCGTATGCGCATCCCAACTGCCCAAAAATGCTAAACTAACTTCCAAGCGAGCCAAATTGCAAAATGTAGGCAAATTGGCTAAGAGGATATTTGCTGTAGAGAGACCCTATCATTAGGAGGAAAAAGTTTAACCAGCACGCATGAGTCAGAACACCATGTGGAAAAGAAATCAGATACTACAGTTACTAGCGATATCTGTGGTCACACTGCAACTTATAATCAGCTAAACAAGAAAAAAATTCAGAAGTAAAGCATACCTGAAATGAAAAATCAGACGTTTTAAGAAGGGTCACATTAGAAAGTTTTTGATAAAGTTTGATTAAAGGAGCATACATTCTCGCCGGATCCCGGTCGTTAGACATTTGAATATCTGCCTCAACTAGTGACAGGAAACTACCGAGAACAAAGTCTTCCGGTACCTCTGCTGCATACTTAATGGTCAGCAGATTTGGTGCGAAGAGCTTCAATGTCTGATAAAGCAGGCAGCAATCCATAATGGACAAGTGCTTCAGTGTAGGAGATGCAATGCATAAAACTTTAATGTTTTGAAAGTCACAGTCATACAAGCTTAACTCTTCAAGGATGGGACAGTTGGAAAAGAGTTCTCCAGTCAGGTTTTCATTCACAAACTCTATAAATGTGAGCCGAAGTATCTTGATCCTCGGAAAAGAAATTGTGTTTGGGAGTTTGAGAATGCCATTGTATTTCAAGTCCAACACCACCAAAGAATCGCATGTAAAAAATGACAATGGAAATATAAAGGGTTTTACGGATGCTATGGAAAGAACAAGCTCTTCCACTTTACGCTTCATGACAGTCCTGAACCATCTGTTAACTCGGGTTTCATCGAAACATACACCAACAGTAAGAATGAATTTCTGTATTTTTGGCTTCTCATGAACAAATAACAGTGTGTCAACAAAATTCATGAATTTTTGGACTGCCAAGGCATAGTTTTCTACAGGACCGAATTGCCAGTAACGAAAATCAAGAATGGGTGCAGAGTTTGATAAATGATTCCATCTCTTAGATAAAATGCATGTAGAAAGAACACATTTGGTTGGGAGAAATGAGTAAATGTGATGAATTAGAGCATCAGGCAGATTACTTATCTTATCCTCTTCATCATCATTACCACCTCTTTTGGGTTTCTTCTTCTGGGTTTTCTTCAGCACCATGATTCCAAATACTAAATGTTACCTGCAAGTAAGAAATTTTACTCAATTTATGAAGTGATACTTGGAGATTAACATCCGTGGATGAATTGAAATAGAAAGTAAATTTGAAAAACCCTAATTTCATCACTCAAAAAGAAAAATTAGGTTAAAACTAACAAGAACCAACCCAAATTTAGGGTGTTACCCTATTAAGTCGATTATGAACTTACCTTGAGTGATGATTTCTGACTTGATTAGTAGATTTTCATTTGCTTGATCACCTGTATCCGAGGAAAAGCACTTCAGTAAGGGGATCTGGAAGGAGGGTGCCAAAAGGAAAAACGAACCAGGTTGGGCTGGCAAGTTTAAAGTCATGCGCCTGTAAGAAGGATTCGAGTATACTATTTGTGGGACCACGGTCCATGGCCCGTGTGGGGAGGTTATATAATCCTACTGTCGTGCTTTTCTTCCTTTTAGACCTACAGATTGTTAGGTTTTTTTTGTTACTGAAATGACTAATCTATCTAATTCATTACATTTGAATCTGACTCTTTCTGTCTGCCTAAAAAATTATTAAATAGCAGAGTTATAGAAAATTTTTGAATCTAGTTACTTATTTGCCTAACGAGTCAAGTACAAAATGACACCTAATACAAATACCACGAGTCAAATGTATGAGCCGAATCAGATCTCGAGTCATACATTAAAAAATGAAATGAAATAAATAAAAAGTATGTGACATCTGACTCATGACTCAAGTCGAGTCAGATTTAGATTGCGAGTCGAACCTAGAAAACAAGACGCTAATCTTATAAGAGCAACCACAGTGGCAGACTAAAACCAAATATTTGGTCGAAAACCCAGACACTACGGAGAGGAGTAAAGAGCAAATACCAGAGTAAAACCAAATACTAGAGTATATTTGGTCTTGGTTTGGTTTTAGTCGGGCGTAAGGTTTTGATTGCGCCTGATTTGGGCGTAAGTATAAATTGCGCCTGATGGTGGGGCGTAAGGTTTTGAGTGCGCCTGATGGTGGGCGTAAGGTTTTGAGTCCGCCCGATGACAGGCGTAACTTATGAATTACGCCTGACAAATATATATATATATATATATGTATATATATATATAAATTGGGCGTAATTTGAAAGTGCGCCTGATTCAGGCGCACTTTAAATTTGCGCCCCATAAAATTTGGTTTTCCCACCGTAGCGTCTGTGCACGGAGTAAACCCATTTCTTTCAAAATTTTTTTGGTTTTTAGTCTTTGGTTATAGTCGCCCCACTGCCGTTGCTCTAAGGGTCTTCAGAAGACCTTAATTCACAAACTCAACCACGCCAGGTGTGAATGAGTGCCGAGCAATGTAGTTAATCTCGGCCGAGATGGCCGAGATACCACCGATAATATCGGTTTCGGTGTTTCACCGAGATGCCGATATTGCCGGTATTGGCCGATATTTCGCCGATATTGGCCGATATTTCACCGATATTCACCGAAATATCGTGTCTCGGTATTCGACCGATATTCACCGAAATCCGATATTAACTACATTGGTGCCGAGTCCTACGGCCGAGAAGGTGAGCGAGAGAATAATAGGAAATGTTTGCAAATAAGTCCACCTCCTTATTTAATGCAAATAATTCCTATTATTTTCTCTTTTATTCAATTAAAAAAGTGGTTAAGCAAAAATCATTCTTTGCTAAAGTGATTCTTCACGGATATTGTGACTCACATGCGCCTTATGTATTTCTAAGGAACGTGCATGTGAAGAGACACTTTACACCATGGTTTTATGTCAAATTTTTCCCCACTGAAGATCTATAAGGTTAAATTTTTTTTTTTTTTTTTTAAGCCTCCGTGGAGAGACGGACACACAACACATCGATGAGATTTTGTTGTTGAAAAAAATTTAGTTATTTTATTACTTCTAGTTATTGAGGTTTAACTTCATGGGAATTTTTCGACTAGCATGCCATGCGTTTGACTATTTCCGTCTTCAAAAACTCATCCAACTCTAATCCCTATTCTCATCTTCATCAAGCAATTTCAGCACCCTCTTGAAGAAAACCACTTCACACGGTAACACCAAACCGCCGTTGGACTGAAACCCATATTCTTCTTCAGATTGCTTCAATAATGAAACGAATATTGGTAAATTCAAATACCTTGTCGGTATGACGAATCTTCTTCTTTCTGGACCGATGTAAACTGCTAGATTCCCAGATGATGGAATTCTCTTCAAACGGGCAGATGCCAGGCGAACATTACAGGTTCGCTTCATTCAGGCGTTGGGTATATCAACGCTTCTTTCGGGGCGTTAACTTCAGCTACGCCCCATAGGGCGTACATTTTATCACCGCGCCATTGGGGCGTAATTTATATGCCCGCCTCTCCGTGGGACGAACACTATATAACCGCCCGTTGTCAAGCGTACACTATATAACCGTCCGTTGAGAAACGGAGATTATATCACCGCTCGACTATAAATGGGTATGATCTTTGGTCCAGACCAAATATACTCTCGAAATACTGTACTAGTCTGGTATTTGATCGATGGTACGTCCCGCTACGCCTGGTTCAGAGATCAAATAAATGGGTTTAGTCGCCCACTGCAGTTGCTCTAATGACCAGTTATACACTAAATGTCGCTTTCTCTAACCTAATAAAAGACATCTTTATCCCTGCATCGTTGGACCAGTTCCCTATTGAACTGAGTTTAACTCTTAAATCGTGAATCTCTGGACCGTTAAAGTTGAAGTGATTCTGATTTGATGTTGGCCGTGAATTAGCCAGTTGCTCATAATCTTGGACATAATAAGTTCTTGTGGGAATTATATAATGGGAAAATTAGGCTAAAGCCCCACCCATGAGTAACCCATAATATCAGGCCCTTAATTAAAAGAAGTTTAAATCTAGGCCCCAAAATATTAAAAGACCTTGATACCCTTATGTATCTTGTCAAGCCCATAATTGAATAAAATTTAAATTTAGGCCCAAAATTATTAAAATATTATGTGATGATGTTCCAGCCACCTCCGACCACCACCGCCGCCAACCACCTCCGACCACCACCGCCACCAACCACCTCCGACCACCACCAACCACTGCCGACCACCAACCACCACCACCGCCGACAACCACCACTTCCGACCACATTGATATTGCAAGTGTAACTGGAAGTTACACATGTATAAAAATTACACATTCATGTTGTGTATTCAATAGTGTGTAACTAAAAGTTACACATCCATATGACGTGTAATAAGAAGTTACACATACATATGCATGTGTAACCATGTGTAGTCAACAGTTACACATCAGAAAAATAAATATATACAAAAATACATGTATCGCATTAATATTCATTTACAATAATATCTCTGTTTACCAGTTATAGTAATCGGTTGTTACTGAGCACAATAAATGAGTTAAAACACTAGAATAAGCCACTGAAACCTATAATAAAAGTTTTGCCTTTCTTTCTTGTCTTCCTCACTCCAAAATGCTTTCATATCTGCAACGAAATAAACATCCATGGATTAGGTTGGATGAACAAAAAGCAAAAAAAAAAAATTATAAAACAATTGTAAGGTTATAAAACAAACATGATAACCTATCTTAGCATGTGTGTGGGAGTTACACATGCATTTGTCATGTGTAATTGACGTTACACATGCATATGACTTGGATACCTAGCATGTGGAATTTTTGATTGCAAGTTTGTTCATTTTAGCATGTGTAACTGGGAGTTACATATGCATCTGTCTAGCGAAAAGAGGAGTTACACATGCATATAGTATGTGTAACTGGGAGTTACACATGCATATATCATGTGTAACTAGAAGTTACACCTACATATGACTTGTGTACTCATCTTACCGACTTTACTTGTGATACTCTTTAAGAAGAATGCACTTAAATATGTGACATGTGACTGATCTTGATATACAGAGTCAAATTCAAGCAAAATACCTTCTTCCAACAATGAAGGCCTAATGAGTATTACTATGACATTTGCGCCCAAATGTTTATACCAATGTGTGACCTCTACCCTGTGACTGTGAGTGATATCTTCAAATAGGTTGATTGTCGAGTCTCGTAGGACTTTATCACATGTTTTGGTGTCCTTCATAGGGCTGTACATAGACAAGCATTCGAGTGAGTAAAGATAACTACCTATCCTCTTAAAAATCATAAATCCTTGACTTTGGGAAATCTTAAGTGGCTTTATCACCTGACACTCACAACTTAAATCGTTGTACCAACGTGTGATCCTTCACCTGACACTCACACTGGCTTTATCAAAAAACCAGCTAGCTTTCTGAAGCATAATGAAGAGCATGCCTGGTCCGAATTACAAAGGTTACAAAAATGCACTTGCTAACTTATCTTAGCATGTGTAACTCCCAGTTACACATACATCTTGCTAGTGTAACTAGAAGTTACAAATGTATTTGACTAGTGTAACTAGAGGTTACACATGCATTTGACTAGTGTAACTAGAAGTTACACATACATATAACTTGTGAAAGCTAAGAAGTATCAACACTTGCATTTCAGAGCACATACACATACATCTGTAACTTTGCTAGTAATGCATTCACTGGTACAGGAATATAATTCGAAAACTCCAAATAAAAACAAAGAAGAATTCATTCTTAAAACACGAACACCATACTTTAAGTATATCATGGTAAATAAGATGAGTTAGTGTCAATTAAGCAGAAGTAGTTACCTTCTATAGGAGCCGTAATTTGTGCTTCAATAGAAGGGAGAGTTGTCAACAAAGAAGAAGAACATCACCACCACCGGAGAGGTAGTATTACTAGTATTTTTGTTATAATAATAATCAACACCTGCATATTGAGACACCAATCCAAAACACCAATTAATCTTCATATTCTTCTCTATCACTAATTAACCATAAACACCATTGCTCACATTCTGCCAAACCAATGGATACGAGAAATGAAATACATTATGCTTGCAAACCAAATCTCTAGTCAAATGAATGATTCAAATAAAAGGTCTAGTAAAGCAAAAAGTAAGGTAGTAGTATTGGATTATCTATAATGCTGTAAATTAGATTGAAAAGTGAAAAGCAGCACATCCACACCAGGAATGAGCTTTTGTCCTGGACATTACATTTGCGCGAGCTTTACATAAGCAATGCGAAGCGAGGAGAGGGAATTATACAGAAAGATGCAACTACTGTACCTGCACATACCTTGGCTTATTGCCCAGAAATGTAAAAGAAGCACAGAGGTACCATTTGACCACTCTGCAGGGGACACAGTTTGTTCTAGTTGCGGGCTTTCCTAGGAAGCTCACTCTATTGATGAGACATCTGAAGTGGAGGAGCTTTGCGAATAAGACTGGTGATGATGACCCATTCGTGTTGGTGATCCATCAAACCCTCTATTGAATGATAATGCTTGATACTGCCATAAACACCATTGCTCACATTCCGCCAAACCAACGAATATGAGAAATGAAATACATTATGCTTGCGAACCAAATTTTTAGTCAAATGAATGATTCAAATGCAAAATGTAAGGTAATAGTATTGGATTACCTATAATGATGTAAACTGGATTGAAAAGTGAAAAGCAGCACATCCACTCCAGGAATGAGCTTTGTCCTGCACATTACACTCGCACAAGCTTTACATGAGCACCGAGAAATGAGGAGAGAGTTTGATGTACCATAAACACGTTCACCTCTGATTCTAGCCTAGGGCTTAACATAGTTAGGTGATCCATAACCAATCACTTGAAGTTTCTAATCAGAGCAACTGTGTAAATTTTTTAAATACACTACTATTATAGTTAGTTGTAACCAAATTAAAGAAATTTTATACTAGCATTAATTCATGACAATGAGAAAATCTCAAGTGAAGCAAGGTCCAAATGAAAAAGAGGATACACGATTTTTGCTTAAGAGAAGAATCATCTAAGGATGGTAGATATACATCCCTAAATACATGTGTAATCAAAAAATACACATCAAAGATGCAAGTGTAACCAGCAAATAAACATCCTAAAAGCATGTGTAACTAGAAGATACACATGCTAGAAAGCATGTGTAACTAGTAGATACACATGCTTATAGCAACACAATTTCATCAAAAATGGGTTCCTATCAACACAATTTCAAGCTTCGCACCACAAGTACCCGGACATGCTTTCTTGGCCTGAATGAAACTAGTTAGGATATAGTTATCATCTTGCACAGAGACTCAACAAGAATCAGATGAGCTTGAAATAGTGAAGAAGAACTCATTCAGGCCTTTTCTCAAACATATGATGTGTACTGTCTCTGTTAATGGAGAAACAATATTACCAGTAATTTCTGAGCCTCTCTGTATCACCTTCCCTGCAACAATTCCACATCCAACACAAAATACAATCATAAAACAAACACCGGTATTGGATTAAACCTACTAATAATCTGAACTGAGAATCATTTCAAAGATTCGTAACACCAAAAAATTGAAATCAAACCTAAATTAAATTGGAACTCAGAGAAACTTACTTTCTGAATAGTATTACACATGTATTCAATCAATTGAACCACAGATCCGTTACGAATATCGCCATTGAACACTTTCTCATTCAATTGATTTGCTAAAACAACATATTGAGGCGAAACCGAGTCAGAAAAAAAGTAATCGAAGTCGATCTTGTGATTTAACAACAGATTTTATATCTAAATACTCGAACTAGAGGTTTTAAGTCTGTATCGCCTCCAAGAATAGCAGAAATTGCATTATGAGTTAATTTCACAGACATTTTCACTGAATTTTTAGGTTTTAGATTACAAAATGAACGAAAATCTAAATTAATCTGAGCTTAAAATGATGAGAAATCTATGAATAATTTCGAAATATGAGATTAAGGAGATGAAATCAATGAAAAAGATGAAGATCGATGAAATTTGGAGACGATGAAGAAATTTCTAGGGTTTTTTTTTTTGCCGGAACCGAGAGAGAAAAAGATTGGAGAAGAGAGAGAAAAAGATTAGATAAATGAAAATATCTTATGGGTTTCCTCTTGTATATATAGTAAAGGGTAATGTTGTCATTAATGAAATTCATAATAATTAATTATGGGCCAGATCTGAAGAAAATTTGATTTTTTGGGCCTAGTAATATCATTTTCTTAAAATATGGAGTTGACAGTGGATGATCCATTTAGTGGGGCTTCTATATATTGAACCCACATAGTAGGGGGTTCTAGTATTTTTCACTTATATAATTGCCCTCAATTTTGACGGGCTACACAACTACCCTTATCCTACAATAAAAATACCCCTCTCCATCCAAAGCCCATCAAGGGTCCATTAACATTAACTTTGTTTCCATATTAACCCTTACTCTTTTTATTTTGTTTCCATAACAATCATTCCTCTTTTAATACGGTTTTAAAGAAAAAAAATTCTTTATTTTCAGATCCAAACTTTTTTCTCCTTCTCTTACTAGAACACCACCTCCATCACTACCGAAGCATCTACAACTACCGCCACCAGCTCCGTCGCCGCCATCGTCACCACCTCCTCCTCCACTATTAGCTGCAGACCTATCACTATAATTGGTTTCGATTTATCTATGATAGATTCTATTTCTTTTAATTTTAGATCTCAAAATCAAATCTGCCACCATCATCTTCATTGCAACCACCATCTGTATCTCCGACGCTATTAATTACCACCACCACCATCAATATTACCACCATCAGTATCTCTACCTCCACGTTTTTGTTTATTTTTTTCCCAGTGAGATTCAAGAAAGAGGTTTGAATGGTTTGAGTGAGATCATCAACAACAACTATCCAGCACCGCTTCACAACAATTCATTTGAACTTCAGATTTAAGTTTGATAATTTCAATGTCGTAATTTTCAGATCTGAAAAATTAGTGATATGGTAAGAAAATTGATTATTGAAGATAGATAGGTGTGATCTTAATATCAAAGAAATTGATGTTCTTGTTGGTATTGCGGTGAAATTTGAATTTGAGGTTATGGTGTTGGAGGTTGAGCTGTGAATTCATGGTGGGTGATGGATGTGATGTTACCATGGTTCAAGTTGTTCGAGTTTGATCAAGTAGTTGGTGGTTTTGGAAGAAGGAGGTATTATTGTTGATGTCCGAAAGAGAAGGGAGTGGTGTTTGCTTGGTGTTGGTTGATTTTGGATGAGTTGAGCTTGGTGGTTGTTGGTTATTTGTTGCTATGATACATGAAAATGATGTCAATCTTTTGTTTAGGATCCATTTTGGGTATAGTTCTTTGGATTAACTTCCATGGTAGAAAGATCTCTGGACTTGGTTTTTAGGGGTTCAATTATCTGTTGTTGATGCCATAAACGGAATCAACTATTGTTGATGCCATTTTTATGGATCAACTATTGTTGTTGATTCCATTTATGCCATAAATGGTTAGGGTAGTTATTCTTTGCTAAGTTTTATAATGCAAGCGCCTTTGGTGGTCCGGTATTGCGGGATATGGAGTTGAAGTCAGAACCGTGGTGGTCTTTGAGATAATGAAATTGAGTTAGCGGCAGGAGTTTGAATAGAGATTTGATTTTGTTGGTGGTTTGCGGTTGAGCAGGGAATGCATAAATGGGTTGTAGAAAAGATGTATGGGATATCCCAAAGGTGCGTGACTCCATATCTCTATGGTTTGTTGATTCCAAGTTTTAGTTTTCAAACCATAACTACATGTATGATTTAACAATTTCATTTGCTTGAATAGTGTGAGTTGAATTGCGAAGCATTGAGGTAGTTATTTTTGACGAACTTGTGGTGTAATGGTAACACACCCGACTCCACGTCGAATATGCGTGTTCGATTCACGTCGGAGTTCATAATTTTAGTACATAAATGTTTATGCTGGTTTCATTTAGATTGTCTTGATTGGAAATCTTTTGTATTTCAAATATATATCAATTAGAGTTTGCATTTCTAAAATGTGTTTCCATACAATGGCTGTTATTTTATATCTTTCACCAAGATACACAAATATTTGTGTATCAACAATAGAAATTGACCTTAGTTTAGGGAGTCAACAACCAATGTTTGTGTATCAACAATGGAAAAATGGAATCAACAACCAATGTTTGTGTATCAACAATGGAAAAATGGAATCAACAACCAATATTTGTGTATCAACAATAGAAATTGATCTTTGTGTAAGGAGTCAACAGCCAATGTTTGTGTATCAACAATGGAAAAATGGAATCAACAACCAATATTTGTGTATCAACAAAAGAAATTGACCTTAGTTTTAGGGAATCAACAACCAAATTTGACAAATATTTTTGAACTTTTGATTTTTTGGATCAACATCAGTTGTTGACACCTAATATTGACGGCGGAGGCGGCGGTGGCGGTGGTGGTGGTGGTGTGTGGCGGCGGTGGTGTGTGGCGGCGGCGGCGGCGTGTGGCGGTGGTGGTGGCGGCGCCGGCGGCGGTTGTATTTACTAAGTGGTGGCGGTGGTGGAGTGGTGGTGGCGGTGATGGAATATTATTGGTGGTTGTATTTAGTAAGTGGTGGTGGAGTGGTGGTGGCGGCGGTGGTGGTGGTGGCGGCGGATTGGTGGTGGTGGCGGCGATGCATTTGGTGGTGGTGAAATGAAATAATAGAAAAATCTATTTTTTAATGGATAAGATTTTTAAATGTAAAATAATATTGTAAGTGAGGGTATTAAGGTAATCTATTTTTTAATTGATAAGGTATTTAAATGATAGGGGTATTTGTATTGTTTTATAAGGGTATATTTGTTGGGTGTCAAAACTAGGGGTATTTAATAAATATACCCTAAGTTCTTTCACCCATAATGCAAGTTTCTTTGGTTAATCTTCGAGAACGATAAAAACCAGGGGAGGAACCAGGCTTGGCTTACCCTGGACCCAGCCCCTTAGCCTAGAAATCATATGTTTTTGTATGCGTAATCTAAGTTTGATTGAAAAATAAGCGTAAGTTTTAGGCTTAAGCCAGGTCTAGAATCCTATTATGAGGAATACAGAAATGTCTTGTAGCATACAAAACACTTACCCTAACTAGTATCTGTTGATAAGGGGGTGTCTAAAGCTAGTTAACTTACTTAGATAACCTTGATTAATTTATTTATATTTTAAATTTTTTTCTTATTTTTTTTTCTTTTCTTTTCTTTTATTTACTCCAACAGACTTTAACCCTGGCTACAATTTTCATCGCCTTCGACTAAAGGTAAAGGCTCTAATCATTTTTTTTATCTGCAAATTAGTGAAAAAAGAAGAAATAGAAGTTGAAGTAGAAATCGAATTGACTGAATTTTTTTTTTTTTATAAGAAAAGGAAGCTAAAGCTTCTACTGATATATAATACCAGGAAAAGTTCCTTCCCAGTTTCTGCAGTATGATCATCAGTGATCTGCTGTAATAGAGTTTGAACATCCAAAACTCCCCATTGTTTCTTAATATTACATATCGAATGCAAAGTTGTTAAATTTAAAGCTAGATAGTTTTCATTAGAGTTTGTAGTGCTCCAGATTGCTATCTCAAAATATTTAACCTCTTCTTCCTTTGGTTTGAATCTTTTTCCAATATGCTCAACATGGATTATTCTGGCCAGCTTTATTAGTTCGCAAGAATTTGATTCAATCTTCATTCGTCTCTCTAACTCTGCAGCCCAGTTGAATGCCTCATGAAAAACTTTTCTTTGGATCTCTATTGTGCTCCCTTGCAGGCGCCCAAAGCCTCTGGCTCATGTGCAAGTGCCTGTGAAATCATGAAGGATTAGTCCTATCCCATAAAAGTTTAGAGTAACATTGTAATATATAGCTACATTTATTTTTTTAAGTAAAAACTATTGGTGGTAGCCATTGTATTCTAAATTCTATGGTTTTTGTTTAAGCTTCCTTTTTTGTAAACCCTATGCCAGAGAACTGTTACACATAGTTCAGCCCAATCCTTCTTTATGTGATTGTTTCTTCTTGTATTAAGAAGGTGGGTTATCCACTCATGAAAGTCTTCAAACCCTTCATAAACCTCTATAGGGTTGAATCTTAATTCTATCCAGACCTGTATAACAAGAGGACAATGCATAAACCTATGGGTTAGATCCTCCCTTTGGCAGTGGCAGACAGATATGCTCAATATAGTTTAAGATTTTCCTACTTTAGCTCCTGTTGGTAGTCTGTTGTGTGCTGCCTTCCAAGTTAACAACTTTATGGATGGACTAGTCTTTAAATTCCAGACAGATTTCCAGTTCTTTTCTCTTCCCTGGTAGTTAGATCTTATTTTTGTCAGTTCCTTATATAAGGTTTTGACAGTGAACTTCCCATCTTTTGTGAGGGGCCGGATGACCTTATCATCCCCGTCCTTGTGAATACAGGTATTTCTTATTCTCCCATCTATTTTATTGTTAAACAGATCTGTAATAAGCTCCTCATTCCAGTGTGTGTGGTCTACTATTAAATCACATACTCTTTTGGATGTTGTCAGGGCAGTTGGGTGGTCTTGTTATAGGGCTATTTTGGCCTGATATCCGGTTATCAGACCATATTTGGATGTTATTACCTCTCCCCACTTCCCATTTGCTTATCCTTTGTATATTTTCTATACTTGATAACACTCCCTTCCAGACCCAGGGGTCTATAGGTTTTGGTTCAGTGGACATGTGCATAATATCTGTCTCTGGAAAGTATTTTGCATGCATTATTTGAGCTCCAAGGGTGTCAGGTTGTTTGACCATTCTTCAGCCCATGTTTGAGATCATATCTAAGCCTGCACATCGGCCGATCGGCCCGGTTTTTGGGAAAAAACGTCCACCGAGCCGACCATAGGTCGGTTTTGAAACTTGAAACCGGTACTGAGCCGACCACCCTTCGGTTTGGTTTTAAACCGGGCCAAGTCGGATCGGCTGGTCTCGGTTATTCCAGCGGTTTTTTGCCGATTCTTTACGACAACTTATTCATTCACTTATACAGTCAAAATTATTTGATTCATTTCAAAAAATTAACAATTTATGTTCATAATAATCATACAGGATACTCATCAACAACATTAATTCAACAATTACTATAAATATCAAAAAATTAAGCAAAAACAAATATAGGGTTTCAGTTGTGCTGAAATTGAAATAAAATAATTTAACAATTACATGAGTTCAGATTCAGATGCTAGTGTTACAAACTTAAATTGAGATATACAGAAAGAGGGAAAACCAATTGCTTAAAGAGATTAGTTTCTGTTCACTCTATTTAAGAAACCCAATTATTTTAACAACCCTAAAATTCTAATTTAATATTGAAATTAATCAAACCCAATAAAAACTAGATCAATCTTCCACCTTTAACCAGTCGTGGTGGTGTTGGTAATGGTGGTAGCAAGTGGTATTATTGGTCCCGGTAGATCTAGTGGTGTAGCTATGCCAGTGATAGTGGTGTTGCAGGTAACGTTGTTATAGAATCAGAAGGAAGAAGAAGTAGCGAAGAGGAAGAATATGGTAACTGTGGTGTTGGTGGCTGCCTTTAGGGTTTCAGAAAAAGGGTTTTAAGTCTTGATATAGGGAAGAAGAAGAAAGTTCGAGTGGAGAATGAGAGTTTTTGTGAGATTATCTAGGGTTATTAAGTATATATATCTATAGTGGACGACTAGGATTTGATTATATGTTTAGATTTATGGTTAACATTGATTCAGTGTTTTTTGGCTCGGCTCGGCCTGCTTTTCCACTACTACCGTAAACCGAGCCAAGAATTCAACGGTTATGATTTACAATACCGACACCGGCCGTTGGATGTTCGGTACAACTCGGTTCAGCTCTGGTTCAAGCGGTTTCGTCCTGGTTGCTCGGTCCGGCCGGTTTCCTGTGCAGGCTTAATCATAGCATCATAGAATTTTTCAAGGTTAACAAGACATATACCTCCTTCATCTTTTGTTTTACAAACAACAACCCAAGATTTGGGATAAATCCCTCTGCTCTTCCCTTCCTCTTTCCCCCAGAAGAAGTCTCTCTGAATACCATTCATTTCTTTTATTGTGGTTTTTGGGATTTTAAAGGTACTCATTTCGTAGTTTTCCAGAGTAGAGGTGACATGTTTGATCATAATCATTTTTCCAGCAGGGTTGATAGTTTTTCCTTTCCATCCACCAAGTCTACCTTTCATGATCCCTATAATTGGGTGAAAAGCTTTTGTTTTATACTTATTAGTAAACATAGGAGAGCCCAAGTATTTGTTAGTAAGGGGAATTGGAGTTATTCCCATTATCTGAGTAACCTCCTGAAGGATATCATTGGGAGTGTTCTTACTGAAGAAAATCCCTGATTTATTTAGATTTATCATTTAGCCCGAGCAAGAGCTAGATTCTTCAAAGATGTGTAAGATGTTTTGGCTTCCTCCCGTTTGCCTTCAAACAATAAGTGACTCACATGTGGAGCTTTTTTTAACAATCTTTATGCCATGAATTTTTCCTTTAACTTCAGTATCCATTAAGGTCCTAGAGAGGACCTCCATGCAAAGGATGAAGAGATATTATGGAGATAGAGGATCTCCCTGTATTAAACCTCTAGAGGGTTTGAAGAAGTCACAGGGTACTCCATTTAGCATAATGGCTAGATTGGTGGTGGATATGCATTGCATAATCAAGTTACACCATTTTGTAGAGAATCTCATTTTTTGTAGTACAATTATAAGGAAATTTCATTCCACTCTGTCAAAAGCTTTTGACATGTCCACCTTTAGCCCCATCCATCATTGGGTATATCTTAATTGTTCTCATGTTATGTATTATTTCATGGGTTACCATAGTATTGTCATTAATCTGCCTTCCAGGGATAAAAGCCGACTGATATGGAGATATAATGTTATGAATTGACTGAAGTTGGAGAGCAAGAACCAGATCCTCACTATAAGGAAATTAATGTCCGATAAAAAGTACCTACAAACCGATATCTTATTTTCTTGTGTTTGATCGATAGTTTAGGTTTAAATCGGAAAAATTATGGCAGTTACAAAGTGAAGTTTGGTTTACAATTTAAACGAATTATCAGCCGAACTACTCATTGTCCTTCATTCTGAAAGTGCTGATAAAGAGTTCAGCTGATAATAAAACACGAAAATGTTAGCCAAACTTCACTTTATGAAGAACAATACTAAGTTCGTCTTTCCTATTGTTTGTTCGATTCGGCAGCTAAAGAGTGAAGTTCGGCTGCTAAGTAATAAAGTTCAGCGGATAACTTATCTGCCGAACCTAGGTATGTTTCAAAAGATCTAGGTTTTTGCAAGTAACTTTTCAACCAAACCTAGGTTTAGGTTTTGCAAACACAAAAAAAAAAGAAAAAAGAAAAAAAAGTAACCATTTTTTCAAATAAAAATTTAAAAAGAATTAATAAATCTAAAAAAGGTTAAAAATAAATAAATGATAAACACATTATTATCCTTATTAAACCTGGCGAGATTGGGGTATACTCAAACTAATTGGGGTATACCCAATAAGAAAAAATCTGGTCATTATGAAGTAAAACCAAGCCACCCCTTAACCTTGTATTTTCTAAATGACTAATATGCCCTTATTTAATTCACACTAAAAATTCTGATTAAGTTAATTAATTGAGTTTAGATTAAAATTTTGAAATTATGAATTCAGTAGATTAAACCTTTTATCTGTCTTATGAGTTCAATTTGGATCAAAAAATTTAGTTTTGAAAATATGAAAGGTCGGCAGGTCCAGGTTTGAATAAAGTGCTGACTAAGATCCGCCGGCTTGGTCTGCGTTTGAATAGGATGCCGACAAAGTATAGCCGGCATGGTCCGCGGATGAATAAAAGGCCGACAATTTTCAAGCTGGAAGGGTCTTTGAATGAATAATATGTCGACTATCTTGGGCCAGAAATCTAACGGTCAGCATGTAAATATTTCCTACCATGACGGCTATAATGTCGTTGGCATGCACATAATTACAAACACTGCCGGCTTACCTATAGTCGGCATGCTAATGATTTATAACATTGCCGGCCTGTAGTTATACCCAACAGAAAACAGAATATGGGAAGATGTAATTCACTTTATTCATGCAATTTTGGTTACTACATTGATTGAAACAACCTAACTCTCTGTCGACGGAAAAACTAATGCACTTAGCATGTGCATCAAGCCTTTGAACCCCTAGGCGACCCTAGTGGACGAGTTATAGTCTCGTGAGGGTTTACATAAAGGTATACCCACAAAACCGATACAAAAACTTCTAAAGCCATTAATCTTCCTCCTCCGAAGACGATACAACATCCAAGTAATCTGGGTTATCCTCTGGGATTCTTTCTCCCAAAAAGTGATAGCTTGCATCGAACGCGAATGCTTCCCCATTTTCCTCCAAGTAGCGCGCTTTCACGATTTCGTGTTACTAAAACACAAAAACAAACTTACATTTGTTAGTGTTGTTTCATTGGAATATAAAACAACATGGGTTACGTAAAAAAAAAAAAAACCACAAAATTGCTTACAAATTGTGAAATGGACAAGGTGAAGGGGCGAGCGTTAAAAATCCGAGGTTGGAGAGCTAAAAAAGCAAGTATCGCGTTTTCGATGACAAGGTGCCTATCGTGCACTTGTTGAACACTTCTTGCATTAGGATTCCCAAACTCTTGGCTAAATTTGTTGTATACCCTAGCCCAAAAGGTTGTGGAATCCACCCTTTAGGTGGATTGACGTCTAACTCGAGTTTTTGCATGCCAAGCTTTGGTGATTGCCAAATCTTCGTTAGAATCAAATGAAGCCATTGGGTGAGTTAGATGGAGTGTATGACTATATGAGATTTGGAGAGTATATGCAAATAGTTGTGTGTTGTTTTGTGGAGATAAGTAGTGTATTTATAGGATGGTGCCCAAATTTGGCCGTTATAGTGCCTAAGTACAAGTCAATCAATGCAATTGTACTTGAAAAAAATTTGAATTTTAAAATTGCCGCCGAGGATTTTATTTGTCAACTATTCCGACCTAGTCCGGCCGGCATGGTTGTGATTTTGTTACCATGCCGAACTTATATGATTTTAGGCATCAGAAGAACATTTTCTTCTGTGTATCCGCCGGGAATGTATTGGTTGTCACCATGCCGGCTATGATTTTGCCGGCATGGTTGGAATTTTGTTACCATGCCGAGCTTATATGATTTTAGGCATCAGGAGAATATTTTCTTCTGTGTAACCGCCGAGAATGTATTGGTCATTACCATGCTGGCTATGATTTGGCCGGCATGGTGGGAATTTTGTTACCATGCCGACCTTTGATGATTTTAGGCATCAGGAGAAGGTGTTTGCTGCAACAGTTAGCCGGCAAGGTATATAATATAATACCCTTCCGGCTTATTAACAGGCGACTAGGTTTTGATCTGATTACCTGGCCGACTCTGGTATGCAAATAATGTCCGGTGTTAGGGACGGCAGTCTGACAATTCAAAACCCTGCCGGCATAAGTATTGAAACTTTACATAGCTAAACAAACCATTCATTCAATAACTAGAAATCTAATACTTGTTGTCCAAAATACGAAAGCATGTCCCATAAACCTTAAAAAAAAACATTTGTCCAACACAACTTAAAGAAATAAACTAGAGACTGCATTCATTCACGACCACGACCACGACCCCGTTTAGGAACACCACCACTGCTACTACCTTCACCACCACGACCACTACGAGCCCTCTTTTTGTCAGCATTCATCTTGGCTTGTGATTCCCTCATAGATTTTTCTTCCCTCTTTACTTCAGCCTCAGCTTGCCTGAACAATTCAGTGGCATCCTCATTGTCAACATTGCTAGCAAAGTCAATTTGCTTACTTTACTCTTCAATTGACAAAGGCTCTCCTCTTTCTCTCGCGCAACACATCACTTTCACAAGGGTCTTCAAATGCTCCTTCTATTTTCAATTAAACAACAAACAATTAATAGAATGATTCGATAATGTAATCTTAAAACAATAAGAGCGAGCAAGTCTAAAATACTTACAATGCTCTTAAGACTTTTTACTGGGTCTTTCGATGCCATCTTCTTCTTACGATCCAATTCTTCGGAAATCGGTTCCATAATCACTAGGACGAGCCCAACCCAAGTACCACGTCATGTATTTCTCACTAGCTTCATGACCGGTGGTCACCTCATCTAAAAGACTCACATCGATTTTACGGCCACGTCTATCGTTCCAATGTTGTTGAACTGGTGCCAGAGTGTAGGAAACATTAATAGTTTTTTGGGACGTGGTGCATTCAGACCTGTTCACGGTAAAGAACGTCTTTTCTTCATCGAAATGAGGTTCTTCTTGGACGTAACCAAATTGTCGCATTACCCGATGTGGATCGTACATTGAATATCCACTGGAGCACAACAACAAGGGTCCATAGTATAATGAAACTTCATCTCTCCTTTGGATTAAACCTTGAGTTCTAGCATCTCGATATGAATAAAATATCACCTCCTCCGCAGTCAATTTGTCGATGGCGATTCGGAGTTTGATAAGATTTTGTGGCATATCCTTATCCTGAGTACCCTTAAAACTGTACCTTTGCGCTCTTGGCTTATTAACCGGAACATTCACATCCACTTTGATGTAGGATTTGGCTTTCACCAAAGAAGGGAAGTGCAAATATATCCAAACCTATGCAAAAAAAAAAAAAAAAAAATAAGCCAAGAGCGCAGCAGAGACTTGTTACGCTTCCTATTAAGGATGGTGGTTTGGGGGTGTACACTATAGAGGACACGAAGCAATATTGTTACATAGCTTCGTGTTTTCAGACGAGATCTCAGCAGGGGACCATCCTGAGACATACTGGGGTTTCTGGCCTAAGCTCCAGTTTTGAGCACGCGGTGACATGCTTCAATCAGGTATGTGGTATTGGTGCTTCTTCTTTACGCATTGATGATACTGCCCCCCACTCTATGAGCTCTTTGGCAGTCAAATATTTTGATGTGGTGAAGAAGAACATACCCATCCAGTTTAACATGTCGAGGCGTGATTCGGCCCTCTGGCAAAGTAATAGAGTTAGCCATGCTCAAGATTTCTTGTTGGCTATGCCTATTGATGCGCTTAATCAGACAATTGGTGCCAGGCAGTTTCGTGCTGTTCTGCAGTATAGGCTCGGGATTCCCCTCTTTGAAAATGGAGACTTGTGCTCTGTTTGTGGTGCTGGGATGGATATCTTTGGAGATCATGCTATACACTGTAAGCAAGGGATTGGGATCAAATACAGGCATGACCTAATGCGTGATACCTTTGCGGATATTTGTTATCGTGCGAGTGTTCCAGCCAGAAAGGAAGTAGATTTGGGGCTCCTTTCGGACGATGGTTCGACTTTATTACCAGCAGACATCCTTGTGTATGGTTGGGACAATGGCTATGATATGTGCTTAGACGTTACGGTGGTTTCCCCCTTTACTGGTACTTGGGAGCGTAATTTTGTTCTTGGACGTGCTATGGATAATGCAGTGGCAAAAAAGAGGGCCAAGTATCTGGAAAAATGTAAGTGTCAGAAATTGGGGTTTGGGGTTCTTGCTTTCACGACCTTAGGAGGGCTAGGTAATGACACTGAGGAATTCCTGAAAAGGTTGCGAAACTATATGTCCAGTCATGATGAAAACGTCTCCATTGGAGATTTTCTTTTTCATAGGATAGGTGTGGTTCTTAATAAGGGGATTGGAGCACAGCTTGTCGCTAGGCTTCCTTCCAACAGTTGTAAACTCCTTGTTGTTGATGATGATTAATAAAATTTATTATTAAAAAAAAAAAAAAAAAAAAAAAAAAAAAAAGTTTAGTAAGAATCATATCTTACGAGAATATTGCAAATATAAATGATTTAGACAATAAAATTACCTGGAAGAGACATATGTTTCCGTTAACTTGCGCAGTGAGTGCCCTAGAACCCTTTGTCAACTCATTGTTCAATAAGGCGACCACCGCAGTACCCCAAGAATACTCATGCATCTTATCTAAGGGATCCAATAGTTGCATATAACTGGCGTCGACCAAGCTTCCGGAACTGTCGGGGAAGATACATTTGCCCAGGACGTATAGCAAATAAGCTGACGCGGTAGCATTGATTCGCACCGGGTTCACCCTTTCTTCCTTATCAAAGATTTTATTTGTCTCACATAATGTGTCCCTCAACTTCTTCGGATTAAACTTCTTGCTTAGACGACCATCTTTCTTCTCAAGTATAGCCTCCGTCTCAATCTGATTCCAACCGAACAATTTATAGCTCAATTTGTAAATATCCTTGAAATCAAAATTATCATCGAATCCCTCACTGACTGCTTTTCCCTCAACCTCGAGGCCTAGAATTTGATGAGCATCATCAGGAGTTATCTCCATCTTACCGAATGGGAATAAAATTGTATCAGTATCTCCGTAGAACCTCTCACAGAATGCAGATACGGTAACTCTATCATGCTCAATATTCAAACTCTCCACCACAGGCCACAACCTGGAGTTCTTGACAATCACTTAAGATCCCAAGTCTTAGTCACTGAACATGAATCTTGGCGCCTCATGAGATGGACGGCATGCTTGTGATCCTAAATACCAAAAAAACAAAATGAAAAGAAATACAAACACTTGACGCAAATTTAAGATAGATACACACTTGAATAAAAAACAAAGACGGATTGAGATTACTTACGATAGTAATTTGGATCGTACATGCCCATGAGTCTTTGTATCCCAAAATAACATTTCCACCATCTCTTGGGATCCCCATTGGAGACTCATTATTTTTCTGTGTAACCATCAAGTGAGGGGTAGGCATGTGGGAATTAGATGGTTTAGTGATCACCCTTTTCATCTTTCCGGTTCAGTTGAAGTTGAAGCTTCGGTTTGTTGAACAATATCTAGAGTTTTTTCTCCATCTCCATCTCCATCTCCTCCTTCTTCTTCTTGTTCCACTACCTCTTCAAAAATTTCATCTTCGATATCCTTATCTTTATCTCCATTACCATCATCATCATCATCATTGTTACCTCCTCCAGCAGTCGGAGTTCTTTCATCAACATCATCATCATCACCTCTTCTACCAGATGGAATTGATTGGTCTTCATCTGGATTGTCGTCTGAATCACTAGGTTCCAATGGTGGTTCAGAATCATTCGGTACACGGATCTTGAGCGTTCTCGGCACAACATATGCCCTCAATGTGTTGAAGTCAAGAGTTTTTCACCAACACGAGGAGGTCTTGAAGGAGGACTAAGAGCTTTCAGAGTTGCTTTCTTCTTTGCCTTTTGCAACCTGAACAAGAACGAATAAGAAAAAAAAAAGTCGGCAGGGTCGTCAAATACAACCAACCCGGCGGAACAACTGCCGGAAGTTTCGACTAAAAAATATATGCCTGCTAAACAATAGTCGGCGGGGTATCATTCAAATGACCGCCGACTTATAACAAATATGACACAATGATTTTCCACATTAAAGGTCGGCAAGGTCTATTACCCATACATTGCCGGCTAACATACATCCGGAATGGTTTTGACAAAATACCATACCGACTTTCATACTTAAAGGCATCAGGAGACGCAACAAAAAAATTGAACACAATCGGCAAGGTAAAAGTTCACAACCGACCCAGTGTTTATGGGTGAAAATCGTTTCTGCCGATTTCGGTAAATTCGGTAGATGAGTGAGAAACTGGTTCAAACCCTAAATAAATGTGCTGCACGTGAGCACTTTATAGATTCGAGAGATCAATATGTACAAGTCCGGCCTAAACCAAGAAATTGCCGTTCCAGACTTGCTTCGGTCACAAAGTGGAGGAGAAGGGTTGATTTGGGGAGGGAAGCAAAGAAAGGTGTTGAGACCAGAATAATTCTGGGAAAGTAGTATCTCGACTTGTATCAGAAAGTAGAAGCTTGGGAAGCTTGCAAGAGATGAAAGCTTTTGGGAGAGCTTGCAAAGTTGCCTTTCTGAGAGTGTAGTATTTTTCTCCTGACCGAGACTTGTTGTCTGGTGGAAATAGGTAAGACCTATTTATATAAGTCGAGATTGAAACATACCCTGGCCTCACGAAGGAAGAGAGTAAAGGGTGAAATAATGGGAGGAGGTGGTAACCGCATGGTGTTAATGGGTGAAAACGTTTTCACCATTATTTCCTCATTTATTTGACCGCTTTATTCCTTTTCACGCTTTCTTAATGTGAGCGTAGTGTACGCTGCAAGCTGTGACCGACAAACCAAAACCCTGGAAAGCATCCCCCAGTTTGTGTTGATATCTCGAGTGTTGGTTGCACCTTGAGTGCAAGTGGCGCTGCTAGTGGCGCGTGTGGCATGTGCGGAATGCCTTGGTGGTAGGTTGTACGTTGAGTGTAAGTGACAATGCCAGAGCTGCTAGTGGCGTGTGTGGCATGTGCCAATGGCATGTGCGGAATGCCTTGGTGGTAGGTTGCATGGTTTGCAAATTAGGATACCAGCGTGGGTTTTGTCATGTGCCAATGGCGCGTACGGTCGAATTGGCCTAGGTTGCACGGCTTGCAAGTTAGGCTACCAGTGCGCATTAGGGCCACAGCTAGGTGATGAAGGCTACCAGTGAGCGTGTTGGCATGCGTGGCCGTTAGGCCGTGGCCTTGGTAGGAAAAGCTACCAGCGAGCATGTTGGCATGTGACAATGGCATGCGTGGCCGTTAGGGCCGTGGCCTTGGTAGGAAAAGCTACCAGCGAGCATGTTGGCATGTGCCAATGGCATGCGTGGCCGTTAGGGCCGTGGCCATGGTAGGAAAAGCTACCAGCGAGCATGTTGGCATGTGCCAATGGCATGCGTGGTCGTTAGGGCCGTGACCTTGGTAGGAAAAGCTACCAGCGAGTATGTTGGCATGTGCCAATGGCATGCGTGGTCGTTAGGGCCGTGGCCTTGGTAGGAAAAGCTACCAAATGAGCATGTTGGCATGTTCCAATGGCATGCGTGGCCGTTAGGGCCGTGGCCTTGGTAGAAAAGACTACCAGCGAGCATGTTGGCATGTGCCAATGGCATGCGTGGCCGTTAGGGCCGTGGCCTTGGTAGGAAAAGCTACCAGCGAGCATGTTGGCATGTGGCAATGGCATGCATGGCCGACTTGGCCTAGTTTGCACGTTTTGCAAGCCTAGGGCGCTATATTTGGCATGTGCCAATGGTGTAGCGTCTTGGAAATATGGCTTGTGGTACGCGTTGGCATGTGCCAATGGCACGTACGGCCATGTTGACCTAGTTGCACGTTTTGCAAGCCTAGGGCGCTATATTTGGCATGTGCCAATGACATAGCGGCTTGGAAATATGGCTTGTGGTACGTGTTGGCATGTGCCAATGGCACGTACGGCCATGTTGACCTAGTTGCACGTTTTGCAAGCCTAGGGCGCTATATTTGGCATGTGCCAATGGCATAGCGGCTTTGTTTTATGGCTTGGTTGCTAATGAGTGCGATATGTAGTTTGGTTTTGGCGTCGCTGCCATGGTGCGCAGTATGCGGCTTGGTTTGGCATCGTTGCCATGGTGGCAAATGTGCGCTTGGTTTGGCATTGTTGCCATGGTGCGCATGTGCTGGCTTGGTTTGGCATTGTTGCCATGGTGCGCGTGTGCGGCTTGGTTTGGCATTGTTGCCATGGTGCGCGTGTGCGGCTTGGTTTGGCATTGTTGCCATGGTGCGCAGTGCATGTGCGGCTTGGTTTGGCATTGTTGCCATGGTGCGCGATGTGCGGCTTGGTTTGGCATTGTTGCCATGGTGCGCAGTGTGCGGCTTGGTTTGGCATTGTTGCCATGGTGCGCAGTGTGCGGCTTGGTTTTGGAATTAGGGTTACGTGTTGAAAACCTAATGGGTATTTTGAAAAAATACCCCTATTAATTATTTACACTGAGTTAAATGCTCTTAGTTAATGTGTTGCGGGTAACACTAGGTCATGGGATTTTACGATTTTACCTATTGTTTAAAAACCACCATCAACATTAAGTCCCCTGCTTAGCTCGGAACAGGGGCTTTGTTGCGAGGTAAGCATAAGATGGTGACAAACTATCAACAGCAAACCGTAAAAAGAATTGAGGAGGCTTGTCTGACCTTTCATAAATAGGATTTGGAATCCTTGCCTCTCGAAGTAGTTTTGCACAAATCGGGAGGTGGCACAATTGGTGGGGTAGGTGCGGCTTGGGCGACATTGGGAAGTTGGCGTGAGTTGGGGACCGAGTGTGCTAGGCTGGTGGGACCGGCGCAAGGTGTAGAAGCTGTGCGTACTTGCAGGCGTGACTTGGGAAACTAAGCGTGCTGGATGGTGTGACCGGCGCTGCGTGCTTGCAGGCGTGACTTGGGAAACTGAGCGTGCTGGCTGGTGGGACCGGCGTTGTGTGCTTGCACGCGTGACTTGGGAAACTGAGCGTGCTGGCTGATAGGACCGGCGCAAGGTGTGCGTGCTTGCAGGCGTGGCTTGGGCGGTCATTGGGAAGTCGGTGCAATTAGTGGGGCCGGTGCAACTTGGGCGACATTGGGAAGTTGGGCGCCCTTGTGGGCCTGCTTCTTACATGCACGATTTTGGTAAAAGGAAATCCTTCCCTATTTCAGAATCTTCACGCCTATATATATAAAGTCCCTTCCTCCCATCTTGCACTTTCATCTTTTCATCCTTTCCTACCAGCGGCAGAGTCATAAATAAAAAACAGCTTCCAGGTATGTCTTCCAGTACTTCCCTTTTTATGTAGGTGTAAACCCTAAGAATAGGCGTTTTTCTTTGCGCATATAATTTCCTGGCGTGTCTCTTGTAGAAAAATATTGTATGTATGCAACCAAGGGAAATACTGCATATATTATTCGAACCCGTAGGAAAGTGCTCCATATATTATTTTGAACCCGAAGAAGGGTACTGCAGACGCACTTGAGCCCGTATAAAATACCGCGTATATAATTTTGAACCCTGAAGAAAATATTGGCGTGTGCGAGTCTTGAACCCGTAGAGAATTTACGTACATGAATCCCGAAGAAGAATACTGTATATATGCTCCATACGACTTCGAACCCGCAAGAAATATTGTATATATGATTTTTCGGTCCTGAAAGAAATACTGCGCGTGCAGTTTTGAACCCGTAGAAAAATGCTCCAATATATATTTTTGAACCCGAAGAAGGATAATGTAGGAACACTTGAACCCGTATAAAATCTTTGCGTATATAGTCTTGAACCGAAGAAAATCTTTGCGTATATAGTCTTGAACCCGAAGAAAATACTGCGTGTGCAGTTTTGAACCCGTAAAGAATACGCCCTCTATTTTTTTTTGTATTTCGGGCTTTCCTTTTGTCGGGCGCGGTTATGTGTCAGAGAGATAATTTTTTTTTTTTTTGTGTGCAGATATCTTGTTACTAAGTTGTTATTAAGAAATTTGACAAGATGTTACCTGAACAAAATTTCGCCTCATCGAAGGATGTCCATAATTCCAAACCAAAACACGGATGATGAGTTCTTCGCCAAAAAACTTGTCTCTGCTCGGAAAAATCACCCGTGTTTCGTGCCAATTTTGTTAATTGGTGGTGAAGATGAAAAGAAGACACGCTCGGTTCGCCGAGAGAACACCATACTGGTTGTCTTCAAAAAGGGGTATACTCCTCTTCCAACATTGATTTCGTGGATGTGTCAAAGCCCATTGCGTTCTTTTGATAGATGGGTTGAGTTCATGGTGAGTAAGGAGCACATAAACACTAATCGACTCGAGCGCAGATTATTGATCTTTGTCGAGCTTCAAAGTAAACCTCCAGCATTAGGAAGGATATCCCGGGCTTGGTTGCTTTCATCTCCGAGATGGTGTTCGGACACCCATACGATCATATGTAGATGGGGTGAGATAACTTTCTCCTTGGAGAGTGTGGCTCTCTTCTTTGAATCTTCCCAGAATCGGGAATCTTAAAATCCAATTATCTTAAAGTGAGGTGAAGATGCGGGATGACCTTGCCGCTAAGTTGGGAGATTACGCTCGAAAAGACTCCACTGCAAAGTCGAAGGATTCTGTCCGGAAAGAGGATGAAAGGTGCTTTTATAGCTGGTGGATGTCTCAATGGTTTCCGGACGAGCTGGAACTCCGAACAAAAAAGCAAACGATCTTCATGTTGCAAAGATTTTTTGGCTCTCTCGGTTATCTAGAGACATTTTTGATGACAGTTCACGGCAAGAAGGAAATAAGACCGAGTTGCTAGTGATTCTTTTGTGAAGTTAGCAAAAGGTGAAGTTCTTCCCATTGGCAAGCTATTCCTTGGTTCCCCGTATGTGCATCTCGGATCACACAGTTTGCGAACATGCGAGTTTCGAATGGTTTCATGAAAGTGGATTCATATGTGCATGTTGCTTTTCCGCAAGTCCGGTTATGGGAGCACTTTGAGAAGTATGCTCCGAAACCGATGCCTTCGATTCCGCGAGGTAGGGGGTTCCGAATTCTTCGATGGGTGAACAGGCCCAAGGGTTGGCATGAGCTTGGTTAGTCTTCTAGACAAGTCATATGAAATCGATTTTCGCCCGTGGGAGCCGGTCCATAGGTCGGTGACTCAAATTGACACCTTTGCTTCTCGCTCCGATCATGTCTTTGTCTTCGATGGCGATTTGAGCGTTGGTGAAAACTTGTTCATTCAAAGCCGCATGTCCAGGTTATATGCCGTCTTTCTTCATGGGGTCTTTCCAGATAGCTGCTTACAATATTGACCGTGCTGCTCGTCACATGGGTTTCGATCAAGGGGTGCCTCTTGCTTACTAGCCGGTGATCCCTAAGGATTCATTGTGTGCCGCCCTTAATGCTAGCGCCCTTGAGCCGGGTATCCGCCTTCCCTTCTTTCAAATGGGAAGAGTAACCCGACGACCTTCGGCTATAATGAGTTAAGTGCGACGAGTTTATTATGATCCAAGATTTTGTGAATAACGTGGTGGAGAACGTTCGTTGTAAACCTTCCCCAGCAGTTTTGAAGAAGTATCCAATGTTGAGAGATCTCAGCGAAAGTTGCCTAGAACTCGGAAAGTCCCAGTGCCAAGGAACAGAGAACGAAGAATCGTCTTTGGCGGGTTCGGACGGTTTCAAAAGACCCTCCTTCGGCTCTCGTGTCTTTGAAGTTCTTCCAATAACCAGGTATGTGTCGCCTCTTCGTTGGTTTGTCTCAAAACACGTGAATTTCTCGCTGAAAACATGTGTCTTGTTTCCTCCGTGGCTTCGGTAGTGTTAATGCTTTCGCCGCCCTTGCACGTTGCCAGGAGACGGCAATTTCTTCAAAGAATTCCAGCAGCATTGAGCCTTTTCATAGCGGTGATGAGTTGGAGAAAGAAGAAAGTTCGACAAGTGAGAGTGATTCCTCTGGCAGCACTGGCTTTTTTTGGGAAGTGGTTCGGTGAGTTTCGCGTTTCTTTTCTTTCTTTTTCTGTCTCTTCTTTTGAAAAATGTCTAACTCAAGTTCGCAGGAGGAATCCGATTCGGAGGATGATTCTGGGATAGAGTCACACGAAAACTTGCCTTTGGTGACCACCGCTGGTGACTTGGAGATGGGCGTTAGCCAATTACCGGGCACAGGTGTGGTTCAAACGGTGGATGATTCTCTGATGGTTGCTGTCGTAGATACGGAAGAAGACCCTCTGCGAGTAGACGCCAGGTTCAGGCGCCATTTTTGATCCCCCGTACTTGGTTCCTTATCCAGGTCACGTGTTGGTTGGCGGCTTCATCGTGCCGGCTAAGCATGAGGCGTTGTACACCAGAATCTGGGAGAAGCACGGACATATGGCTACAACCAAGAAAGTCACTAGTCGATTTGTCTTTGGTTAAGCGTGTGGAAGAGGCTTTATCTTCCATCGAGGATATGCGTGAGGTGACTGGTCACACCATTTCTCAAGACGTTATTGCCGACCGGGAGCACCATCGCGACGTGTGTGTATAAAAGGAGTTCAACACTTCGTGGTTTGTCGAAGGCCTTGCTTGAGATCCAAAAGTTGAAAGATGCAAGCAATCGAAAGCCTTTCCGCCGAGGAGATTGCCCGACAGGAGATGGAACTCGAAAAGCTTTCCAAGATGTTGACTATGAAGAGAGCGGCTCTTGAAGATGTAAAGTTGACTTTCTCCAAGAAGAGCAGACTTCTGTTGGATGATTTTCCTTGAACGTTTCTCTGTTAAACTTTCATTTAGGTTCTTTTTTTTTTTTGAAAGACATATTGGATGTCTGGTTCAAAACTTGACCTTTGATAGACAATTTGGTAGCTTTTTAGGGTATTGGATTATTTCCGGGATGAATGGTTTTCATAATATGACTCGATTATGTTTTGGGAAAGGAATATTGCTTTTATGAAAATGTGTGCTAGCAATAGGCACAAGACTCGATAATATGACGGTTTTACTAAGAACCTAAAAATAGATTGTATATCTTGCCTCTCCGAATTTACTCACTTCATAGGTTTTGCGAACACGCCTCTCTCCATGTAAAAGGCGGTTTCTTTGCAAAGCATCGCAAAGAAGTCCCCAATCGCCGGTAGCATCTTCGGCGTGTCCCCGTGGATTGAGTAATAGCATCTTCAACAAGTCCCCAGTTTTCTTGTGTAGTTTTTACAACTAGTAACCGGTCGTTCGGTAGTTGAGTCGGATTGAGTCGCCTTCCCTACCATCTTGACATCCTGGGTCGAAGAACGAGATCGACAGTCGATATTGTAGCCGATAGATCAATCCTCCATTGTGGTCGCCAATTGTTTATGGGTGAAAATCGTTTACGCCGATTTCGGTAAATTCGGTAGATGAGTGAGAAACTGGTTCAAACCCTAAAAATGTGCTGCACGTGAGCACTTTATAGATTCGAGAGATCAATCTGTACAAGTCCGGCCTAAACCAAGAAATGGCCGTTCCGGACTTGCTTCGGTCACAAAGTGGAGGAGAAGGGTTGATTTGGGGAGGGAAGCAAAGAAAGGTGTTGAGACCAGAATAGTGCGGGAGAGTAGTATCTCGACTTGTATCGGAAAGTAGAAGCTTGGGAAGCTTGCAAGAGATGAAAGCTTTTGGGAGAGCTTGCAAAGTTGCCTTTCCGAGAGTGTAGTATTTTTCTCCCGATCGAGACTTGTTGTCCGGTGGAAATAGGTAAGACCTATTTATACAAGTCGAGATTGAAACGTACCTCGGCCTCATGAAGGAAGAGAGTAAAGGGTGAAATAATGGGAGGAGGTGGTAACCGCATGGTGTTAATGGGTGAAAACGTGTTCACCATTATTTCCTCATTTATTTGACCGCTTTATTCCTTTTCACGCTTTCTTAATGTGAGCGTAGTGTCGGCAAGTCGTGTGACCGCCAAACCAAAACTCGGAAAGCATCCCCAGTTTGTGTTGATATCTCGAGTGTTGGTTGCACCTTGAGTGCAAGTGGCGCTGCTAGTGGCGCGTGTGGCATGTGCCATTGGCATGTGCGGAATGCCTTGGTGGTAGGTTGTACGTTGAGTGTAAGTGACAATGCGGAGTTGCTAGTGGCGTGTGTGGCATGTGCCAATGGCATGTGCGGAATGCCTTGGTGGTAGGTTGCATGGTTTGCAAATTAGGCTACTGGGCGTGGGTTTTGGCATGTGCCAATGGCGCGTATTGGTCGAATTGGCCTAGGTTGCACGGCTTGCAAGTTAGGCTACCAGCCCGCGCATTAGGGCCACGCGTCTAGGTGATGAAGGCTACCAACGAGCATGTTGGCATGTGCCAATGGCATGCGTGGCCGTTAGGGCCGTGGCCTTGGTAGGAAAAGCTACCGGCCCGAGCATGTTGGCATGTGCCAATGGCATGCGTGGCCATTGTTAGGGCCGTGGCCTTGGTAGGAAAAGCTACCAACGAGCATGTTGGCATGTGCCAATGGCATGCGTGGTCGTTAGGGCCGTGGCCTTGGTAGGAAAAGCTACCGGTGAGCATGTTGGCATGTGCCAATGGCATGCGTGGCCGTTAGGGCCGTGGCCTTGGTAGAAAAGGCTACCAATGAGCATGTTGGCATGTGCCAATGGCATGCGTGGTCGTTAGGGCCGTGGCCTTGGTAGGAAAAGCTACCAATGAGCATGTTGGCATGTTCCAATGGCATGCGTGGCCGACTTGGCCTAGGTTGCACGTTTTGCAAGCCTAGGGCGCTATATTTGGCATGTGCCAATGGTGTAGCGGCTTGGAAATATGGCTTGTGGTACGCGTTGGCATGTGCCAATGGCACGTACGGCCATGTTGACCTAGTTGCACGTTTTGCAAGCCTAGGGCGCTATATTTGGCATGTGCCAATGGCATAGCGGCTTGGATATATGGCTTGTGGTACGTGTTGGCATGTGCCAATGGCACGTACGGCCATGTTGACCTAGTTGCACGTTTTGCAAGCCTAGGGCGCTATATTTGGCATGTGCCAATGGCATAGCGACTTAGTTTTATGGCTTGGTTGCTAATGAGTGCGATATGTAGTTTGGTTTTGGCGTCGCCATGGTGCGCAGTGTGCGGCTTGGTTCGGCATCGTTGCGATGGTGCGCAGTGTGCGGCTTGGTTTCGCATTGTTGCCATGGTGCGCTGAATGCGGCTTGGTTTGGCATTGTTGCCATGTTGCGCAGTGTGCGGCTTGGTTTGGCATTGTTGCCATGGTGCGCAGTGTGCGGCTTGGTTTGGCATTGTTGCCATGGTGCGTGATGTGCGACTTGGTTTTGCATTGTTGCCATGGTGCGCAGGTGTGCGGCTTGGTTTGGCATTGTTGCCATGGTGCGCAGTGTGCGGCTTGGTTTGGCATTGTTGCCATGGTGCGAGTGTGCGGCTTGGTTTGGCATTGTTGCCATGGTGCGCAGTGTGCGGCTTGGTTTGGCATTGTTGCCATGGTGCGCAGTGTGCGGCTTGGTTTTGGAATTAGGGTTACGTGTCGAAAACCCTAACTGGGTATTTTGAAAAATACCCCTATTAATTATTTACACCTGAGTTAAATGCTCTTAGTTAATGTGTTGCGGGTAACACTAGGTCATGGGGTTTTACGATTTTACCCCTTGTTTAAAAACCACCATCAACACCCGGATAACAAAAAACAACAGAAGCCGGCAAGTGATGCAACCTAATACCTTGCCGGCCTTGCAAGTAGCAGTTATAGATACTGAGCAGCCGACAAGTTCTTCAACCTAATAGCTTGCCGGCCAACCTTAAATATGAAATGTCGACAGGATCGATAGCATTACACCATGCCGTTCAAATAACTGCAAATTCAAACATTCGATTTTCCTAACCTAATTTGACATGCAAACATGAAATTGAAGTACTGGAGTGAGTTTAAGTAGGCTCATACTTTCTTAATCGCACCATTTCTCGTTTTTCAGCGACTGCAAATTCTCTTTCTTCAACCGTTTTATTCTTCACTTTCTTTTGAACCAAACTTGCAATTCCAGGGTTATACTCATTGGGTTTTCGATTAGCTTCTTTCATACGACTTGCTCTAGGTCATGGCGGATCCATTTTTGAAGATTAATCAGAACTTTGGAATCGATGATTACGACGAATTAATCGACGAGTTTCGGTGGTGGGTGATGGAGGAGCCGGTAATGGGTTTGAGGAGGAGAAGAAGATGAAATGAAGAGAATGAAAACTGATTTAGGGTAGTAATTAGAGTTATAATGGGAAAGGGTAGTTTTGTAACTTTACACATAGGCCTCCCCCTTGCCCTTAAAAAATAGTCCACTTAAAATTGGGTATACCCCAATTAATCTGGGTATACCCCAATCTCGCCAGGTTATTAAACATGGTGGATAAGGGTTATTAGTTTTGTCCTTGTTGAATATGCCTCAAAAAATTTCGGTATGCCTCAAAACATGATTCTTTCTAGCTGTGCTACTGATAAAAACTCGAATACACCATAGATATCTTTTTTCTCTCCCTATAGGTTTTGATTTCTATTTCCAAGATCGAGTCATGTTTCTAGATGAGTTTGCACTCGGTCGGTTTTGTTTACTACCTATCTAGTTACTTCTATGAATAAATACTTATGGTTCAATTATTTCATGGTTCATTTCCTGTATAAATCTCGTTAATATAGGGCGCAAAACTCAGATCATTTCACCAAACGTTGTCGCTTCATCGGAAAGCCTTGAAATGAAATCAACAGATGCAAGGCGAGGCGGCTAGGTCTAGGTGGTGCATTGTCTTTTGTGCTGGGCTATTAATTTTACACATTTCCAAAGAAAACATGGGCTCTAAAATGTGCACTTTCTATGGGAAAAGGCTCTTCGCGGTGGCGCCTTAGGCGCACCCTCAGTGGAAGTTTTAAGTCACTGTCTCTTAAGGGAGTTTGGACGCAAATTTGTGAATGGGATTATTAGTAGGGTCATTCAAAGAGAAGTCCCACTCTACAGACTCAATGAATCTACATCATTTATTCTCTCAGTCTCTTTGGACTCTTATATCTGTTTCACTCTCAAGTGATCCACAAACAGCCATCATACAAGTAACAAGCAATGAAGCAGGATTGCAAAATGTGGACGAATTAATCATGGACGGACGCAAAACTCGTCGTGGAGTGGGGCGATTGCTCGTTCATTTTGAAGGGAATGACAAAAACTGATGGAGGAGCTCTACTGCTGTATAGCTTCTTAATTGGTGCATTACAAACTAGCTAGAGATGGCATTGTGCAGTGAACTTCACTCGTGATGCATTTTCTTTTAGAATATCATGAAAATGCCCTCTAATACTTTACCAGACAACAACCTGTCCTCCTCCTACCACTATTACCTGACTTTTTTGGATTCATTATTTGGGTACTCAGGTATGCTCTAAACTTAGATAATGTTGGTTGAATTGGTCCAAATTTTCAAAAAAATGTGAATTTGTTAAGTAGATTTGGGCTGGTTCGGTTACCTTGTGCGAAGAACATGTAACCGAACTCATCTGAAAGTGTAGTTCGGTTACTTTTTCTAAACGCGCAGGTTACCGAACTCTCCAATAATGGAGGTTCTTTGAAGTTCGGTTAACAGACATGTTACCGAACTTTGTAAATAGGATTACAGTGTTATGTTCGGTTTGGCCGGAATGTAACCGTATTTTAGGGTCTATAAGTTGGGTTAGTTCGCAACCAATAGCTAACCGAACTTACGTAAAATAAGATTTTACATTAGTGTATAAAGTTCAGTTGGTTCGCAAACTTCATACCAACCAACTATCTAATCGAACTTACGTACAATAAAATTTGACTTAGTATACGTAAAGTTCGGTTAGTTGTCAACTTGCTTTACAAACTGAACTCTGAGTTCGGTTATCCCGATAAAATTATCATGTAACCGAACTCCACATGTATGCAATTAGCCAAGGTTGTAATATGGGTAGAGTTCGGTTACTAGATAGTTTTAAAAAAATTTGCGAACCAACAGAACAGAGTTGGAAAAGTTCGGTTAATTGATAACTCAACATAGTGGGCAAAATATCACAGTTCGGTTACATTGAATTTTTTTTTTTTTTTTTTTTTTGTAATATGGGTAGAGTTCGATGTTTTAAATTTTTTTGCGAACCAACCGAACAGAGTTATAAAAGTTCGGTTAAATGAAAACTCAACATAGTGGGCAAAATAGCACAGTTCGGTTACATTGGAATTTTTTTTTTTTTTGTAATATGGGTAGAGTTCGGTTACAAAATAGTTTTCAAAATTTTTGCGAACAAACCGAACTCGCAGTTCGGTAACCTAATTTTAAATCCTATGGAACCGAACTGTTCTTCGTGTTCTTCCTTTCAAGAAGTTCGGTTAAGAAACTAGGGTTTTTGTGAAACGCGTTCTAACCGAACATGGCACTGTAACTTCCATATGAACCATATTTTGATGATTTCTATTCAATTAAACGAATCAAAATCAAATTAAAAGTATGGGTTTGTTGGAAAATACCTGCGAATCGGTCCCATGGCAGAATCAGGCTTCCTACTGCGTCTATTATACTGGATTATGGCTTCACTTGGTTGTTCCACTTCTTTATGAATCTCAAAATCACTTGGCTGATTTGCTAGATGTCCTAATGGGGGACCTGTTCCTGGGAGTCGGTTGGTTTTCTTTCGACGAACCATTCTTATACTCGATTGATTAATCGACGATGAAAATTTTATGAAGAGAAGAAGAGAAGAACTGATTTTTTTGTGCGGCTAGGTTTAGATTCTTTTGTTTTTGTTTTAGATTAAGTTAGGGTTAATTTTAATCGGGGGTAGTTATTAGATTAGGGTTAATTTTAATTAGGGTAAGGGCCAAATTAGCAATCTCATAATTTTAGGACATCCCTTAACATTGTAGGGTAGGTGGCCTAATACCATGGTCCCCAAAAAAAACCATGGTCCCTAGAAAACGGGCTCTCAAATGTGCACTTTCTACTTGAAAGGGCCCTTTGCAGCGGCCACTGGCTCCTTAGGCACACCCTTACTGCCTAACAGGAGGTTTTAAATCATTGTCCTGAAGAAGATAAAAGATTGGATATATGCAAATTTGTCAATTGAATCAGCAGGGTCGATCAAAAACAAGTCCCACTCCACAGAGTCAATGAATCTACATCATTTATTCTCTCAGTCTCTTTTGGACTCTTATCTCTGTTTCATTCTCAACTCATCCACAAACAGCCATCAAACAAGTAACAAGCAATGAAGGATTGCAAAATGTGGAATTAATCACGGACGCAAAACTCGTCCTGGAGTGGACCAATTGCTCGTTCATTTTGAAGAGAATGACAAAAATTGATGGAGGAGATCTACTGCCATGTAGCTTCTTAATTGGTGCATTACAAACTAGCTAGAGATGGCATTATGCAGTGAACTTCACTCGTGATGCATTTTCTTTTAGAATATCATGAAAATGCCATATACTTTACCAGACAACAACTTGTCCTCCTCCTACTGCTACCTGACTTTTTTTTGGATTCATTCAACTCTTCTTACATCATGCATTTGTTCTTTTCTTATATACTGAAATCCAGCTGTTGCTGTTCTCAACTCAAGAATCTAGAATTTCTCATGGATTTCAAATAGAAATAAACAGTTTACTTAAACCAATTGCAAATTAGAGTCTTTGGAATTTAATAAATGAGAAAATGGTACAACAAAATACATTCTCCAGATTCCAGAATATAACCCATGAATAATTCTGGGTTATAAATAAATAGATGCCTTTCTGGTAGAGTGATAAAGTTGCACCACGTATAAATATAAATGGCGTACAAAAAGTTAAAATGATCGAAGCATCATATGCTGAAATATCCATAAACCTCACATTTGAGTCAGTGCTTGTATTTTTTTTTACCATTTTGACAGTGCTAGATCACCAATCAACTTGCATATAATCAATAATGTATTCACATTTTAAGTACAAAAACAAAAAAAGATAAGGTTTTTTGAGTAAAATATTTAGCAAATTCTCTATAAATCCATATAATTAGTACTCTCCTCATTCTCTTCAAAACATTTTCTCCAAAAAAAACCTCTCATGGAAGATCAATCATCATCATCAGTACCTTCATCTCTATCTTCATCACCATTACCAAACACCCATCTCAAAACATATGAACTAACAGCTTCTTCCATATCCTACACCAAATTTACTTCCTCATCATCCACACCAAACTTTCTTTTCAAACCTTGTACAACATCTTCACCACCAACTTACATCCTCCGGGACATTTCTTTCACGGCATACCCTTCGCAAATCCTTGCCATTGTTGGTCCAAGTGGTGCCGGTAAGTCGACTCTTCTTGACATTTTAGCAGCAAGAACTTTACCTACCCATGGCTCTCTTTTCCTCAATTCGACGCCTCTTAATTCTTCTTCATTTAGGAAACTTTCTGCTTATGTTCCACAACATGATGCATGTCTTCCATTACTCACTGTCTTAGAAACCTTCATTTTTGCTGCAAAACTTCTCATTCCCGACAACTCACAAATTTCCTCAGTTGTAGACACTCTCCTTTCCGATCTTCGCCTTTCTCACCTTGCCAATACCCGTCTTTCGTGTGGTTTGTCCGGTGGAGAACGTAGACGTGTTTCCATCGGTCTTAGCCTTCTTCACGATCCTTCCGTCTTACTTCTTGATGAACCTACGTCTGGTCTTGATAGCTCATCAGCTTTCAATGTAATGCAAACACTTCGATCGATTGTTGGCTCTCGCCATAGAACTTTAATCCTTTCGATTCATCAACCCAACTTCAAAATTTTGTCCACCATTGACAGTATTCTTTTACTATCGAAAGGACAAGTTGTACACCATGGATCAATTTCTTCTCTTCAGTCATTTTTACTCACCAGTGGCTTTGCAGTTCCTCCGCAGCTAAATGCACTTGAATATGCCATGGAAATACTAAGCCAGCTTCATGAAAACAGAACCGTAACGTCGCCAGAGTCCGTTCCAACTCCATCCATTGACCATACATCTTCTTCTTTATCCAACAATGATCTCTTACCAAGAGAGAAAAGATTTAAAAGTTCAAAAATTCACGAGATTCTTACTCTTTACAATAGGTTTTGGAAGATCATTTATAGAACCAGACAGCTTCTGTTCACAAACACATTAGAAGCTCTTATAGTTGGTGTTGTTTTAGGCACTATTTACATTCATGTTGGTTATGATAAACAAGGGGTTGACAAAAGATCTGGTCTGTTTGCTTTCACTCTTACGTTTCTTCTCTCGTCGACAACTGAAGCTCTACCAATCTTCATTAATGAAAGGCCAATCTTGTTAAGAGAAACCTCAACAGGACTTTACAGTCTTTCATCTCATCTTATTGCTAACACCTTAGTTTTCTTACCGTACTTGCTGGCAATCGCTTTAGTTTACTCGATCTCGGTTTACTTCTTAGTAGGTCTTTGTTCAACTTGGCAAGCTTTTTCATACTTTGTTCTAGTCATATGGATTGTTCTTCTCATGGCAAATTCATTTGTACTGTTCTTAAGTTCTCTTGCACCGAATTATGTTGCCGGTACGTCTTTGGTTACGATATTTCTCGGTGCTTTTTTTCTTTTCTCCGGTTATTTCATCTCGAAAGGTAGTTTACCAAAGTATTGGCTGTTCATGCATTATTTGTCAATGTACAAGTATGCTCTTGATGCACTTCTTATCAATGAGTATTCATGTATGGTGTCGAGATGTTTGGTATGGGAGGATGAAGTGAATAAAGTGTGTATGATGACTGGTGGTGATGTTTTGTTGAAGAAAGAACTTCATGAAAGACAAAGATGGATCAATATTTACATTTTGATTGGGTTTTTCGTTTTCTATCGCGTTCTTTGCTTGTTGGTTTTAATTAGAAAAGCTTCAAGATCGAAGAAATAAAAGGGAAACTAATGTGGATTTGTTAAGCTCATTATGTAATAACAATAACATTATGTTTATTTTAAATATATCATTTTGTGGTTATTTCTTGGTATGCATGAAAATCCTACGTTTAAATGATCAGATGGCTCCAAGGGCCTGACTCTCGTACCTGAGGTCAGTAAATTAAGTCTCAACACATGCATACCATTTTAATCTTTTTTAGTTTAACTAGGTCAAATTTAAGTTGAAGATAAACCCTTTCCATGAAAATGAAACAACGATCCAACCGACAGGGATTCGCCATTGTGAACATCAATAGTCTTGAAAATGAGGGTTGGGTGGTGTTCATGGATAAGTGGATTTTCATAGCTGTTACTGTCACTGCTGATAAGGTAAAATATTCATGGAAAAAACCAAAGGAAATTGTGTCCTTACTGATTGATGATATAGTGTTTTCTTTTTATTTGTCTGAATAATGTAAATGTTTTTTTTGTTTTTTTGTCTATGTTATTGGAATTGAAAATCAGTTTTGAATTGATGTTCACGGGTTTTGGTGTCTGTGATTTTGTAACCCGTGAACTACTGATTGGTTGTGGCTGAGTGAATCTATTGGGGAGTAAAACTTAGGTTGCATCTACCACCACTGGTCCAAGTAAAATCAAAATGTAAAGAAAAAAGTAGGGTTTTTTGATAAAGTACCCTTACACTTCACTTTACACTAAAAAAGTACCCCCATTTTTTAAAAATTTGCTAAAGTACCCTGTTTTATTCAAAAGGCAAATTCCATCCAGTTAAGTGCTAGGTGGCAGTTATTTTTCCAATTAAAAGTCCTATTTACCCTTGAATTACATCTCCTTGGAGGGGAGGGTAAATGATCCGACGATCACGAAAGCGATTAACGATCTGGCGGACTCGACGAACACGAAAGCGTTTGTCACGATTCTAAGGAGCTCGACTTAACCTAAAAAATGTCGTAGAAGGTCGATTTTCTTCCAACTAAAAACCCCAAAACACTTGAAATGATGAACCCTTTTTGGGAATGATGTAACGAACCTGAAAGCGGTGCAACGATCCTGAACCGAACTCGACGAACATGAAAAATGATGTATAAAATCAATGTGGCAATAAGTAAAGGGTAAATATGTAAAGTAAATTAGTCTTAACTGACACTAGATGGAAAAACTAACGTGAGGGTACTTTAACAAATTGTTAAAAAACGGGGGCAGTTTTTTAATGGGTATATTTGTATGAGGGTACTTTTTCAAAATTTCCAAAAAAGTACCACAAGATAATTAAAGCGAAATGTAACAAGATTTTAGCCCCGTTTGGGATTGCTTTTTTTTCCTACAAAAGCACTTTGTAACCAACTTGTAACAAACTTTTTAGGAAAATAGCGTGCGCTTTTCTCCAAAAACACTTCTGTTTTAGGCTAACTTTTAAAAGCTACCCAGGAGTAGCTTTTAAAAGCGAAAAAATGACGATGGACCCACTCAATTTTAATTAATTGATTCTCTATTTTAACCTTGTTATTATATTAAATAGACAAAATGTACCCTTAAATATTTATTTATGTACAATTAAAGAACGGGCCCATAGCTCAGCTGGTCATCCCCGTTCCCCAAAGTTTAATGCGCTCCAGGAGGTCCCAGGTTTGAGTCCCCAATGGCTTAATATTGCAGGAATTAACATGGAAGGTAGTGTTAGTTTGCCCCCCTGTGACACAATCTCGGCCCCCTCCCCCGTTTCGGCTCCCTTGGCTAGGTTACCCATGAGGCTCATTTGGTAGGTTAGCACAAAGAACTGTTCAATTAATGTAGTAGTATGTCGTTGGAGCTTAGCTTGTTAGGCTTCCAACTAGTTTCATGTAATAATATTTAAGTAATAATAATAATAGTTTTTAAAAAAAAAAATAAAATTTATTTCACTAATCAAATTTTAATTAATTATTGTTATAAAATAATAATTACAATAACAACAATAATAATAATAATATTTAATGGTAAAAATTAAAAATAAATTAAAATATTAAATGATTAAAATATGAATAAAAATTATTATCATTTTTTATCTTTATTTAAATAATATTCAAAATATTTTATTATTAATATAGATGTAATTTAAAAACAATTTTTAAACCATGTCTATTTTCGTCATTAGCCACATCATAAGCACTTCAACATGATAATTTACTAACAAAATTTACAGATTTGTTGGTCCATTTAACTTTACATATTATAATTTACCAAAAATCTGACTACTTTATTTTTAAAGCACAGCACAGCAACGCACAACACAGCACAACATAAAAGCACTTTTGTAAACTCACAGCAATACCAAACTAGGCTTTTTTACAGGGGTTACCATGTTTTTACCGAAGGATGGGAGCCATAAATTATTTTTCAAACGATTGGGACTCGTACATATACAACTGTTTATGCAGTCATAGTATGGCTGTAATCTCTAACTAGTCATGAATCTTAAATGAACCTAGGATGATCTCAGAAGCATGTTCCAGGGTCCATTTTATTTATTTCCCCTTTGTTTGATAATTAGATATAGCTTCTTATAAGCATGACAGTGGACATTTTCAGGACTGGTCTTGACCCCAAGACTCGACTAACTTAGCAAGCATGTTGCGACTTGATCCCCCTTGGCTCAGTGCCAATTTTGCTTCATCCTTGGCTACCGTAACTCGTTCTTTCAGCGCTCTCCCTTCTTCAGAGTCCATCAATGAGTTAACGCGCGCCTCAATCTCGGCTGCGGTGACAAGCCCATTTTCCGACTCATTCAACCACAAACTTAGCTTCATTTCTTTTACCAATGCGACCCGGTTCACCCTTTGTTCAGCATATAAAGGCCATCCAATCATCGGTACCCCAGCAGAAACAGCTTCCAAAATTGAATTCCAACCACAGTGAGTTACAAACCCACCAACCGATTTCCGATTCAACACGTCCACTTGAGGTGCCCAGTTTTTGACCACTAAACCTCTTTCTCTAGTCCGCTCCAAAAATCCTTCCGGCAACAATTCATCTAGGTCTGGCTCTGTTGATCCTAAGCTGTGTCCGTTTTTCTCTTTTGGAGGTGCAATCCGCACCACCCACAAGAATCTCTGTCCGCTTTTCTCTAACCCGACCGCTATTTCGTTCAATTGATATCCCGAGAAAACGCCACCGCTGCCGAAACATAAAAACACGACACTTTCGCGTGGCTGTTTATCCAACCATGCTAAGCAATCGCAAGTCTCATCACCAGCTGTTGGTTCAGCAATCAATGGTCCAATTGGGTAGAGTGGTGGTGTCACTGAGTCGGGACTACATAACCCACCTTTGATTGCTTTTACTGCTCTGGGTTCCAACGATTCAAACGAGTTCACAATAATCCCTTTTGCTTGAAGCGCTGTTTTTGAGATAGACATGAACGGCTCATGAAATGCATCCTTAGGATTCAACGAGGATGAGGGTAAATCGGTTGATAAAATCGGTGGCAAACCAGGTATATTCAAATAAGTGTTGGGTGACAATAGACTTCTCCCATCTTCATGGTCTACAACTCTCTTCCAGGTTTTGTTTAACATAGGCAAATGCAGTAAAACAGTAAACGCATTAACACCAGAGGTGTAAAAAAAGTAGGATGGAATTTGGAGTTTGGTAGTCACTTGAAGTGAAGCTGAACAAAACATGTCAAAAATGAAGCTACAAATTTTGTAATTCTGAGAGGAAATAAAATCCAAAGATTCATGAACGAGTGGATTGTTTTGATGCAGATATTCGAAAAATGTTTGCGATTTTTCGAGTTGTTGAGTTGGGAGATGATGGAAATTAATTGATGGGGTTGTCTTAGAAATCTGGTTAATGTATGGTGTAGTTTGAGAAGTGGTTTTCGAATTCATGGCTGTGATGAGAACTGTAATGGTGAATGATGGGTAATGGTTGAGTATCAGTTTTCCTAACTCAACCATGGATATCAAATGACCAATTAGTGGTGATGGATATAATACTACTGCCTCCTTCATCTTCCCACCACCACCACCACCAAGGTTAATCCTAGAAAGAACGAAAGAGTGAGTGGGAGAAATTTGATAATTCGGCAGTTGCAAGTGAGAATTGGTAGAGATAGTCCATATGGTTGATATCTTATAAGCATGCAGCATCATGCATGTTGGTTTGTTGGTTGTATTAAGTACTGTGTGGCCAGCCATATGACGTAGAACCACATGGATGCACATTGAATATTAATGTATACCAGTGAATTTGCTGTAAAAGCATAGGCTTGGCTTAGTACATCTTTGCAACAAATTTGTTATCTTTCCCTGAAAGTAGTGACGGGGTAATATGAATGACTTTCGCATTTGCTATTTTAGTTCATTATTTTCAGCGTCACATTTTTCAACCACCATGTTAAATACGTTAAACGGAGAATTCAATTCTTCTGGTCCTAGATGATTTATAAATTATGGCAACTTTTTAATTTTTGTATCAAAAGTACTGCAATATCAACCACCATGTTGAATACGTTCAACGGAGAATTCAATTCTTCTGGTCCTAGATGATAATTATGATATCAATTTTTATTTTTTGTATTAAGATTACTACGGAACATTGTTCTAAGTAGAGGTGTAAATTGGGCTGTGCAAAGACGAGCCAAACCTTTGAAGACAACACGCTAAAATTTGAGTCCACTTTGATTCAAAGACGTGACTTAGCCCAAAGACGACAACACGTTAGTTAAATGGGACGTCTTTGGGTTTGACTAATTGGCACAAGAGCAAAAGACGCTGCGTCACGGATAAGCACGTGGCTAAACCCAAAGACGTTAAGAGAGCACGTCATAACATGTACAAATACACCATATAACAAGGCATAATACATCACATTTTTGTATATTTCACAAAAGAGTCACTATTCTAGCTAGTTTTTAACATTTTATGTTGGCTTATTTATAACAACACATATAATACCTTAATATTTGGAAAATATATTTCAATATCGTTGTTATAATGTCGTCACCTATATTTAACTAGAACATTAATTTACATAACAATAATCCAATTTTATATTTGATGGGCTATTTCTTTTTATTGAATAAACTTGTTAATTTTACTTGAAATAATTTCAAATGATATGTTGTCTAATTAAATTCTTGTGATAATGTCCGACTTAATGTATACATTAAGTGATTTCAAATTGTTTATAACACGTGTGTTCAAGACGCACAACACAACACAACACGTTTATTCGTGTCTTTGTGCCGTGGGTGTGTTGTGCCTAGCTTTTGATTAGTAAAGCAAAACACGTTTAAATCGTTGGCATAAAGACAACACTAAGACATGACACGTGAAGCACGCGACTTCGTGTGTAGGGATGTGCTTGGTAAGACGCGTTTTACACCTCTAGTTCTAAGCATAAAACCGATATTAACATATTTGGAAAAAATTTCTTGATTTAATTAACGTGTATAAATTTTTTTTCTTTTTCTTTTTATCAAAAGAGAAGTGTATAAATTTCCATTATCGCAATCATGGACGGTTAATAATTAGGCGGAACTGCATGTGCTTGGTAGTATAAGAATCGAGCAAAAGGAAAAGAAAGAAGAGAAAATTGGTCATTTGTCCAAAAAAATTTAAAACACGGTTCAAATGGACAAGTAAAAAAAAAAATGGGTGAAATAGCCAAAAAAAAAATAGCAAGGATGAAACTGGATTCATCCTGACTTATACTTAAAAAAATAGCAAGGATGAAACTGGATGCATCCTGTGTAAAATAAAAATAAGAAAAAAATATTTGAAAATGGACAGGATGAAACTGGTTACATCCTGCCTATTGTTAATTTTTTGTCCATTTAAACAATATCTTTTTAATTTTTGGCTATTTAAACAGTATCAAAATCTAAGTGTCTTTTTCACGCAGGAATTGTTGATTTTGTTCTTTTTGACCAATTTTGTGAAGAAAGAAAGGACGTTACTCACTCCTCATGACATTACCAAGGTCTTTATCGAATTTGTTACAAGTTATTTTCTGTACTTTTTAAGGATGGTGATATCAACTTATACCTACATGATCGATAGAATATCGTATGGTTTTTCTTATTTATGGGAGTCGTATAGAATTTAATTTGTCCAAAACCTACGTATATTTACGTCAAACAAGAGGAAGGAAGTAATATGAGATATGAACACCACAAGAATACTCTTTTTTTTCTTTTGATGCGAAATAAGAATAGATTAATTAACTGAAACCATTATATTGTCTTGGATCTATGCATCTGAAATGATACTAGGTGGAGTATCAAACCAGACTTTAGTTACTCTAAACTTTCTATTTGAATTTGGCTAAATCATCAGCAGGTTTATTGCAATCTCTAGGAATATAACGACATAACCAAAAGGGAATAAACTTAAGACAATCTAGAGCATCTATTAGAATGCTTTTATTTTCCCACGCTATAACTGGCTTAGCTGGACAGTGCTGAAGCAGATAATGCGCGCCTTGGCCTTTACTCAATCCGGATTTGGCTTCATTTCTAGCTACTATAACTCTGTTCTTTCACTATTGTCCATCAACTTGTTAACTTATTCAACCGCAAGGCGAGTTTCATTTCATTGACTCAACACAACCCTTATCACCTACATCTTATTATCGGTCCACTGAGTCACAGATTCACAAACCGATTCCCGATTTAACACATTCACTTGTGGTGGTAATGGTTGTGGATTTGTGGCAGATGCTAGTGAGTATTGATTATACCACAAAAATTATCAAATTGGTTAGAAGTTTGCAACTTTATTGGTTGTGTAATGAATTTCATTAACTTAATCAATTTGACTTTTATTAATCAAATGATTAACCACATCCGCCCACTCGACTTTATTATTTTTTTCCTCTACAAGCTATTTAATGTAATAAAACTGTATTGTGTTACCATGCCTCGACAAGCACTGTATTGTGTTACCAGCAACGCAGAAGAAGGATACATGTACTGATAATCGAAGGATCGATATAGACTTAAATGTTGGAAACGATTACTAAAAAATAATTTTTAAGGTTATAATAAAATTATAATTTATTGTTTTCTTTTATGAATGAAAAAACTTATTAGTCCCATATTGTGGAGTTTCCACGTTTTAGTTGTTTTAAGAGATTATATAAGCATTGTAGTCCCACATCGGGGAGTTTTTCTTCTTAAGTTGTATTTGTCAATTATATAAACAAATTCACTACTTTTGTAAAATCTAAGGGAAAGGGGTTGCTCCATATTTTAGAGGGTTCTCTAAGGGAAAATATTTTATAGCCGTTTCTTAAGCGTTCGCGATTTTCCTTAACGGTTTTTCGGAGTTGCCAAGCTCAAGTTGAGCATCTACTACATATGCTAGTAGTAGGTGTAGTGGGGTGTTTTATCCTGGAGATATCCGTCCTATGAGGGCTATAGCATCACTCTTGAGTGTAGCCGGGCGCTAATGTCTTAAGGGCAACGTGTTGAACACGTGACTCACTCTGTTTTTCCAAAGTTTTGCCTTGTTGCTGTTGCAGAGATTTGGGGAGCTCGTCCGTTTCATCAAATCGATCACTTCCATTATAAAGGATCTAAGTGTCAATAACTTTTGCTTATTTGATTTTTTCCTTGCTTTTGATTATTGTACCCAACAATCTTAAGACATTAAAATTTGTAATAATCAAGAATGGTTGATTGGTTTGTGAATCATGGATGTTAATCAACACGTGACTCACTCTGTTTTTCCAAAGTTTTGCCTTGTTGCTGTTGCAGAGATTTGGGGAACTCGTCCGTTTCATCAAATCGATCACTTCCATTATAAAGGAGCTAAGTATCAATAACTTTTGCTTATTTGATTTTTTCCTTGTTTTTGATTATTGTACCCAACAATCTTAAGACATTAAAATTTGTAATAATCAAGAATGGTTGATTGGTTTGTGAATCATGGATGTTAATTATGGAGTGAAAAAACAGAAAACGAATTTTTGGTCAGCTGTAGAGTTTCGAATTTATCTCACAACCTAGAAGGTGACTGGGAAATTACCATCTCCGTAGTCAGAGTATAAATGAAGATTGTGACATGAAACTGGAAAGGGACATGGCTAACAGGCGCATGTGGATGAACACAATTTTTCCAAAGCTGACAAAGATTGGAACATCAAATGCAACTCTAAGCGTAGTCTTCTTAAGAAAGGTATGTTTCATAAACCTGAATTTAGCATTACTTTAATTAAGGGTGATTTTTATGTGTGTAAAATCCTAGCCATACGGCAGTAAATTGTAGGCAACATAAAAACCTTAATTAGTAGATAGTTAATGCTAATTTAGTTGAAACAAACTAGTACGAGTTTAGTGGCATGATGTCGGAAGTTATTTTTATAACTAATGTGAGAGACCAGTAGGTGGACTTTGGAGCCACCAAGCATGTTTGTTGAAACAGAGACCTGTTCACCTCCTATCAGAGGATAAGAGATGTCGAGAAACTCTATATGAGTAACTCACCTGCGACAGAGGTTGCATAAAAGGGAAAGGTCGAGCGAAGCTTATATACGTAATATTCTCACATGAATGAAGTTTTCATGTTCCGGGCATATGCAAGAATCTTGTATCTTGTTCTGTTGTAGATGGTAAAAGACTTAAGATATTAATTGAATATGGAAAACTTGCTGTACCTAAGGGCATGTGATTTTTAAGGAAAAGTTATAAGACTTAAGGTCAATATAAGCTTAACGAAAAAATTGATGAAGTAGTTGATTCTTGTGTTTTCTTTTGCGTGATTGAATGTTTTGCATGGTAGACATGGAGCCGTAAACTTATATAAGTCAATGCATAAACTGGAAAGCGTAGGCTGCATACCCAAATTTAGTTTGGATATTGAACACAAAATTTAAATATTCGTAGAATCAAAATATGCTATAAAACCTTTTAGAAAAATTGCTCAGAGTAATTCTAAGCCCTTAGAATTAATTCAGTTAGACCTAGTTGACATGAAATGAACCCAAACTAAGGTGGTAAAAGGTGTATTTATAACTTTCATAGATGATTGTACGAGGTACTATCTTGTATACTTACTTAGGGGTAAGGATGATACCTTAGAAGCCTTAAGAGTTAAACTTGAAATTGAGCAAAGTATATGTTACCACTAAAAGGGTTAGGTCTGAACATGATGGCAAGTATGAAATTCATATAGGAGAACTTTACTTGTTAAATGGCATTATTGATGAGATCAAACCTCCTTATTCACCGTAGTCTAATGGTATAGTTGATCGTAAGAACATAACCATTAAGGAGATGATTTATGCCATGTTGATGAAAGGATTAACCGCCAACTTGTGGGGGAGGAATTCCTCTCGATTTTGTTATATCCCTGAATAGACTAACCTTTAAAGGATTAGATAAAACTCCATATGTTTATGAAAGATAGACAACCTTCTTATGCATACGTCAAAGTGTGGGGGTGTTTAGATAAGATATCCTGAGTATCCTACTGCATATAGTTTTTGGTTGTGAGTTTTGCTTTTTCAGACTTTGGTGTGAATACTATTATGGAATCTAGGGATCTTTGAGTTCTTTGAACATGTTTATTCTTAATCATGTACCTCGTTAGAGATGTGATGTTGATCCCCTAGATTTATTTTCAAATAGTCAGAACTTATCTTTAAGGAAGATGAATTAGAGTTGATCCTAAGAGAAGTAAAAGATTAGAACTGAGACTTCTTATGGACCTGACTTATTAATAAGCCTAGCTTAATCTAAGCTCCAGATCAGTAAAGAATCCATAACATCTATTGAAACCCCATTCGGTAAGAAGCTTTATTTAGTGAAATGGACTCGGTCAGTCGGAACCAGACTTTGGAGCTTGCTAGTTTACCTCTAGGGAGTAAGACCATGGGATGTAAATGAGTTGAAACGTTAGATATATGGAACTGTGGAAAAATATTAGTCTAAGTTGGTAGCTAAAGGCTATAAACTAAAGATGGTGTAAATTTCCTTGATTCTTATTCACTTGTGACGAGAATTACTTCTGTTGAGATGCTAATTGATATTGCTGCCATAAACAACTTGGAGATACATCAGATGGATGTTAAGACAGCTTTCCTAAAACCATGAATTAGATAAAGAAATTTACATAGACCAACCTGAGGACTTTGTAGTGAATTGTTATGAAGACAAAGTTTGTAAGTTGAACAAATCTTTGTATGGTTTTCAAATAAGCACGTAGACAATGACATGAAAAATTTGATCATGAGATAATGTGTAGTGGATTTAAGTTAATGAATCTGACAAGTATATTTATAAGTAACTTGTTAAGGATGCCTTTGTGATTGTATGCTTGTATGTTGATGATATGTTTATACTTGATACAAACATAGATGTGATTAATTCCACTTAAACCATGCACTGAATGAGAACGTTGACTTGAAAGACTAAGGCTTTTTGATGTAATCTTAGGGATGAGGATTAGAAGATAATCAAACATTTATAGTCTTAGTTATTTTCATTATGTTGAATTTGTGCTTAAGAGATACAATCAGTCTGATTGTAAGCCTGCGAGTACTCCATACGATTCTTATTGTAGACTCAAGAAAAATAAGGAAAATGGAGGATCGTAACTTGAATACTCAAGAGTTATAGGATGTCTGATGAATTTAATGAACTGTAAAAGTCCATACATTGCCTATATTGTGAGTAAGTTAATTAGATATACTTGTAGTCCGAGCAAGAGCATTGGGATGCACTTAGTAGAGTATTATGGTACATAAAATACTCTATTACCTTTTATTTGATTTATGAAAGGTATCTTCTTTGTCCCTGAGGGACTTTATGATGTAAACTAGATAGTTGACTCAGAGGAGTCTAAGTCTACGAGTGGATATGGTTTCACTCTAGCATGAGGGTTTGTTTTTGGAATATTTCCAAACAGACATATATTGCTCAATTCATTATGGAATCTAAGAGTATTACGTTAGATAAAGCATGAGAGGGGGCCGAGTGCCTAAGATGCTTTTTAGAAGACATTCCTCTCAGGCATAGGCCTGTGCCATCTATATCTATACATTGTGTTAGCCAAGCTATAATAGCTAAAGCTAAAAATAACTAATCTCAATTGGCGTTATTTCCATTGGTTGGCTAAAGTCCAAGGAGAATATCGCGCAACCTTTGACGAAAGGTTTATCCAAAGAGATAGTTAGAAATGTATCGAGGGGGATAGGGCTTAAGCTCATAAATCAAACTTGCCATGAAGGATACTCAACCTTGCTGACTGGAGATCCCATGATCAAGGTTTCGAATGAGACAACTAATTTTTGGTGGGTAAAGGTAAACACTATTAGAGAATTTCATTCTCTGTCCCTTCCCTATGCTGTAGACGTGATAGTGTGACTGCATGTGAAGGATGACTTTTAAGAAGTCTTAATGAGTTATATAGTTTCAATTTAAGATTGAAGTGGGGTGTAGCAGTAACACTCTTTATGGAAACTCACCTATCTGAATGAGGAAGTGGGGCCGCTTCCTATGAGAATATGAGCTTTGATTCTCTAGAGCATTTTGAGAAACAGGATATGTCCAGGGCCAAATTGGACAAAACATCATGAGCTTGGAAACACCCTTGGAGATATCATTCGTGGTTGTTATCGCGAATTACATCAAACGCTAGCAGTTCAAGACATAGTTCACTGTCTCTAGCAAGTAATTCCGGTAATATATCACTAAGAAAAAGGTTCAAGACCTCAAGGACACCTCTGCCTAAAATGGTATTTCCTGCGCTTTTTATGTGATTTTCGTTTTGATGGTTTTGGTATTACTGGAACTTAGGATCTAAGGGTTCACTAGTTCATGCTTTTTCACTTTGGTGAAAGGAACCTTTAGTCTCACTTGTGAGGAACTAAAGATGAAAGCTCTCTATACTATATGATTTTAGAAATCAATAGTATGATCCTGGGGTCATCACACTGTTGTGTGAGGGAGATGACGTTGGAATGGCTACTATGACTTTAACATGCACGATATGTCTGTCTGTTCAGTCAGTTCGGATCGTGAGATTGGGTTGTTGATTTACCAAAATCTATCTGTGTTTTCGTGTTTTATTGAGTTTTCATTCATGTGGGGGATTGTTGGAAAACGATTACTAAACAATAATTTTTAAGGTTATAATAAAATTATAATTTATTGTTTTCTTTTGTGAATGAAAAAACTTATTAGTCCCACATTGTGGAGTTTCCACGTTTTAGTTGTTTTAAGAGACTATATAAGCATTTTAGTCCCACATCGGGGAGTTTTTCTTCTTAAGTTGTATTTGTCAATTATATAAACAAATTCACTACTTTTGTAAAATCTAAGGGAAAAGGGTTGCTCCATATTTTAGAGGGACCCCTAAGGGAAAATATTTTATAGCCGTTTCGTAAGCGTTCGCGATTTTCCTTAACGGTTTTTTCGGAGTTGCCAAGCTCAAGTTGAGCATCTACTACATATGCTAGTAGTAGGTGTAGTAGGGTGTTTTATCCTGGAGATATCCGTCCTGTGAGGGATATAGCATCACTCTTGAGTGTAGCCGGGCGCTAATGTCTTAAGGGCAACGTGTTGAACACGTGACTCACTCTGTTTTTTCAAAGTTTTGCCTTGTTGCTATTGCGGAGATTTGGGGAGCTCGTCCGTTTCATCAAATCGATCACTTCCATTATAAAGGAGCTAAGTATCAATAACTTTTGCTTATTTGATTTTTTCCTTGTTTTTGATTATTGTACCCAACATTAAATTCAGATCATTTAATAGGTCTTCTTTTTGCTAAACCACCAAAATCTAGTACCAAATGCTAGAAATCCGATCATGGAGATAAAACCAATAATATGATCTAATTAGCCGCCTGAATTTGTTTTTATCCAAAACTCTCGACTGTTTCTTTCCTCTTGGAGGTCGTATGTCAATGACAAAACATGATGACCACGGTACCAGATTGTTTTACATTAACTACAACTCTGTTGGTGCTGAATTCATACGTTTTTTTTTTTTGATCGAAAAAGAGAATATATTGAAAGAGTAAAGGATATACAGAGAATTCTACCAAAGGTAGAAGTAAGAAAGGAAAAACATATATAAAAACAAGCAAAGAAATACATAAACATAGCCTGCCAATTAGCTAAAACCGTATGAGAAAAGTTCGGGTGAACTATGTAGCTCACTGCCGCCGCCCAAGAAAGGATTGAAGATTTGGCTTCATAGATAAGATCATCGTCAGTTTTGAAGAGATGATTAACATCAAATCTTCTACAATTCATTTCTTTCCAAATAGCATTAACAATTGCCGCCGGCATCAAATCCCAGATGAAGTTGCATGAAGAAGAAAAGTGATTTGTTTTCCATGTTTCTGCCAAAGCTCTGAACGCATCTAAGACAACTCAAGACCAACGAGAAGATGGTGTTAAGTTACACCACATCTTATAAGAAATCTTACGGTGTAGGAACAAGTGGTCTTGTGATTCAAAATATCCCCACACGATTGCACAATCATTCGAATGTTCATGCCTTTTCGAATTAGCAAATCTAAGGTACTCGACTTTATAGTGAACTAAACTCCATAAAAGAAAACAAATCTTTGGAGGAATTGCCTGATTCTAAATGAAGCGAGAAGGGAAGTTAGACTCACCATGATCTGCCACTAACTGAGAGTATAAACTCTTGACGGAGAACACACCGGAGGGGTGTAACTATTACCTCCTTGTATCTCGCAGTCCATCCCTAGCTGGAGGAGTGTCACCAATGACTGAAATAAGTACTGCATACTCTTGAGCTTCAGTGTAAGTTAAGACTCGCCTGAAGTCAAACTTCCAATTACCTTGAACAGAAATCATGTCATCGATGCAGGCATTTTTGTTCCTAGATAATTTGAACAGATTAGGACAAGCAATGGATAGAGATTGCGGTCACTTTTGGTCATTCCAGAATGTAATAGCTGTGCATGGAGTGAAGGAATAAGGTTGAATGTTTGGCTAATGAAGTTTGCAACCTCTACTATTGCTCGCCAACAAGACACCCCATATGATTGGAAAACTTTACCCGGAATCCAGTTTGAAAACTCTTTTCCGTACTTGTCTTCAATAATCTGATACCAAAGATTGTTTTTCTCTACGCCATATCTCCAACACCACTTAGCTAACTGATAGGTGTAGAATACACCGTATTTACTATCTAGTAGTTACGCTTTCTTTGCTATTTTTCTTGTGAATTATGCACTTTACGTGTGATTTTGAGTTATTAGGTACTCTGGAGTCGCGCGGAGGAAAAGATGAAGAAATTATCCAATTTGAGCAAAAGGGCGAAATTGTCATATCACAGGCAAGTGATACATGGAGCTGACCCAAGGTTAAGGGGCAACTCTATTAGGAGGAGTGTTAAATGATAGCCAGCAAATGTTAAGGGGCTACCAGCTGGGTACCCTATATCTGCCTTACCTGGGTGATAGTATTCCCTCTCATTTCTTACAGCTAACCTAAATTTGGGTGAGAATTTATTTCTTCTCATTAGTGTCAACACCTGAAACTCAGAGAGAGAGAAATTCAGAGAGGCGCAGGTTGAGCTGATTTCCTTCTGAAATTGAGACGATTGAGAGGATTTTGAACTGATATGGAGGCAGAGATGATGAAAGATGGATTGAATCCGTTAGGGTTTGGTCATGAGCAATGCCAAAGCTGTGAGAAGAGGAAGACAATGAAGGAATTTGAGATGGGGTTTGCTACTGTTGAAAGTGATTGATTGAGTCGATTCAGAGTTAGGGTTTCTGCAGATTTTTGTAGCTGTTCTTGATTGGAGTCGATGTAGATATGTTGCTCAGATTCAGATCGAGATGGGTTTTGAGAATCGAGTGGTAAATTGAGATGTGGGATTGTTGTGGCTCAGAATGAGCTATGGAGATTACAGGCTCGATTGAGAGGATGGTGCTGGTGTGTGTGTCAATTGTTACATGAAGATTTCAGGTGGTGATACTGAGCTGTAATGGAGTAGTGTGACTCTGGAGGCAAAGGTGGATGAATAGAAGGCTATGATTGGCAGGTTAAGTTGCAGTTAGAGATGGCTCAACTGAAATAGTCTTGAGTTGGTGCTTGTGGATTCTTGAGGTTGCAGCTGGTGATTGTCATGGGCTGGAGTGCAGTGAAGGCAAGGGAAATGGAGGTTTGAAGTTGGGTTTTAGCAGGAGCTAAAGATGAACTAATAAAGCTAGATGTTTGCTGTCGATTGAGAAGCTCATGCCATACAGGGAGTGATGTTGTGTTGGTGTTTGAAGCACCAAACCTTAGATGTATGTTAGGATGAATGATTGCAGGGATTGATGGCCAGAGGTGGTGAGGCTTGTGGCTGTGGTTCAGGTGGAATGTAACTCTGGCATGGTTCAAATGGCTAAGTAATTCTGGCAGTGGTGTGTATGTGGTTGTGAAATTGAAGCCTGAGTATGAATGGTGCTTCAAATGATGGTTGTGATGTGCAGCTATACAACTGGTTGCTGCCTGAGTTGATTTGATTGCATTTGTGGGTTTGATGGTGATGCAGTTATGGTGGTTCCAGTGCAGCTGGAGACAGAATTGGTGATTTAGCTCAGGTGGAAGTGAATTGTCAGTGATGATGGATCTGTTAGGGGTTCTTCTTTGTTATTTCGGGTGATCTTTGCTATGGTGTTGATGCTACAGGTGTTTTGGTGACTTGCAGTGCAAGCCAAGTTGCAACTATATGCTTGCTATGAAGCTACTTTAGATGAATGATAGGGTTTGTTGAAAGTCCCGGTGAAGTGGTCATGGAGTTGAATGTGTTGCAGGAAATTGGAACTTGGTATGGCTCACAGATATAGGCATGAATTGTGAAGGTTATGTACATGGGTCTTAGAAGCTGAGAAGAATTGAGTTGCCTCAGGTGGTGTTTTGGATCACTGAAATTGTGCTGCAGTGAAGTGATGGATGTCAGGGATATTGCAGGTGGGCTCAATGAAGTGGTGATCTTTGTGTGGTTCAAGAAGGGTCGGATGATCTTTGTTGGATGATCTGTGTTGCTAATGGAAGTGTCATGGCAGCTGTGATGTTGACTGGGCAATGGAGTAACTGGGATGAGGAATTGCAGATGGATGGTTTAGTTAGCAGGTTATGTTGGCTGGGTTTGAAATAGAAGCAAATAAGTCGCAAGGCACTTTGGTGTAGTAGCCGGTCACTAAGGCTGATGGCAGGGGTTGTATTCTTTGGTCGAGAGGGTGATTGTGGCGGTGGTGAGATGGCAAATGCTTGTGGTTTCATAGTTATAGAGAATGGAGATGGCTTCGAGTTTGTTGAGTGAAGTGTTCCGCCATTTTGACCTGAGTTAATGAAATGGAATGGCAGGTGAAGCTCGAGTCTGCAGCTGAGAATGAGAGCAACAGAGCAGATGGGTATGAGTCTGTGCTATGAAATTGAGTACCAGGTGGAGATGGGAATGGACTAGTGGCCTAAGGTTGGTGGTTCTTTGGCATGTGAACTGGTGGTGATTATGAATTGTTGCAGTGGTAGGTCTGAATGGCTGAGGTGCATAGGCAATGGAGTGGTGAAATTGAATTTGGAAGGCTATGAGTGGAGGAAGTACTGGCCATCTTGGTGAAGAAGGTTAAAAGCACAATGATTGCTATACACAGTCGGGATGTGCAAGTAACCTAGGCTAAAGTCACTCAAATTTCGCTAAGATCTGACTAGTCTGGCAAGTGACTCTGACTCATCTGACAACTCACACCCTGGCTCGGTCTAACCCGGTTTGACACCCCCTGACTCGGTTTGACCGAGTTGGACCGATCTGACCCGTTGACCCGACCGATCCGACCCGTTGACCGGTGACCGAGCGGACTTTGCCGGTCACCGGGGCTTTTTCCGGCGACTTTCCGGCCGATTTCCGGCCACAATCCCAGACTTCCGGCGACCGTTTTTGGGGCGTATTTTCTACGGGTTTCTCTTACTCGTGGGCCGGGTGAATTTCCAACTAATGGACTTTGAAGACTAGACCTAGTTTTAGAAGTTGGAGAAAGTTATAAAAGGGAAGGTCTTCTACATCTCATCATATATCTTATTCTTGGAACTTTGGAGAGCCGTTTTTGTTTACGCTTCTAGGGTTTGGTTTTGTTCTTCTTCTTCCTTGTTTTATTTTTGAATATTGATGATGATGAACTCCATAGCTATGAGTAGCTAAATTCTCTATTATTGGTTAAGGATGTAGTCCGATTTCTAAAACTTTGTGTGTGCTTTATGTATTAGTTTTCTCTCTTGTTTATCGTTCAATTCTCTGCGGTTTTTATGATCACATGATTGAAGTATTGTGATAGGATTATGGTGTTTGATTAGTTAAGTGGCCAATTAATTGAACTTGCATCTTAGTCCATAGCTATTTTAGGGTTTTTCATCAAGCGATAACCTTGAATACAAGTAGCATGATATGTTTACGGTTTGTAGTGATACACTCTCGTAATCATATGTAGAGTTTGACCATTGTCCGAATTGTTTTGCGCAACGCATGACAATTGCATTGATTAGCCTATTTCGAAACTTAATGCTCCTAGGAATTGAACTTGATTAGCGCAAGGCGTTAGGTTATTCTTTAGGTAGAATTCACATACGCAGCCCTAATGTGTGTGTTGATGAACTTGAGAAATTAATAGATTATCTTGCTTTCTTGATTCTCTAGGCTTTTGATAACACAAGAGATTAAATCGTAATTCTAATCACATATGCACGCACATGTCTAAGTTTGAAGATGAATTCCTTGACCAATATCTCTCTCCATTGATTACTTTCTACAATTTACTTTGCTTTTAATTTGTTTTTATTGTTTAAATAGAAATAAGAAATCCCCCCAATTGGTTACTTTAAGAAATTGATTACGAAATAACTACAATCGCCTCTCTGTGGATACGAACTCTTTCTTATCATATACTTCATTCATATATTATTGAGTAGGAAAGTGAATTATTTTTGTGTCGGCTGACAACCGATCAAATTTTGGCGCCGTTGCCGGGGAGGCACACGGCTAGTTATTAAGTTTTTAGTTTCACTACAAGAAAACTTGGCTTTAGCGACCATTTTCTTACCAACTGTTGTCGGTGGAACCCTCTAACAACCGTGTTTTGCAACTAAAAACATGCACACTTGCGTGAAGCTTCTAACCAGCAATTTTCAACAACACAAGTTGACAGAGCCTTTTTGCTATAATGCTTTACCAGCTAAAATATCATACATGTGGCTAGTAGCTTTCAGGCACCCAGATTTAACAACTAAAAGATGCAATAAAAGCTATAGAGTTCTGAATACTAATTTTAGCCGCCAAACCATCTGTTGAAAGGTACCTATACTGACCATTAAGTTATCGAGTGTTGATAACAGCTTTCAGCAACCAGGTTTGCCAACAACAAAGTGCACTGGAAGGTAAATACTTCTACCCACTAGTTTAAGCCGCCAAAAAATTAGTTGATAGACACGTATGACAACCATCATATTTTTGGCATAGGAATTAGCTTACACCCTCCATTATTAGGCAACTAATAAATAATATAATGCGACGTGGTATCTCTACCTTGATTTAAATAAGTAAGCAAAAAATAAGGTGGGTCAAAAAAGTATATATATAAAAAAGTTGATCGTTTGGGACCTTGTGTTTTGTACAACACACCCTGCATGACATGAGGCCAATCTTTGGTCTTTCAAAAAAAAAAAAAAAAAGACCACTCTTTGGCGTTTGAAGAAGATAAGTAGGTCCCACGCAAATGGAAGATGCTTTCTTCGAAGTAGATGTCTGTGACGTGTTTGGTTTTGCATCAGACAAAGCATAAAGTACCCACCATAGTGTAAGCCAAATTAACGGGGGGAGAGATTTTCGCATCTTGTGTTTGCATACGTGTTTTCTACTGGTCGAGTACATATCATACAGATTGTGGTTTTCTTTTGTGTGTGTAAATTTGGTGGTGAGCAAAATCAAACAACATCACTACTTGTATTTCTTGAGATTAGAAAAGATCCGACGCTTAAAAAACCTCCACCTGCTATTCTTTCTTTATCTCTCGTATTAAATCCCTAGATAATAATCCTAAAACTTTATTCACGCCTCCACCATCCCCTCCGATTTCTCTAAAATCTGCATCTCTCACTCTTCTTCGCCCATTTGGTGGCCGCCACTGCAGCAATTTCTTTAGATCTAATTTTTCTTTTATCTCCGCCTCTTCTCAGTTTCGTCGGTGCTCCCCCTTTCTCCCTAACCCTAACTTTCTCCCTAACTCAAATCTAATTCTTCAATCTCTTGGCTTATCATAATCAACAACACCTTGTCGTGATTCACTACCAGTTCTTATGAGTCGTTTCTTCAAAACCTCATTTCGATTTGAAACAAAAGCACCTAATCTTCAATTTACAAAATCAACAACAAATCAATACCCTAGAGAAATAAAACCATTATTTCTTGTTTTTATTTCCTCGATCTTGCTATACTCTTGAAGATTAAGAAGAACAAAGATGGGGAGAATATTGTTGTTGATTTTTATTCATTTGGTTTGCTGATTTTAATTGATTTTGTTTACAGTTCAAGCTTCAGACTTTTGTTTAACAACATTCTGATGTACTTGACAGTCTTGTTATTGAGGATTTGAAATAAATTTAGGGTTTGCTGAATCTTAAGATGAAGCCATAAAATGTTGGCTGAATCATTCTGAAGTAATTTGGTTTTTGGGTTGGATGAATCATTAAGATGAAGCCGTAAAATGTTGAACTCATAGATATGAACAACTACAGGTCTGAGCTTATAGATTTTGTGTTTTTTGAGCTTTATTTATGTTTTAGTAACCAATTTCAAATGATTTTGATTATTGATTTTCTTCATTTTCAGCTGAGTAAGATGGGGTTCTTTGCTTTGCAGTGGTAAACATTGTTTTTGTTTTTATTCTTCTTTGTTTTGAAATTGTGGCAGATGATGAGCACTTACACGACTTGAAATGAGTATTCAATCTAAGGATTGTGATTTTCAGTTGAATAGGAAGATCTGATGCCTATATGTGATTTCTTTTGATTTTTTTTTCTTTTAAGTTTAGTTTCTGATTTTGAATCTATATATGTTGATGATGAGAAGTTGGAATTAATCAGTTATCCCTGTCTGATATGTGTGCTGATTTTGCTACACCCTGACATATCTATTTAGAATATCTCCGCTTATGTTCTGTTGTTCATTATTTTCATTTGTTCATAATTTATAAATTAACTTATATTTGATCGTCAAAGGCTTCTTTTAGTACTAATTTGATTATTCTTTCCATGTAATAAAGATGGTGGTGCTTTTGATGGTCATATATAGGTAATGGAGATGGTGGTACTTGTATTGGAAAAATATAAGTTATCATCTATTATTTTGGCTGTCGTTTGAAAAATATATAATTGTCTGAATGTTTGTATTGGATTGATGGCAGAACCATGTGTATTCAGTGGAAGTATCAAATAAACAAGAATGCTTTCTCTTAGTGCAATATGTTGTTCCGACTTCTGAACTAGAAGCGATAATGGTGACTCTTCCGTCTCTTTACTCTTGTCTTTTGCTTTTCTCTGTATCAATCTTCGTCTTTTGATTCTGCTTCAGTTACATACTAATTGAATTTTAATTTGGTTTTACGTTATTCAGCCTTCCCATAAGTCATTTATGATCAAGAAGAAGCTACTTCAAAGGATGACACCATCCTAACTGGATCCATATGAGAACTTTTAACTCCATCAGGTTTGTGTTTATCCTTCTTTTCATGTCTCATTTTTATTGTCAGATATGTTCTTGTGTACAAGTTTTTTTATTTTTAAAATATGTAAAGTTGAGAGTCCTAATGGTTTACCTTTGTTCAAACACATGCCTGAAGAGAATACCTGAAGGGTGCTTCATCTTGCCACTAGGCCTCTCTGCATAAAAACATGTCAGCAAGGCAACAACAGTAAAGCGTCTGAGTGCTGATGATGGTTATCATAGCTTCCGAACGTTGAAAATGCTTTTCACAGATCCTCCAAACAAAAAGGATTTTGGGTAACTTACTCTATCTATCTCTCTCTTTTTCGTAGTTCTTCAGATAACTATTTAGCACAAAAAAAAAGTAATTTAAATTGGTTAAACTTAATTTTTTTTGGCTGTTGCAACTTGAAATCATTCAGTAGCAATCTGCTACCTAAATAATTCAGTAGCAAGTGTTGCATCCTTGATGAATTGTGTAGATAATTGATAACTGGAATCAAAAGTTTTCTTGTCAATATGTGGATCTGTTCGACCTTCTATTATGGAACTGATGCATTCTTTCTCTGTCAGATGAGGTGCCTGTAAATATGTGAATCAAAAGTTTGTATACTCCCAAGTGATCCATTTGGTAGCCTATGGAACAGTTTTCTTGTTTTGAGCAGACAGTCTGTACTTTCATAGATGCATCCAAGAACTGCTAACATCTATAATGAGGGAAACAAAGCGAAACTATTGTGAATGGGTCTGATGTCTTAATGTTGTTACTTAGTAGTTTGACGAATTGTTCCTTTGGAATTATCTAATGAGCAATTTGAATCTGATTTTTTTACAGGAGAGGCTGGATTTCCTGGAAGATACATGTCACTCTTCCAAAGTTTGTATACTCCCAAGTGATCCATTTGGTAGCCTACGGAACAGTTTTCTTGTTTTGAGCAGACAGTCTGTACTTTCATAGATGCATCCAAGAACTGCTAACATCTATAATGAGGGAAACAAAGCGAAACTATTGTGAATGGGTCTGATGTCTTAATGTTGTTACTTAGTAGTTTGACGAATTGTTCCTTTGGAATTATCTAATGAGCAATTTGAATCTGATTTTTTTACAGGAGAGGCTGGATTTCCTGGAAGATACATGTCACTCTTCCATTAGCTCTGCTAGAGCATGATTTCTTGAATGACCTAGAGCCGCTTGGGTTTATGGACTCCTTCATATCTTCTCTGAATTTTAATTTGAGGTATATACAGATAAATCTAATACATTTTGAGTTAACTGCTAGTATGCGACTACTAGTATAGTGTCTACTCTTGCTCCGAAAGCTAATGTATAACCCAGTACTGCTATCCTTTTAGTTATATGTGTTTGTCTGCTGGATTTCTCTAGATTTTAAATTTTGAAGTAAAATTATCATCAAACCGAAGTTGTTGAGTTGAACTTGTGTGCATCCTTCCTGCATGTTTTGTGACACAATGCTTGTTCAAGATGGATACTGCAGCTGTACTTAACATCAGGTTGTGTTGCGGTTATCGAGTTGCATCAAAACGAGATAAAGAGTGCATCTGTTTGGGTATGTGAGTTGGGTAGATAAGAGGTATAACTTTCTCCAGGATTGATTTCTCCTCCATACTTGAGATCATCTATGTTTTGTTGCAATGTCACAATTTTGCAGCCATGCTTGTTACCATTTCTAAGGCATATTCCATACTTGATTATGCATTTACTACTGGGTCTTTAGATGAGATCGATCATATCTGTATATAGTTTGTCGTGGATATTGTAACAGTCCAATATTTCGTCCTTTGTTTATTAATTTATCAGGGCACAATTAATAATTGTGACGCTTTTTAGTCTTTTAGGGTGATAAATTTTTCTGCTTTGCACTTTGCTTCTTGTGTTATTGGCCAACTAGTGTAATAGTTTATTAGGAATCTGTTTAAGTCTGAACCTCTGTCTCTCAGCTTAGTCAGCATACTATACTACACTATGCAATCATAATCCTTCGAGTATTCTCTGGTGCAATCCTTGATATTCAGTTACCATCATGTGATTGTATTTCGCCATATTAAGTGTTCTACTTGAATTACAGGCTCCGAAGATCAGTCTGGAGTACATGGATGTTGAAGGTCTAAAGAAAATCAACAAGGACAAAAATTCATGGTTTTCTTGATGATGAAGCTCTAGTACTGAAGCTGAAAGTGTCGAATTGGTGCGGCTACAACCTACGGATCAGTTCTTTCTCATTTGAGTGGCCAGTTATAAAGTGTGTGATCTAATTCAAAACAAGAAAATTTGGTTTTAGCGAGTATATGGATCATTGGGGAAATATTTCAGTAAATCCGAATGAGTTAGGTATTGACGAAATTTCAGAACCTTAAACTTTTGTGGACTTTCAAGTCTATAATAGCTATCTTTTATTTTCTCACCTTTCTTATTTTGATTATCATGATTTGCAGACATGGGAAGACAACTTTGTCAGCATATCAGAACCGGTATTTCATTTAAGACGATTTACACTGCTGGAGTTATAATGGTGTCTCAAACATCAAGGGTGGTTGTTATTCCAAGTTTATTCATCTCTCTAAAGGGAAAGAACCAGAGATTTGGAATACCATCAAGTTTGGAAATGGTAACTTTGTTTACATAGCCATGTTTTCCATAGTTTTGCTTACATTAACTTGTCTTCGCTGGTGCTGGAAAATGTGGTTTTCGATGATAAAACCAGCTTCTCTTACAAGCAGCACTCTTTCTTTTTCTTGATATCTTCCGTGATTAAGAGAAAAAAACGTGTTATCTGTAGAATTAATTTGCAAGTGGATGTAACGTCATAGCGTAGTCTGATCATTGTTGCTGTTAATGCTATTGCATAGACTCGAGGCCTACCCAATTGAAACACATACATGCAGAGGAACAGAGGAACAGAGGGACTATCAATAGTCAGAGCTTAGTAAAGTACAGACCCGGATCCTGACTCTTGATTTGCTACCAATCCCTCAATGACAGCCTTATCTCTCGTGTGTCCTTGGTGTCTTTAGTATTCTGGTCAGTTTTCTTTTCATTTAATGTGATTTAGGATGTGAGCATGAGAATATGTTCCAAGTTTCTTCGGTTAACCAGAAGATGTGTATGGATTTTGTAGTTCCATGTTTTGGATATTTTCAATATTAATGACATTCGATATTACTTTGAAAATTAAAATATGGCAGCTCAAATCCTCAGAGGGCCTTCACCAAGTAAACGCCAATGACCGGATCTGATGTTGGTTGAATTCTTTACCAACTCACACTAACACCTTAACCAGTCGGGCTAAAACCCTTTACCAACTCACACCAACACCTTAACCAGTCGGGCTAAAACCCTCTACCGACTGTATTATAGTGGATAAAACTCATGGCCGTCAAAATATTGGGTGGTAAAAATCCTTGGCCAACAATATCAAACACCTTCACCAACTCAAACTGAGTAAGTGAAATCCTTTAGCGGCTGACAGTGTTTTATAACTGGCAACCTCCACCAACGATTTAATAGGCTTCAGCAACAAACAAATCTGCGGGTTAAATGTTTCAGCAACAAATGTTTATGGTTCTACCAACGACGTCCAGTAGTTACTGGAAAATTATATCGACTAAAAACCTTCGTCGTCTCATTTAGTTGAAATATATCTCTTCCAGCAGCATGGTTGGTCCAGGTCTTTAGCAAAGAAGGCTTTAGTCACAGAGAGAATCAGTTGCCAGGTCTGTTGCTACAAACCTCCAACCTCAGAAAACGTCCCTGTACCAACTGAATCAGAGTAGTCGCTAAAACCCAGTTTTCTTGTAGTGTTTCTTTTTACAAT